>CM066918.1:21123386-21652062 GCA_033964015.1 Scolanthus callimorphus | reverse complement strand
TTTGCATTCATTGGCACTCCTCCCCTCATTGGGTTTATTGGGTTTGGTGATCTATCGCATTGGTCATATATTGTAGGATGCTTGCGCATTATAAAGTGATAAGTAATATTTTTATTATGATAGTCGCGTAAACTTGGCTCAAAATCTCGCAACTCTCACGCCTGCGTCTTGGAATCTTGCCATTTTCAGCTCCGTAGTTGCTCAGAGAATATATGAGCTGATATTTTTAGTGAGTCCGGGTCCATTCACACCAGTGAACAACCAGCTCTCAACGGCAGTATGTGGTCGACGAGAAAGTAATATACATTTTTTTAACTTGACTTAGAAAAAAGAAGGATGCGCAGATGGAATAAACATCTGGCGCCACTGTACCAGCAAGCGGTTATAAAATCCTGTCTCATGGTTTTGAGAGCGGATATAGAGGGCGGCTTATTGCGCAGTAGAAAATACAACAAGCGGGCTTTGATATGTAACTAAGCCAGAACATTTATTTCACTTATTCATAACAAAATTACAGTTTACAATCATTTTCTAAATTCTTGTAGTGAAAATGGGCTCCAGAGAAAGCAGAGCTTGTTATTTTGGAGTCCAATACATATTTCATTGAGATGTAATGGCTTAATTTTACATTAATATTTATAATAATATAAAAAAAAACATGTATATAAAAAAAATTATATATATATAATTATATAATATCATTAAATTAAGGCAGGGAATCGGGCGAGGCTGTCTATGTCTTGCCATAGTTAATTACTTCAGCAGAACTCATAATCGAGTCTTTATAATAGATCGAGGACCGAGTTTTTTTATTTGAGCGTGCGCAGTGGCCCGCCTTTATGCGTCGCGCGGGAATGGTATTTGTCTAATTAGTCTGTGACACACACATGATCAACAAAACAGCCAATGATCTGACTTAAGGTAAAATTACTAGGATACTATCGTATTACATACGCAATAAAGCACCACGCACTAGTCATTTTACGCAAAGGATCACAAGACACGTTTCGAATCGAAGTACGTGAAGTATATAAGCAAAACAGGACGCCGTTGCGCTCAAACGACGCAACCAATACATTGAATGAACAAAATAATTATTTATCAACTTGTTATTTGTTGAATATGGCTGGACAAGGTTCTCTAAAAGGCCGCCAAGCTAACGACGAATTGCCAATTCCGATGGCACTAAAAGGGCGATTACGAGCGCAATTCCCTACTCCCGACTCACCAACTCCTTCTGTAGCTTCTTCTGGTTCCTCGACACGTGGTTATCACTACACAAATAGGGGCTACGAGAACACAGAGGGTTTGGCGGGATCGGGGCACGATTACGAGGACATTACACATCTACAAGTACCTAACGGGCACAAGAGAAAGAGCGCCAACCCTGTCTATGAACCGACTCCGTATTCCATTAAAGACACCCGGCGAATACGCCAAGATACTGAACGATCTGATGTATCGACAACATCCTCGACCGATAGCTTCATTCACTACCCAAAGGAGTCGAAAGCAAAGAATATTTTACTCCTAGTTATATTGGGATCTCACTCATTTGTCTGGGACTTGTAATATTGATGGTGAAAGGCGTAATCGGTCCCGAGTGCGGTTGTAATTCAAGCAGTAAAGGTGAGTTTACTATTATTACGTCAAGCGCGCGCGAAATGCAGACAGTCTTATCAATGAAATGCCATAATTAGGAATATTTGGAGGAGTGGCAGTGGGCCGGATTACTCCGTACTTGTGGAAACAAGTATAAAGCGAGTTTGTGGCGCAGTGATCAATAGTAGAGACTCGCACGTGGTGGTTATCAATCCGTGCAGCGTAATACAGAGATAGCAGACCCGACCACAGGAACTCGTAAATATTTAGCTCGGTAAGGGCTCGCATACCTCGGCACCTAAGAGTAAATAAATCAACTCTTGCTCGACACGTTCATTACACAAGGCGTAAACAACACATTTATTTATCACAAACCGGAACTTCCTTAATCACGATAGCAACCTTTTCCCGCAATTTTATAATGTGCATGTTTTGTTTTTTAAATCAGTTGAGAGTCACTTCTGCGCGGGCGCTCATTTTTCAGCTATTCCATGTTGTCTTTTTTACTGCATGAAATTTCATGCATTCTGAGTTGTGATTTTGAGGTGTCGTGTCATGGTGACTCGTAGAGTGTGTGTTATCTGAAACAGCAGCTATGACATTGCTGACATTCCTGCACAATGTGATTAGGTTTGATATACTTCGTACTTTTTTCTGTAGCTGTTATATTACTCTAAGTTAAAACCGTTTAAACCACTTTTATAATGC
The DNA here is from genome assembly GCA_033964015.1 of Scolanthus callimorphus. Classification (NCBI taxonomy): domain Eukaryota; kingdom Metazoa; phylum Cnidaria; class Anthozoa; order Actiniaria; family Edwardsiidae; genus Scolanthus; species Scolanthus callimorphus. The sequence continues at coordinate 21,649,752 of CM066918.1, read as the reverse complement.
AGATATCTTATGCCTTAAAAGTAAATCTCAATTTCGTCTCCCGTACTCAAGAGCGACGAAACATAATTCTCCCGCGAGGTTGATCACCCTAGGACTCCAGAAAGGAACCGCACCCCTCTTTATCGCTAATTTTTCGAACGTTTTATACCCGCAAAACTGAAAATTTTTGGTGCATTTAAATATAAAACACTTTGCAAAAGTAGTCTTTGCTAAAATCTTTTATGATTGTCGTATCCCAAGGCAGACGACGAACATTCCGTGCACTTCCAATCTATATTTTCAAGATTCTTCATTGATTGTGTTTGCACGAACATCAGAAGTACCGAATGATTTTGCAAATGGTTGTACTTTTTGGAGCGAAATATATTCTCTTACTTTCTTTACTTTTTTTATTGACTGAGTAAAAGAATGCGCCTTTTGTGCGATCATGCCGGGACATCATGAGACAACCAATGAAAAGATCGATGAAACATGAAAGGGGCATCACGGAAATTCCTTAAAACAGTTTGTTTGACTATCTTAATGCGGCGGAAGATGATATTTTAATAGTAAATCATACATTCTGATTTTAACTGAATACAAATGCAACTTTAATGCTTTATGATAGGGTCATTTTTTTTGCTTGCGTGTGGCAATGCTATAAAGCAGCAAAACCCCCATGTGTGGATGTTTGCTAATGAAGGTGTAACTTGTCTGGCGGAGAACTTGATCTTTGGCAGTCGGTTCCTGTGTTTGGCTAGGTCCGGGATTGAGAAAGCATACTAATGTACTAAAGTCTGCACCCCGCGGTGACTTCTAGTGTAACATAGGATTCTCTTTTAATCTTGTCCGGAATTAACTCAGGGCGACAAAAGCCCTGCCATATCGACGAGACATTTCAAGAATTATAGTTGGGTGAATTGTTTCGTGATGTGGGCTTCTATTAACTGTATTGAGTCCATAAATCGGGTACATGCGTCTCAAACAGGAAATTTTGTAATTTCTTATGACGCCATTCGCAAGAATTCGATTAGAACTGTCCTGAAATAACACGAACTTTCTTATTACGCAAAGTTATGACGCACTAGTGGTGCTCGAAATATTCTCAGTCCAAACTTCCTTGGATTTAAACTGTCTGCAACATGGTATTTTCAAACTAAACTTTAATTTCCTATGGAATTCCTAAGAGTACTAATAAAGTATACTATGTATGTATACGTGTTGCATGTAATTATGGGACAACAGAGAAAGGAAGTACACCCAGGCCCAGAGCGTGGACATCTAGAGTTTCGTCTACTAGAAGAGTATTCGAGGAGGTTTCCTGTCCCGGTCAAACGAATAAAAATATAGGAAATCATTCATGGCAAGATCACCCTCCCCCTCCAGCCTGGCTGTACACTGCAGTAGCATGTACTCCAAAGAGTGAACTGTGCTTCTCATACGAATTCGATACGAGGTCAGGCGCCCACACTGGCTCAATTGATTCTCCCCTGGGGTAACAAGCAAGGGCAAAGCGCTGAAACTTACCATTGAAAAATATTTTTATAGACTTTCCAGACATGCGCTACCACTGAGTCGACACTGAGTATTGGTGTAATTAAAAGTCATTAAATTCCGACTAATAGAGCATCCGAGTCCCCGAAAGTTTGGATTTGGTATACGGTTACGTCTGGACTGAGCGAAAATCGAAAGAAAAAAGATACACCCGCATTTCGCATTTTCTCCTAGTAACACTTTACAGGCAAAGTTATTCTTTTACCGAAAAATCGACGGCAGAATCAAAGAACAGTGTCGTCGGGCGGGCTGCGAGAAATGGAAGATAAAAGGTCACATGCCTGCAGCAAATAGATGTACCGAGCCCTAGTGGAATGTAATCTGGATTCCGCTGTCGTAGAATGTAGAAAATCACACCAAACATTAGTTGTGCCTTCTAAAGAATCTGTAACAAAATTAGAATTATCTTGCCTGGATATTCTGTGGATCAGAAAAGGCGAGAGATTCTCTTAACAGAAATATCGGATAACGGAAACATTTTGCTGGAAGATGTCTGAATGGAATTCCTTAGATTAAAAATATATAATCTGTCCACCAGCGAAGTGACATGTTTAAGGTTTCTCATTGGCCAGAAGTTTCGGACGTGATCCAATCGAGCGACCCGAGAATCAGCACTTGAGTGGATTCAAAGGATTGGCATCAAGTATTAAACTACTGAATAGGTCTTTATGACTGTTCGGCGCAGTGCAACTGCGTGTGGGCCGTCCGATTTTTCCTGTTTCGCCTTTCGCATCAAGTTTCTCCAATCAATGAATTTTCAGCACTGCATCGAAAGAATGCGGTACTGCTGCTCACTAAAACCTCTTCAGAAGTACTCATCAGAAGAACTGTCTATACCACCGCGAAGAAATGAGTGATAAGAGAGCGGGGGCGGATCCAGGATTGGGAGGTTGCAAGTCTTTATTTTTTGAAGTCCAACTATATTTCCTTCTTTTATACCTAAAGGCCGTTCATAGAAATACCCATTTAAAGGTGCGTTTCTGCACCCATGAACCACACAGACACGACACTGCAGAGTTTTAGTTTACTGTTGGGGGTCTTTTATTCTTTACTCACAAATTCCTCCCACCTCCCCCCAAGAAAATAGAGGGACTAGATGGGTCTGGCAACCTATCTCACCTCAGATGGCCGATAAATTTGAGAGTAGCTGTGATTTTAATTACGGTCTCGTCAAATTAATGATAGAACCACACTTTGAGGGCCTCTTATTAGATGCCTTTTCATGTAATACTAGTTAATACAAACGAAAACAAACAGCTAGTGAGTTATTATTATTCGACAAACAAAAATATTTTCCTTTCTTTTCAAGATTCACTAGAAAACATACGCGATTAGACTAGCACACGAGACCACACGATCGGGAAGCCATTCAACTGCGCGCGCAAAACTTGTTCGTAACCGGTTTGCAACAGTGTAATACGGCGTTCAACTGTATAATACGGCTTTTTCCGTGTAATACGGTTCAATATCTGCACTCAATTTTGACCTTATGGTAAAATGACGTGCATGTTATGCCATGGGTTTTAGTATCGGTTTATTAATTAACATTTCGTTATTATGGCTTTTCTTCATAGTAAAACAATCTGCCATGACCTCCATTTCCATCGAGCCATTGCTGATTCGGATTAACGAATTAGAGAGAAACATGTCGGCCATGGTAAGTATAGGAATACCTTTCGTCCTAGGGAGGCACCTGGTGCGATCACTGGGGGACTCCGTTTGCTGGAATGTAGATTTAACGATCACCTATCGCTAATAAACTGTTTTTTCTCTTAATCAACAGCGCCTAGAAAGAGCAAACAGCAAGACAATCATGCAACAGAAGCAGGTAGGGTTCAGTAGTCCAAAATAGCCCGTTAGCGGTGTAATATTGGGAAATATCAGGAGCGGTTACCTAGGAGCGTCCATCAAGGGGTAGGAAGGTGTAACAGCGAATTGGAAATTGCAGCAGGTCTGAAGTCATTTTTTTGGAACAATAGATTTGCCGCTTGAATAAACTTCTCTGAATAAAGCAAACGCTACCTGCATTCTAATTGGCTGAGCGAATTTGTGACGTAAGTTTTGCGTAAAAAGTTGAAACTAAAAATAGCTTCATACAGGCCTCATTTTCCAATACGCTGTTACACGTGAAAACATGGGAGATGGACACCCCTAGGTTATTGGTCCCTGGAAATACTCAGTATCAGTAGGACTTAGAGTGTCTTTAGGATTGGCAAGTGGTTAGTCAAAACCACCTCCAGAGTCTGGCCAACAAAAACGCGAGAAAATCCAAGACGAGAAACGTCTCGGAGTCTTTGATTTTTGAACGAAAACTTTCTCAATGTCCAGATTCTAAAACGCGAAACTCAGCACCTTAGCCTTTCCGGCGCCAGTTTCGTTTTTTCTTCTTTTTTTTTTCTTGCTCATAAAAGAGAGGCTCTTATGACTGGCATGACGCATGCTAAAGCTGTACATGCGTCCAGACGATATCAAGCAATCATCGCAGGGCCTCGACATCATAGCCTCTCTAAGGAATTCCTTGTGTCTCTCTCGCGGCCTCTAAAAAGCGTGAAAGCGTGAGAGTTCTGGGTACGAGAGTAAGAACATTTCCATGTATCTGGACTGCCATGACACTCACGGACATTCCAGCATTTTCAGGTTGTCTTGAGGAAAAAATAGTATTCTCACCTTTTTCTTGTTACAATTTACTGCAGATTTTACAACTTAGAGAGAAAGTCAGCTCATTGGAAAAGATGGTTCAACGAACATCGATCTCGGTAAGAAGAAATGTTTTTCTTAGTACCCCTTTTTGTTTATTAAAGATAATCCGTGAAAAAGCGAGAAGTAGCAGCGGCGGATCCAGAAATTTTGGAAGGGAGGATACGTTTTTACCAAAGAAGAGTGCATATTATATAAATATATAAAAACATATTTGAATTTGAATTTTGAATTTGAGTTTATTTCCACACAGCTTACATTAATCAGGTACAGTAAAAATAGGAGGTGGCAGGGGACCCATGAAACCATCAGGTTTATCGAGTAGGGTCCCCTGTATTTAAGTTAAATAATAATAATAATAAATAAGTGAATATTTATATGGATGAGAAGTGATGGGCACTTTACCGAAGTGGGCGCACCATTATATGTAACATATAGCTAACGATAAGGCAGTCAACATCAAGTGCTCATTTCTTATAGAACTTTAACTTACACGAACTTAAAGGGCATCGACTCCCATGGTCTCTTGCCTAGATCCACCAGTGCGCAGTGTAGTTGGCCTTGGTTCATTCATGTTCTCAAACAGCGAAGGTTATTTTGTACAGTGTTTGTCTAGTAATACGTTCAATTTCACTAATAGTTTTGGGGATTTCTTAGGTTGAAAAGAACATGACGTTGCTCTCAAGCAAGCTCTCTTCAGACGTGGACACCCTCCGATCAAGACAAGCGCAAGTCGCTTCTACTGTGACATCTCTATCAGATAGAGATAAGCGAAAAAACGGCCGATATCAGCAAATTAAAGACCAGCAATTCTGATCTAGCTGTAGCAGTACAATTCCTGAAATCTAACAGTTCGACAATAGAATCGAAACTCAAGAAGCTTAACGAGGCTGGAACACACTTAGCTTCGTCAGTCAACAAACTGGACAGTAAGGACAGTGAACTACAGTCGAATATATCGGGGTTACACATGAGCCAACAGCATTTGAATTCTACAACAATGATATTACATCAAGCACATGCAAACCTGAATGCTATGCTGATTAAAATGAATTCCTCGCTAACTCAAAAGGTAAGCCATGGGCTCTAATCAGTCTAATAATAAGCGCGAATTTTACAATAGTTTGTATTACAGACCTCGTGATTATATTAGGCCATTTGCACTAACTGCGTCACGTGACCTCAACTACCTCTTAACGAGATGTTTTGTCAAAATCAATTCCAGAAATACAAAGAACCAATTGATATTAGTCAAAAACTCAAGAGTGAGCTTAAAATCTCTAACCTGGAGCAAATGGCAGCGAGTTGAATTTTCAAGATTATATTCAGAATGTATGGGATTGGGTCACGTGAAACAGTAAGTGCAAATGGCGTATTGCTCGCGCAGCTCGCTGGCTGTCACACTGTGTATTAATATCTTGTTAGATTCGTATTGGGTTGTTAGTGCTCGTGTAGAAGTTTGATTGCCTCGATTTTGACACCGCTTCCTTTTCCATCTAACAGAGTTTATTATTTTCTGATGACGAAAACCCATCTCTTGTTTCTCGTCAGATAAACAAGCTAAGCCAAGTCTCGTCGGCATCCACATTGGCTCCACAACCCAATCTATGGCTTCTAGGGTCATTCCTACAAACATTCCCACAGGCGGGTTGAGCCAATGTAAATACGAGGAAGAGGACTCGAGAGCAACCAGTGGACCAACTTTTAACAGCGTTTCAATAATGCAGGAAAAAAATGTACAGTACCTACATAATACACTTTTCAGTATATCGACTGTCCGAAAATAAGTTTCTTACTTCCTTTCCAGGGCCGGTGTTTTGCTATCAGGAAATCCTGATAATATTTTCGTGTCACGCTTGCTTCACGAGCTGTGCACGTGCTCAGGATCCACTAGTTCGTCATCATCACGTGTTCAGCTCTCAGCCTCGCGAACATCACATGCACAAGGTTGTTACTAAAATAACTCATGACGTCATTCTACGTCACACTTCCTTCCACAAATCCTCACGGGTTGTAACGCTGTGAGCCGTGCGCTTTTACCCGGGCCTGACTGGTTTATCTTGATTTGTTTCGCCCCGGGCCTGACTGGTTTATCTTTATTTGTTTGCCCCGGTCCTGACTGCTTTATTTTGATTTGTTTACAGGGTACAATGATCATAGGTGCGTCGTGTTCGACTGACGGCGGGGACGACGCTTTTCTTGAGCGTGTCGTACATAAGAAATTGAAAACGCTCTTCTACAGGTGTGTATGTCGGGGCGTATCCTCCCTTGGAACTAGCAAAAAATTATCTTTATGTCGCCTCAGCGCTTGGGTATGTCCTAGAACAGCGTAACAGAAAGACGCAATGACGGGATCCTTGTACATACTTGTATATATCTTATCAGGTATTTTAATATGATTAGTTAGAGTACAATAAAAAGTTAGAAATTGCAACTCTGACAACATCCCGATAAGGTTTGGCCAATGTGAATTGCGAGAGCTAAACTCTGAAAATATATTACTCAGAGAGTATTTTGACGAAATGTTCTTATGCGTCATATGATTAAGGGATTATAAACTGATTACGTGAAGTGAGATTTTTTGCTTGATTATTAACCGGGTACTTCGTTTTCCCTCCGTTATACCGGATGACCTGTGTCAAACCGGGTATTTATGGAACATTATATGAATAATTGTCATGCTAATGAAGTTACAGAGGTTTAGAAGTGCAATCTTCATTAGCGTCATGATTATTCAACGACCTTGCTCACTTGATTTGACGCGGGGCTGTGCGATTAGACAATAGGGTACCATGGTTACTTTCCAAGAATCCGATAGGCGCGCCATGAACATTCAATCAGCAGCCAAGTCACACAGAATGCACTTTCGTTCCACGTGCTGGCCTCGTTTTCATGTGCGCCTCGCAAAGAATCATGGGAAGAATCCAGGAATGGTAATCTTAAGGGAGCTGTACATAACGCCTTTGTATAATCTATGAGTATGAAAAAAAAGAAAATGAAAAAGAAATTTATTCAAGTTTAGAGTTCAGTCGGAAAAGGTATGAAATACTGCCACTTGAAGGCCCATTACACCTTTTCGTAATGCATTGCGCGCCGTGAGTGTTTATATCCTTGATATCTCAACTAAGAAAAGAGATTAAATTTCAGCTTTCGAACAGTTATTTTTGTTTTGTTATCTTTTTTTTTTCGTTTTCAAAACCAAAACCTGAACACTGCGGCGCGCAATGCATTATGGAAAGGTGTAATGGGCCTTTAAAACGTAGTGGTAATGGCTGCTAAATCTATTGTTTTTTATTAGAAACTTAGTAATAAGCAGTGAGTTTATATATGGAGCTCGTTTTTTCACATGATATATTGTCAATAAGCCCTCGACTCTCATTTTAAGTTTAGTACAACGCAATTAGCCGAGTCGCATTTCATACCTTTTTCGAGTGCTTAGAGTGAAATACATGCTATATTGACATGTGTAGAATATTTATGCAGTGTCCTGTTTTACTTTTTGGGAGAGAACTTGATAATAACCATACGCGTTTAAAAAATAATGATGGCATTAGATAATAGTGAGCCTTCGGGAAAATAGTTCAATGCATAGTCATTGCAAATATGTATCCTCAATTGAGGACTGATTTGGGATAATGACATTAATGGCTTAATAAACATAATTAAGAATAGCAGTTGACGTTAGGAAAATCACTAATGAATCGCTAACGCATAATTATAATCATATGAAATATGTTAAAGATCAGAGCATAAGTAGCGAATGATTACCTCGGTAGACTAGTAAAACAGCTTCCTTTTAATATCAAATTAGACTTACTATTTTAGTACTATTTTCTTAATACTATGGAATATGTCAAATGTGGAAAGGTCTCGGGACTGCTACGTTTGATAGCAAATCTAAAAGGGGGTAGGATGTGCCCACGCTAGCTCTTTTAGGATAAGTGTAGTATTTAAAGTGTCACGTAAAGCAACGTGTCCCACCCCTCTGGTCTCTGGATCCGCCCTGGGTCGTTAAAGTAGAAGTGTTGCCAACAGTTTATAGTCGCATAATAATAGTTAAATTATGAGACAAACATGCTCTCAAGACAGAGAGAATGTGCTTGGTCGTGCAGGAAGGGAGCTAAGTTTTGTTACTAAGACCCCGTTCACACGAGACCGCTACATAACCGGACCGGCCACGTGTGAACGGGGTTCAAAGGCGCAAGCGTAGGGCCGAGGACGGAACGGTTTTCGTTTTAATAGTGTTGTTCTGGCGTTTGCAATAGCATTTAGGTTTGGGCCTGCATGCGTTTGCGCTTTTTTTTAAAGGACCGACTCCTCTTGCCAATAATACACTGTTTCACCTCAAATTTCGATATTAAACAAGCTACAATGAATCAAGTAAACAAATAATATATAGAATAAGCCACTGGCTAAAAGCGGAGCTCCCGGTTACATATTTTTTCTCATGCGCGCAGCAGTATTTTCCCACCAAAATGAGAGACGGTTGTGAGGTTGCCTGTGGTATAATGGGCAGGCAGACACGCACGCACGCGCCCACAGTACTCATGGCAATACCGCTGAACCATGAAAGGCGAAGTCGATCGTATATATCTGAGTTAAACTTTGAGCTATTGTATTTTTCCTGCGATGCCTATGGTGCTTCGCTCTTTGGCCTTTGGCTGCTAAGGAGCTCCGCTACAAAGCAATGTATTATGGCCAGGGTGCGTAACTTTCACTAGTAGAGCCGGTCCTTTAGTGTGTTGTCATTTTGTGAACCAACTTACACAGAACCAATCCCCAAACTCAAATCTTTTTAACTTTGTGTCCTCGTGAAAAAAGTGTAGTGTAATTCGAGGGACTTTTGACTGTGTGTGTCCTCGAGAGTGCGCAGAACTTCATAGGATAGGATATCGATACGAGCGGAGATCGATACTCCTGGACAGTATTTATATATTATTTTCTCGCTTCTTAATCTGGATTTCGCCGTCATGTGTGCTTGTGTCATCCCTCGGGTTCTAATAAAAATTCAGTGGGACCTCTAAACACGCGAAATCGTATTTAGCATATTACACCTACAGCATAGCTAATCCACAGGGAATTTCTGCAGAAAACCATCCGTGGGAAAAGCTGAATATTCTTCTACCATGGGAAATTCAGCTTTTCCCATGGGAAGGTTCCAGCAGAAATTCGCTGGTGATATCGGTGTAATATTTAGTTAGAGCCATGCTTATTTGATTTGCTATTTAAAATTTATCAGTAATTTTATATTATCAACACATTTTTTAAATAACGGTAACTACGTAGTTAGTGTGTTTTCACAGATTTATGGTATTTATGATAGATATAGCTTTGTAAGGGCTAGGCGGTAAAGGTCGTCTTTTGTAATATTTTGTATTAGGCTTTATTAAGATAAGACGGCTATATTTAAGAGTAGTATAGCTAGTAGGAGGAGACTGTTTATGGAAGCCGGACGGCACCCAAGGGGTGGTTCTCCTTCTACTTACTATTAAGAAACCTGGTCACCAAAAACAGAAAACTCTTCATATCACCAACTATGAAAATAAAACTCAAAATGATATGGTGAAAATTTTGAGGTTATATCGATGTAGGATTGCAAAGATGTTTGCGGATTCTTATCTCAACTTACAAGAGGAAATTTGACGCTTTTGAAATCGGTTTACCTCACCCTATTTTTAAACATTCTAAAGCGTTGCGATCTTCATTCGCTCAAATCTTAGCTATTCTTCATCGAAAACTCCTCACATTTTCCATAATGCTTTCTTTAAACTAGCTTTTTCAATTTTAGAGAATATACACAAATATTTTGTATTTGTGACACTAATTTTCGTGTTTCTAGGTGACCATGTTCCTTGAAATTCTCGGACGACTTTATACTAATTTTGCATGGCTTTGTAATTTTACGAAACAGTGTAATGAAATTGTAGTAAAATTAACGACGAATTAGTAGTCCTTATTGTGTTACTCTGTATGGTTTATAGGTTATGATTATAGTGTGCTAATTTTTATAGCTTTGATATTTTCAATTTAAATAAAAAATGGGAAATTCAACATATTGGTTTTGTTTGTTTGCCTGCAGTACCACACTGGTTCACGTCACACTTAGCGGATTTCAGATACGTGTCGAAAAGTAAATTATATTAACTATATTTTTGCGTTTTCTTTGCATTTCGATTGGCTGAGCATCGCGAGCCATTTTGCTCTCCAAGTCAGTCAGATTGCAAAAAGTAAAAAAAGATGCTTTTGCGTTTAGCCCTACGCAAGTCGTAATTACTTCGCCTCCTTTTTGGTTAGTTGTTGAATGGGTTGCGTTTCTGATTGGCTAAGTGTACTTACTTCGTCCCCTGATTGGTTGGTCATTGAATGGGTTTCGTTTCTGATTGGTTGGTTGTTGAATAGGTTTCGTTTCTGATTGGTTAGTTGTTGAATGGGTTGCGTTTCTGATTGGCTAAGTGTTTTCACTTTGCGTCCTCTCTCAGAGCGCAAGAACATAACTGTCAGCCATAAGCCATCGCCGTATTTGGCCACGGTCTATAGACGGTTTCCGCCGCCATTTTGACAAGTAGGCAAGTCACACAACATCCCACATAAACACTGCAAACGCAAAGTGAAATCATGCTTGTCAATATCCCTACCAATCCCAAGGCACTAGAAACGTGAGTGCAGTTGGTACCCTTAACAATCCCGACAATCCTGACTGAAAAAAAAAAAACAATGAACAGCTCACAATGCAATTGGGTACACAGTGAACAGTTCGCAATTCAACCCTGGCGCGCTCGAAAAGGGTTCAGCCTGGTTTAACATGATCCAGCATTACGGCATTGGGTCTCTCACAGGTATGGCCCGGATCGATTCCCGGCTCGCACAGAGAGAATTTTCTTTCTGCTTGAGTCGTGATCGAGACTGGTTCATAACTGTGGGTTTAGCTTCGTTAGTCTTCCTATGAGACAATAAATCGAGGAATATTTAACCTTCCCTTCCCTTCTCGCCAGAAAAAAAAAAGCATTGTACTCTTCGTAAGAGTAGTAGAAGATTGTCTCCCGGTGCAATGGCCTGCCTCTCGGAGGCATCTTTACTTGAAACAGCGCACGCACGCTAACTTTTGAAAAAAGTGACCGCGCACGTTTATCAATACATTAATCACGCACACGTTTTATTAAACTTGTAGTGCGCCCTTGTGATTAATTGCAAGTTGCGGCAGCAATTTGCGCAATTTTACTATCCAACACAGCCCGTTTATGTTCTGCGTAAGTCCTACATTAATTTTTACCGCTTGCCGTTCCATCACGATGAGGAGAAGACATAGCAACACAAAGAACAATCTCTTTCGTCGTTAATTTGGTTATTTAAGAAGTGTGAATGAGAGATGTCAAATCTGTTGCAGCACTTGGTCTCTCTGCTGTCGCTGCTCTCACTATCGCCGTTGTTGTGTTGTTGTTTGTTGAAACTATTGTAACCGAAGGTGGTCATACGACGGACGTACCCACACGCAGACACCTTGCTCTTACAGACGCAATACACTACGCCGCGCGCACGCGTGCACACACACGCTAACTTTTGGGTAACGCCTAAGGGGCTCGCGCACATTTTCAGCATATTTGTTACACACACGTTTTGTTCACCTTGTAGTGCTTGGTGATGCATGTCGGAAGACAATTCCAAACTGCTATCAATCCTGATGTGAATTAACAAATTCCTTTGTTGCATTGTGGCCGCAGCTGCCCGTCACAAATGGGCGTTCAAAGCGCTCCCTCCATAAAATGCATTGACAGCATATTTTGTCGTTTCTAATGACATGTAATGAGCCTGCAGAGCAAAGCCACAAGAGTCTACAGGGTTAAAATGCCAAACATGTAAAACAGAACTCAAATAAGCTCAACAGCTGACTTCGGTTTCTTTTATTAGGATATAACTGACTATGTCAATTGTATAAGGGGTCTCATAAACTGTCTGTCTCTCTATGGGCAAAACTGACTCTCGTGCAAAAATTGGCAGGTTTTTTATCGTAATTTTATTTTATCATAGAGGAAAGTGTTTGTGCTCTCAGGCACTTTGCCGTTCACTGTTTCCAAACAGCATGTTTTGGGGTAACTAATAGAACAGCGACTTGATAAAACAATCATTGCGTGTTTCTGGCATCTTTGTTTACCCCGCAGTATATCTTGCGTGAATAATTGTTGGCGACACATCGACGTGTGGATGATACTTCGTAAAATCGCTCATGTGAGTTGTAGGGGAGAAAAGTGCCATGCACTCTCGTGTAGCACTAACGATTCAGTGCATGACAACGCGCTAATAGAACGATCTATAGTTTTCGCTTCATCAATCACTAAACGATTACGCAAGCTGAGGCCTCTTTTCTCTGCATTTCGCTGGCTGAGGTTCGCAAGGAAAGTACTCGCGAACAGGGGGCACGTCAAAGAACCACTGGGGACCAGTCTCTGTGCTTATGACCGCTTGGCTGCCGGTGGTTAGACCCAGCGCAATTCAGCTTACGAGCTGCTAGTTTTGGGAATCGGTTGCAAACATAAAGTTATTTATTTATTTTTACCCCCAACCCCTCATTCTCGTAAGTTTGATTCTTGTAAGCCCCGGCATTGTTAGAAAGTGTAACTATACGTTCTCTCGATGTTGCCCTTAATAATTTCGCACGCCGAAAGCTGGAATCTTTTGAAAGGGACTCGTTTCCTTACTTTTTCAGAAGAACTATCAAAGGGTGTTTGCTTTTAGGTTGCTGTTGGATGGTTACTTTATGAGGCAAAAGTTATGTGAACATTTTTGGTTCAAGGGGGTTCGTTCCAGCTTTTTCGAATCCTCCTTCCTAAGGGGTTGTTTCGTCTGTACTTTGGTGTCGGGATATAGGGTCCGCATGTTGCTTGAGTTGTCTTATGAAAATGTCTGTAATTGCCGGTTGTCAGTCAATGTTTTGCCTTTGACGGAAATTCACTTGAATTCAATGAAAAAGAAAGAAGCAAGGGCTTGGGGGAGTGAGGATTGGGCAGATGATGGAATTTCTCGTGATTTCTGGTACTCAAGGACTGACACGCGTGTGGGACTTAATGCTGAGGTGCGGTAAGTGCATGGATTTATTTAATATGTGGTGGCAAGTGCTTGGCGCTTTTGCATTAAGCCCAGTTTCCATATAGTTGCAACTAGGTTGCAGCAGTCGCCAACAAACGTGCGACAGACCGGTTTCCATATCATTCGTATAGCAGTCGCAACCAATTTCCATTAAAATTTCGTATCGTAGGCAGTGGTTGCAGCAGGATCGCGAAACTCAAGTTCCGTCATCTGTCACAGAGATAGAGCACGGGCGATTTGCAACACGATTTGCGCAGCAGTCGCAGCGTGTTGCAGAAGTCGCAAACGCCACGGGGGAACATATAGTTGCAGCTGTCTCAACTGTCGCAGAAAAACTTTTAATTCGTCTGCCTGGTTACGTCCTTGCCGATCACGTGTTGGCCTGCTTCTAATTTGCAACACCTTCCACCAGGAACTTCGGGCGATTTTTTTCCAGGATCAAGTTATTACGTTCATTTCCGTTTCTATTTCAACAGGAAACCGAACCTAGTTCTTCCGTATTCTTTCCTTCAAGTTTCAACACGATATTGGTATTCAAATCCTTTATATACCATATATGTAGCTTTAGTTTTGGGGGCAACGATGTTATAAACGTTCAGTGTAACCTAATTAGGAGTAAAATAGGCCTGGCGGTCAATGAGGAAGAGGAGAAGAAATACTCCTGCCTTTTTCGCCACTATTTGCGACACTACAGTAGAACCCATGGCTAACAAAGCGTCTAAGTCTCTAAGGCCTATAGCCATACGTCGAATTCAAGTCGCGTCGATTACATTATTTCAAAAGATACAGACTCATTACCTTTCAAATAACAATTATCTTTTGTTTTAAAGTATTCCACGCGACTTTAATTCGACGTTTGTCCTAGGCCTGAGGGGCAAGTACACTTTATCTAAACTCCCGTTAAAGATATAGCTATATGGAGCAAGGAGGAAGAGTGATTGCGCGTAGACTTCTTGTTCCCACCTAGCATTAGCTTTAGAAACATGATAAGCACTCTATAATACTAAGTGTAGTTGAAATTCAACACGAAAGGGAAAACAGAAACTTGGAGAAAAATAACAACAATAACAAATGTAAACGATTTTCTCTCACGTCCCCAATGTCACCTTGCTGCCTTGACTATAGCTTTGCTATTTCACACACAGTGTGCACCTATCTATGTAAGTATGTACCCTGTACTACATTAATTATTAATTAAGTTGAAGTTAAAGCTGATAACCACTTTTCTACAAGACTTCAAGGATAAAAGTTTCAGTCGAATGCATCTGCACTTGGCCTGTTTCGATATTGAGCTTTCACTGACGGTCAGAAACAATGATAAACTAAGGGCTCTCCTATATGACCAATCAAAAGCGTAGGTGAAATTGCACCAAAGAATGTCTTCAATGCTTGCAATATCACTGCGTAGGACTCGATTTTTTCATGTGAATTAAGGATTTAAACTACATCATGACTTGAATTGGTGTCGGTGAAATTTCGTGGCGTCGTCATGGCTGCTATGTTCATTAGCACACCTAAAAAGAAAAACTCCAAGGCGAAAAAGAAGGGCCACCAAAAAGGTAGATTATTATATCTAAGGCTCGAGTTCTCGTTGGTTATTTTGGCCTTGTGTACACAGCTAGCTAGGCTACACAAGTGAATGGCCGTTTTCACACTAGAGACGAACAAATTGTCTGTAGACGAACAAATCGTCTGATGTGAAAACGGGACGAACAAATTTTCAGACGAACAAATCGTCTGAATTTGTTCGTCTGTTTGGCCGTCTAGGAGACGATTTTTCATAGACAACTTGCTCGTATAGACGAACAAATCGACTAAAGTCCGACCTGAATTCACACTAGACGTACAAAGACGAACAAATCGTCAGACGATTTGTCCGTCTTCTAGTGTGAAAACGGCCATTGTGATAAGAAGCTACGAAATGACAGAGAATAATAATGGCTGGTTCACACAACGACATACTGCACGCGGACCGAGCTTTTTAAAAGTTAAAAAGTAAACAACGACAAAAAGCTATACAGCAAGCATAATTAACAAGCTGTAGTAAATATAGTGAGCTTTTCTAATGTTTTTCATTGCTTTTGTGACGCCGCTATGTTGTTGTGCTAGTGTGGCAACTTCAGTAACGTGGAACTTGTTGGTACAAATTTTATTGTTTTCTTCATCAATCACAATACAAACTAGTAATATTTGTTATTGGTCGGTCTCCACTGCATACGGCATTTTGTCACTGAGTGGGGAGTGAAAAATAAAAATGTTACTCTGAAACATCTAGGTGAAATGCCCATAAGTGACTTTGAAATTCAAAAGTCAAATTAAATATGAGTATTTTAACAACATAGAAATTGTTAGCGATATCTCGCTCGATTACTTCACTGCCACATTACCAATTAAACTGTAATCAGTGAAGTTTCATTTTACTAAAACAGTTGAGAGCCTTTATTTAGATCTTTTTCACGACACGAATGATTCACAGAAGGAATTAGGAGACTAGGCATTTCAATTTTTCTTTCCCAGATTTTTCGAAATGTAGAGGTTCCTACAATTGCACTCTATGCTAATGCAAATTGAAACTTTCAACTAAACGTTTGCGCTGCATATAGAATCAGTGTCATAGTTTGCGCATGCGTTGTCTCTTGCAAAAGCTGCCACTAGTCATCTGATTGGCTGACGTGGAGTTCTGAAAGGCAATATATTAATTTCACCGCAGATTGTTCTGATGTCACAAGTTCTAACCGCAAAATAGATAACATTAAAAATAGTGTACTCTTAATCAAAGTGACTTCCATCATCTAGTGAGCACATCAAAGATAATTGGAACACAACAATTTGATGGCACTTAAACTTGAAACCAAATTGTTAAGTTAGGGAGCATTCATTATTTATGCCAGGGGGTGGGCTGGCAAGAATTAAGGGGGGGGGGGGGAAGTTAAATGCTGGACTTTCAAGTAGGGGGTCACCAGAAAATATGAAAACAACTGTGAGGGGTCATCTACATTTTATGGCAGTTACTTTAATTCAACATATGGATGCAAGAGGATGCACGCCTGTAAAATAACAACAAACTGTTCATGCACGCAGGAAATGTCCTAAAAATACAGGAAATGATCTACTTGGTATCTAGATGTCCCAAAATTTCGTGAAATGAAAAATCTTGCCAGCCCACCCCCTGGCATAGATGAATGAATGCTCCCTTAGATGATGCGACCGGCTTAAATACAATACTCGTTTATAGCTCAGACCCAGGTTTGTTGAGACAGAATACTCTTATTGACTACTGCCTTTAACAATAGACCTTTTCCGCTTGACGGGGGTCCTGTGGTTTTTCTCTTAACGCTCGAGCAAGCTCTTTAATATTCACGTGACCAAACAAAGAAATTGCTTCGCATGAGTGGCAGTTATGGAAACAAACGGCAGGGCCCCCACGCAAGAGGGAAAATGTCTATTAGACTATAAGTTCGAGTTTTCTATTTAACAATTAGACTACGAGTTCGAGTTTAATTAGGGACCGGTCATTATTTATCGCCTGGGGGGGAGGGGGGGGGGGGGCAGAGGATTTTGGGGGGATCACTTCATTTTGGGGCGAGCGAAAGGGGGGATCTCTCAAAACCTCAAGCCCTGAAAGGGGGGATCACAAGAAATTTTCTAAGTAGTTATTCCAGCAACTTCTCTATCATTTGTATTTTTTCTACTTCAACTCACTCAATACATAAAAATTTCGGTCTTTGGCAACTCGCGCAACGAAGACACTACCTTCACACCCGTTGCACAAGAACAAGTGTATCTTGGCGAGGAAAAACAAACTCTACCAAAAATGCCCTGCAGTGATAGGCCTGGCGGGCAGTCACTATGTTTAAAAGAAGAGTAAGCGTGAGTTCGAAGTTACAGGCATAGAAATTCAGTCATTAATTAGGCCGCGCTTCACGCAAATGAATAATAATAGTTTCGTCATTTTGGCGCGCCTCGCGCGCAACGAAAGAAAAATGCGATATCTGTAAATTGTCTTCTATTAAGTGAAATAGGAGATGGGGGGGGGATCACAAAAACGTTTAACTGCTCTGAGGGGTGATCACTTTAATTACTGTACTTATAGAAGGAGGATCACTGCATTTTGACCTCCCCCCCCCCCCCCCCCAGGCAATAAATAACGACCGGTTCCCTTATTTTAACGGGCGTTCGAGTTTTCTCGTAGCCTAATTGTTAAATAGATAGTGAGTATCGGAGCCAATCAGATTTCTGGATTCCGTGATAGTATGCGAGTGGGTTTCCGCGTCCTATTCACACGCAGAATACACTTTAGCTCTTCACTAATGCTCTAAATTCCACTGTAATTCCACTTTTCTAACATTAGTCTAGTCTGGCGCATGATATAGGAAAACGCGTTTCTCCAACTTAACTGAAAACTATGAGAAGATCGACCTGGACTGGAAAAAAGTTCGAACGAGAGGTAGAAGAGAATGGCGACTCAGTTAAACCTATACGTTTAACGAATTGTGCCTTTCATTGAGTGTTTCTGTTAGATAGTACATGCCTCTGATCCCCGCAGTTGGACAGTGCCTCTTATGCTGTAGTACAGTTGTAGTTAGAACAGAAACTAAAAGATATTCTGAAAGTTTTAGTATATACGATAATGAATTTGGAGCGAAGTTATAAGTCTCTCAAATTGCATATTTTTATAGTGGTTGTAGCGGCCTAAACTCTGCTCCTACTGATTGCAATACTCAAAAATCATAGTTTTGGGATAAAGCTAAATTGTCGACAACAAAGCAGAACGTTGTGGTAATACAGATTCATTGCGTAACTACTAAGCGGGGATCGGTCAATTATATGAATACACTCTATAAGAACCTTTTTTTATAAAAACGTTCAGCCTGAAATTTACCCAAATTTTAAGAACATGCCCGAGGCTCAGATAGGAACAAAAAATATATATTTTTTCAGTGATGCGTTCGAAAATCCAGAATCATCAATACATCAATATTGTAATTTATAATTTGCTTAAAACTCTTCTTTATACTTCTTTTGTATGTATCCTGCTATGAGATCTATCAGTATTTCAGGTTGCGAGGCCACTGAAATTTAAGAACATCCGTAAGAACAATTCCAGCCTCAAACTGCTCCAAAAATAAGAACGGCCCAAACCTCAAATGAAAATTACTAGACGTTCTTATATAAAAAAAAAGAGTGTAATGAAGTTTCAAAGGTACATGCTCCCGAGGCGAAGAATTATTTGCAGGAAATTTCTGCAGAAACCCATTTATCGGCCGGAAAAGCTGGATTTCCCTGATACAATGGCAAGTGTGCGGCTTTCCCATGGACAAATACATGAATGCGGAACAATTCACGTTCTTGTGCCTGCCATGTGAAATTCTTCTTTTCCATGGATGGGTTTCCCTGTGATAGCCCTCAAATGGAAATTCTTTAGGGGCATGCACTGTGGTATTTCAACATGTTCATGTGCATTTTGAGTTGTTCTGTCTGGCAAAATGATTTTTGGTTCGCTGCAGTTCTGGCAAATGTTCCGATCTTCCTCATCTGTGTCCCAAAAAAGACCCAGCAGTTTAGCAAAGACCTGTATTTGCTCTACGTGCTTAGCAGTGACCGAGGGGATTTCGCGTTGTGCGGTCCGGCATGGCGAGGTCAGGTCGGTCGGACAGTGTCACGAAGAAACATTCCTCATCCACAAAAATCCACTTAGCGAGTGCTAGTTAAACTAATTACCTTTCTGTTTGTTAAGAAACTAAACGGATGTAACTATTTGCTAAACGCTATAGTGACTCATAATCATTATCTTCCGCCCTTTACAAACCTACTCTTTGTGCAGATAATAGTGTTTTGTGACGTCACGCGTACGTGATAATCAGTAACGTGACGATGGGCACATTATGTTATCTTTAATGTGACGCACTCTATTGTTAGGGTATTATCTGGCTTCCGTGACTAGATGACAAGAATTCAATAACTCTCTAGCTAGTAAATCACTTTTTCTTGATCGCATGCATTTTCTTTTTCTAGTCACACAAAGACATAGAAGTAAAAACCTGTTTGAGTTATTTTCATAGCAACGCGATTTTCGCGGCACTGATTTCGTTTTCGGCGCGGAGTGTATTTCGTGTAGTTCAGCGAGGGAATGACTGTAAATGAAGCCGTTGATAAAAGTGAATGACGAGCGACCAGTCCAAGTGAGAAGACCAAGAGCAACACGTAAGTTTAAAATTGCACATCCGAAACAGGACAGGGATGCCAGCGGTTGAAATACAGTAATCGAATCAAATACATGAAAACCAAACTAGCTAGGGAATCAGGGAGAAATGCTGTGCAGTGATGATATATCACAAACTCCGGTGACAAATACATTACGAATGAGAGGTAGTGACGACTCGATCTGCGGTAAAACGCGTGAGAATTAAATTAGCACCCCTGCTGATTTCAAAGTTGTTTTAAAGTTGCCGGATGTTACATTCCTGGTCATCCCTGTTACCTCTGAATCTAAAACAGTTTGTATTAGTCTCCTACTCAGCCCGTGTTTAAACACGAGCTGCGTAGGAGACTAAGTTTGTATTTACTGTTAGGGGCCGACCATTTAACTTTTGAGGGGGGGGGGGGGGGGTGGGTTTTTTTGAAAAAAAATATCTTGCACGGCCCGAAGGGCCGAAAAAAATTTCCTGCACAGCAAAATGGTGACTAAAACCCTTCTTTTTTATTGGAAAAAAATTCTCACCGCTTAACAGAGGTAGAAAAAAAATCTTGCACCGACAAAAAAGCCCACCCCCCCCCCCCCTCAAAAGTTAAATGGTCGGCCCCTTAGTTTAACTAGTTTCACCGTCCCGCATTCGCCCGCGCGCTTTTTCTGTCTGATATACAAGGGTTTACAATCGCGCGAGGTTTACGACTGAACCAAGCTACTAAAGGACGTTAGTGAAGTACCTGCTCACATGTCTGCTCCTCGGGAGCACCTGAACACTAGAATTCTATTGAAATCACTGAGGGCCTAGTTAGAGATCAGTAAGTTATATGAGTCACTAAAGTATAATTATTTTCAGCTTGTCACAAAAGTATTTTTTGAAAATTTCCCTTATGTCTTACACTGAGATCGCGCTGCGTAATTTGGTTTATATACCGGCTAGCTCAGCAGTCATGATTCCCACTGCTGCAGTAAAGCAATGATTATCGCTTTTAATTTATATTTCCCGTTTTCGCAGTGAGACATCAACGAATTTGTGAAGCCTGTCCATGCGGCGGCTATGCCTAAAATAGAGGGTCTATTAATTAATTTTTATTTAATTTTATATCGTTGACTTTTCGACGCAATGCACAGAGGATTGTCGTGCGTCTGTGCCTTGGGTAAATTCGTGTGCGCGGTGTAACTGGTGGGGGTGGAGCGCATTCAGAAAGTGACCTATGAGTCGCCGCGCCAGATCGCCGTTGCGCCACAGCATGTAGTTTACGCTAGGACTTATTTTCTTTGTTAGGGCTCGCGTGCCTTTCGCCGCGCTGCTACGCTGGCCGGGTTTATGCATCGTTTCAGATGAAGGAATCCTCTGAGTGATGCTTTTTGCCCGGCAGCTTTATCAGGAAATCAAACAACAAAGCATCTATATTTCACGAAATGGACCTTACGCGTGGAGTGGGATCAAGTAGGGTTACTACATTATACCGATTTATTGTGTGACCTTGCAGTATTAGAGCTATTACCCCACTACCACATTCCCGCTAGTTGGTAGTCCTCTGTTCGTAGCTGGTCAGAGAGGTTCAGATGACCTGGGGATCAGGCCATAGTGTTGCGCATTCACACGGTAACATCTTGAAAAGTGATCATCCCAGCTGGCCCGGGACAACCCCTGGATTCCCTACCTTCGAAAACGTGAGGCCTTTGCGAGCAGTGTGGAGTTGCACATGAGCTGTGCAATTAAAAATACAATCTAGAAATGTCAAATATGACGAGCTTAAACGACGGCGGCAGTCCTGTCAGTCTTATCTCTCATATCTCGTGTGAACTAGGAAGAGGCAGTTGCATGGGGTTGATTAGTGCATGGAGGTCGGAACTCTGTAAATGCCTACCCGTTGAAGTCATTGTTCAGATCGAGCGGAATAATGGTTTTTATCCCGTGGTCTCTTTAACGATACTGTCGACCTTTCGAACGATAAACCAATCCAAGTCTCGCCTAAACAAGACAAACAAAGAGCTTAGCCAGTCTGATAAGGCTTTGTCATTAGCTATTGTTTGCGCGCTATTGCCCATGCGCAACAGGTCCGATTTAGTAATCAAGTGTGCCGATCACCAAACTTCAAATTTCAACTTCGATTTCTCGTAGGACGTCCAGCTAACTTGAGTAAGACGGGCTCTTATCTAGACTAGAGGCCTGTAGCTTGACAAGGGGCAAGGGTATTTGGTAAACAGCAAGCAAAAGCATCTGTGGGACCTGTCCTGATGTCTGATAGTCCTGATTTGTGCGGTTTGGCTAGCTGGCTCCTTGTGTGTACATTCCTCCAGTGACTCAGATCGCTCAAATGGTTTCCCACCTACTAGCGGGTTACATTTCCTACGGTGACCTCTAATCATATTTTGTGTCGTGCAATATGAGAATGAGTGGCCGACTTACTGGGCTACAAGAATATGAGCGTTGAGCATTTCTACAATAGTTTGACTCATACCGACAAACTCAAAGGTATTACTGACGATGAAGCACTTTTAAATAACAAATACCCTAACACAAACTCACTTAACGTAGCGTTCAAACTCATGCTTCGTTCCTCGTGGTTCAAACTAAACACGAGAAGTTGATAACAGAGTGACAGAATTATTAGAGTATTTAGTTGTTTGAAGGCTAGTGAAGTTTATTAGAGACTAACTGCTGTATTTATATTTCAGTGTTGGATCTCACGTTGCCTGGGATAGATGTCTTTCTAAAGGACGTGCTTGCGCAGGAAGAATTAAGCGATGCCGGTGAGACATTGCGCCGGCATTACGTGGACTTACTAAAAAATTCAAAACCGAACTTAGAAGCAACGGATAGAAATGAGGGATTCATCCATTTAAACGAAAAGGTGGCGAGTCCGCTCGAAACGCCAACATTTGAAGTGTCACGCTTTGCATTTGAAGAAGCTAATGGATCTGAGGCTCAAAACTCTTTACACAGCAGAAATGATGACATGTCAACTGAGAAATGCAGCGAAAAGGTAAACCGCGATTATTATATTTTTTTACGAGTATCATAGGCACAGTCATTTCCGCACGCATTGTGTGTTTGTTGATTTCGTTATGTATCTGTGGAAGTCTTTAGTCGGGGCAAATCGTTGCGGGCGATTGCTAAGGTTGAATGATTTATTGAAATGCGGGGATGCTGAATGGATTATAATATACTGCCTGAATAGATAAGATCACTGTGGAACTATATAGATAGAATCATGGGACCTTTTCTTATCGCTGTCCATATCCGATAGGTTCCACAACCGATAAAAAACCGGGTTAACAAAACATTTCTAGTTCTTGGAGGCGCAAAATGACTTATAACTCCTTTGTTGGCTACTCCGGCGGCATTATTAAACTCTTAAATGATTTAAACAGTTAAATGTTCCTGACGCGTCAGTACAGCCGAGTGATTTAGGGCCATCAAATCTCCTCCCCGAAAGTGCGGTTTTCTAATGTATAAGAATGCTGCTATCTGGATTACGGAAGCCCCGCGTTGCTTTACAAATCTTGTCTGTCAGCGCCTGTTAATTCCTTTATTTGTTTGCGATTTTCTCGCATGTGTGACAACGCTAAAACTCGAATATTAATGAATTACTTTGGCAAGCGATTGAAAGAAAGAACTTTGTTGTCAGTACAAATGTAAGTCGTAGACTTTTTGCTGTTTTTGTGAATAAGTTTGCTAATAGTTTATTATCATTGTTATCGATATGCGGGACCCTGATGCGAAGTATTACCAGGTTTGTGTCGGCCTGCAGCTGAAGAACTCGGGAGAACTCTATTTAAAACTGCTGAAGTTTCACGTCAAACGATTGCTCATGTTGTCATAAACGTCTGGTCTACAGGCTTTTGCACGTTCCGGTGTTCGCTCCATGGCACCTGGTCAAAGTAGCTTTGCTTACATGGAAATTCATGTACTGGCTTGTTGTAATTCAATATGACCCTCCTCATGCCAGCCAGCCCTTTTGTACCCCTGTGTCCTTGTGTGACAGTAATCGGATTTTACTGCGCTGTTGTTGCTATTATTGTCTTATTGTACAAACCCGGTTTAGTACCTGTACTGATCTGTTGTAATGACGGTTTCATTTAGGCCGAAATGAGCTTTTTTTTGAGGTTGGGAAAATTCCAAATGCTCTATGATTTTCAGCAATTTGAGTCTCAATTCTTAGGACGTTCTAAAAATAACAAGCCCCAAGACAACCACGAGGAAAGTTGAATGATGCAGAAATTGCGGAAAGGTGGAAGCTTTTCTCTAATAGAATAGTACGCTACGAGAATGATTATTTTACATTATGCAGCTTGAGCTATATTCCTAGACGTATATTCCTATTTTTTGCCAAATCTCGTCTCATATAAAAATAGTATCAACCTTTGTGCGCAAGTTTTTTGGGAGGTGGAGTTTTTGTGGGTTTTGTCGCGCGCTCTTCTGATTTGTCCAACAATCCGTATGACTCTGTTTCACTGATAACGTTCCTCCCTCGCCATATCACAAACGCATTCTCTGATACTTTTATGATAGAACTTTCCATGACTTTTTCGGCCAAATAGCGCACTTGTGATGTTGGGAGAGACACTCTAAGGCATAATGGAATCACCCACTTCCCCAAAAATGCAACGTTCTCGTGTCTCTCCCAACATCACGCGTGCTCTATTTTGCCGATAAAGTCATAGAAAGTTCTGCTCTAATGCTATTATAGATAATGCATTATTTCAATACAACAAACATGCCATGCAGATTGGGACATTAATATTTTCCCTCGCCTAAGATTTCAAACAATGCGAAGGATAAAGGCACAATGCGCTCTTTGTATGGGCTTAAGCTATCTATTATTTCATAGTGTCAATATGTCCGTATCCGTGTGTTTTATCTAATTTGTTATATCTTATCTGTTTATTCTGACTAACAAATATGCACTTGGTAACTTAGGCACTTCTAAAAATCGTCCTTTTTAGGAGCACGCCCTTAGACAAGCGCATCAGAGGCAAACTAAACGAGCTTAAAAGTATTAGCGATATTCTTTAATCACAGTTTTTATTCAACTTAATATAGACAGATAGGCGACTAATGCATTTAACCACATTTAGAGTGGCTTCTCTATGTTCGCCCTCTATAGGATCAAAGCCAAAACTATCCCAGTTTTGCCACAAGTCGACCTATTACCGGGACAATGGAAACATTTCAATCGACTCTCAAAATGTCTCAGCATATCCAAAACTAGTTCATAGTTTACTGAAAGTGGTCGTAGCTGTTAGAACGAAAAGGAGTCTTTTTTTCTGTAGGTGCGTTTCCCTAAAGACTCTAACAAGAAATGCTATCAATGCAATGTTTCGCGCTATTAATTGAAAGGTTCCCAATTTCGCTTGTTTTTGGCCAAGGAACACTCCGAACCTGACACCCTTAGAGGAATGTGTACCGACCACAGGGAGCCCAAACTAAGTTGTAGTTTTTAGTTGGTCGAGAACCGTGAAATGGTCCACTTTCAGGGGCTCATAAAACCCCTGTCCATTTCTTTCATGAAACGAGATTTAGAGGACGCTCGTGACGCGTGACTTGCCATTTTCCATTGTCTTTGCATTCGTGAATCGAAAAAAACGAGAATAGCTGAATTTGGGGTTTGTGAAACGGCTTTTTTTATTTTTTCGAGAAACATGATCCGACCCCATCCCCCGTTAGGGACGTGTCATTATTTAGTGGGGGGGGGGGGGGGGGGAGGGCTCCTATTTTTGTGAGGAGGGTCCTAATTTTTTTCGCGTGTCTAAAGGGAGGGTCCTAAATTTTTTTCACTCCTGTTTGGGGAAGGTTTTAATTTTTTTCAGCAACATTTGGACGATGAAGAGGGTAAAACAGATGCCTATAGTGGTTATTTCAGCAAGTTCTCTATCATTTGCATTTTTGCTTAATAAAAATTTCATAAAGAATGACATCTAATATACTCTTTGACCAATGAATACACTTCCCTCACGCCGATTGCAAGAACAAGGTGTATCTTCACGAGGAAAAGCAACTCTCCCAAAAATGCCCTGCAATAATAGGCCTGGCGGGCAGTCAGTTTGAACGAAGACCCCATAGGTAAGCATGAGTTTGACGTTACAAGCATAGAAATTCGTCATTTGGGCCGCGCTTCACGCACATGATTAATAATAACTTCGTCAATTTCAGCGTGCAGTTGTGCGCATGAATAATATAACCTTATTGGCTCAGGAGCCCATCAATAGAAGCTTTCGTCTAACTTATATAGTTGAGGAAACATACTTCCTGGGCTCCTGACAGGCTTTGTTTACTGTACCGTACACAAAACATGTTCATCTACCCTTTCTCTGAGGCTTGTTGAAATTCGCTTGTCAAAATTCGGGCGCGCTTCGCGCGCAACGAAAGAAAATTGCGACCCCCTTTTTCTGTAAAATGTCTTCTTACACTAGGTCAAATAGGGGACGGGAGAGGTGGGATCACGTTAATCATTGGCCGTTTTCACACTAGAGACGGACAAATCGTCTCGACGAACAAGTCGTCTGATGTGAAAACGGGACGAACAAATGTTCCAGACGAACAAATCGTCTAAATTTGTTCGTCTGTTTGGCCGTCTAGGAAGAAGAGTTTACATAAACGATGTGTTCGTGTAGACCTAAATTAACACCAGACGTACAAAAGACGATTTGTCCGTCGAGACGATTTGTTCGTCTTCTAGTGTGAAAACGGCCATTATACTTATAGAGGGAGGATCACACTGCATTTTTACCGTGTATTACCCAAAATCCTTTCGCGTAAATAATCGAGGCGATAAATAATGACCGCGGCGTTCCTTAGCTTTGACAGAAGTAAGAAAAAAGTACTTCTGCTATTAAGAAGAATGAAAAAGACATTGCATCACTCGTCTATCTGACAGGTTATTCAGAAAATATAAGTCACGACTGGGGGAGGGTCTAATTGTTTTTGTTATGTTCAAGGGGAGGGTCCTAATTAGCTTTGCTTGAAAAAAATGGGACCCCCCGGTAAATAATGACACGTCCCTTACCACCCTTCTATTATGTGTGAGTTTAGATTCGATTGATTTTTGACAATCCCTTGACATACTTTTTGCTCCATAGTGTTGAGTTTGTCAGGCCTGGCATGTTTGTGATGGCTTTTTAACAGCCCCTAGTTATTTGTCTCTTGCTAGTGAATACAAACTACGCTGTTAGACCTGACAGGAGTAATGACACTCCCTGCTGGTTGTTTTTGTCGTATGATTAGTCAAGGAAAATACCAAATCCTTTCGTCCTATACTTCGGAGATTCTTAAGTGTGTCGTATCCTGTTACTTCCGTTTAAGTTTTAGAACTGCACTTAAACGTATTTTCCTGTTGACGAAATGTGCTCGTGCACGAACGACCCTCTTACTCGATCTTTTCGCTCTTGCTTATTTCTTGAGTCCTCAATGTTGGAGAACCCCTCCAGGCAAAATACCTCTTTCAAAGGATGGAAATCTGTATTCCTGGATAATATATATATACTGGATAATATAGAGAAGAGTGTAGATGAAGTTACACGGGAGACCAACTCATGGATAATATATATACTAATTGTAACAAACAGCAAAATGGTTTTTCCGGGGTGCTTGTTTTTTCTAGTGCGGTTTGTAGAAGCGAGCCTACTGCACAGACTAATTGTATGTCAACGCTCTGAACAGAATGCAGCATTTAACAACAAGTTGAAACGGAAAAACAACATTGAGTTGAAAAGTACACATTCTTAGCAAACATGTTGGCTTCTTTCCGGGACGTCGTATCTAAAAGAGGAAGTTTAAATGTCGATGAGATGTGATAACTCATCTGAAATTCGACAGTCAGTGAATGCCGTACGTTTTTTAAAACCTTTTTTCCCATTATATGTGAATTAATGCGTGCTGCGCACTTAACGAGCAAAATAAGCTGAATTTTAACCAGAGGCATCGTGGTTTCTTTCGTTTTTCCAAGGCTTACAGGCAAAGTAGCGCTCTCATGTCCGTAGTTACTGACTATGTCATGCATTGTCTCAGTTCTCGTTTTAACCCTGGATACCGCAACATCATCTTAGCATACCTTGCTTGTTTGTGAATCATTGTTTGAATCTTGAGAAAACATTTGGTTGGATGGAAAATAAACACTTGTTGAATATCGAGTTGTGGATGGAGTCTGAAAATGTCAGTGAAATATGGAAAAAGCCCAGGAGGAATCTCAGAAAGAAGTGAGTTTTAAGGTTTTTCATAGTTTGTGATACATGATGTACGTACTGTAACAAGCTCTTAGTAAGAAGAAGATAAAAACTTTGCGTTAGGAAGGAGCGTTCTCAAAAGTTCGAGGAGCTTCAAGCTAAACTTACTTTGAGCAAATGCATTCTGGTAGGTAAACAGACAGTTAATTGTGTTGTTTTTATCACAAAGAATTGCTTAAAATCAGAATGGAACCTCGTGTTAAGTTTAGAAGTTGATTTTACAACCCTTTTTGCGAACTATAACAAATAATCAGTACCGATGCTGATTGATGGGCATTAATAATCCGAGATTGTAGTTTTGTTTTTATCTTCAAGCCATGGGCCATTCCCTTGATTATGTTATCTTCTTTTGATGCGAATGCACTACACACAAGAAATATTTTGGTCCCTAGCCATCTGTTCGTGACCTTGCGTGATTCCTTTGATAGCGTGACCACGGTTTTTCTCTACGTGACTTTCTTGACACAGTTGTCATTCCCCGCCATGCTTGCCATATTTTGAATTCAGATTTAAGATGAGACTTCATAACCTGTCTTTCGTGCGCTTCTACATTGCTTCATCTTTCTTCGCTTCGTTTTTGTTTTCAAAGCTTTTTCTTATGTTGAAACGAGCTGTAAGGAGATGTTTCTTATGGAAATTAATATCGAGTTGCGTGAATAAGCTAGATAAAACACTTGACATCCGCAAATGAACAATGCGCGCAAGTTGCTGTTTTATCTTGACCAAAACCACTGACTAAAACGGATGGTTATACTATACGCGAAGTTCAGTTCAGTTTATTAGCACCTATTTGTTTTGACATTACAAACGAAGCTTATAGTACAACAACAAAAAAATAACAATAATAAAGATTTACAATGTGCTGATGCAATCACTCCGAACCAACGAAACCACCATTTTGAATAACAATTACCTGAAAAACAAAATGGTCTATTGGATGTGTTATTGTTTTCGTTCAATATTAGAAGACGAATTACATGTTGAAATCTCTAAACATCTGAAAACAAAGTTTCAGATTTGATTTACCAAATTCAATCGAGCAAATTGCTCTATGTTATCTAAATCAGCCGATGGAAATGGATGCTTTCTCCGACTTGGTACGTTGCTATGCTGTCAAAATGGCGGCTGACACAGGCTCTTTAACGGGTAGAGCCCAGAGTACTCGGAGTACTCATGCATTCTATCGTTCAGCAAACAAAGTGCGCGGATAGGATTTTTCCATGTGAACTCTACTCTTGAGAGTATTGTAACAATAACAACAACGACCCCTACCTCAGGTTAATCCACCTGATTAGTAGTCCGCGAGTCAAGTGTGTGAGTGGTGCGAAGCGCAGATGCTATCTGATACAGCTCTATACTTAGACATTCCTTCTTCCATAAATCCAAGGAGAATTAACATGCAAAAGAGAGATTATATACACCGGAATTCTAGCGAAAAAAGCTTTATTCTAGTGCGTGTTATCTAGTGAATGGGATTTACCATAAATAGGCGCTCGTAATTGCACAATTCGTCCGACAAACGAGGGGATTATGTGTGGTATCGGTAGTAGGAACCAAATAATTCCTAACTGCGCATGCGCGCATAAATCCACTTTTAAATCAGTCAACAACAGGTCAGAATGAAAGCATTTTTGGCAGCCCTTAAACGGAAGGATTTTTAATGTGACACGCACAGGTCGTTTGTAGTTATTAAGGTACAAATTAGTTGAGATCAGATCAGTTACTATTTTTATACAACTGAGGAGAGTATGAATTGAAAGGATTATGTTGCGCTGTGCCATACATTCGCGGTCATCGTGTTTAAAGTAGTTTTGGCGCGACGGTTTCGATATGCTGTACTTTCGTGCACCTTTGCATTGGTTACTGAGATCAGAGGCAAAAACAACCGCCCTCCCGTCGTGTTGCCTGGTGTTTGTTTTTTATAATATGTAAAAATTTGAGATGATTGCTTGTTGTGAGATAATAGTTATGTGATTGCATTCATGCATCTTTTCACGGACGGGGCTAAGGCAGGGCAATGTACATCATGGGATATGGACCATAAGCTAATGGCATTAGATAGCTAAGTTAGTTTCTACTTATAGCGGAGTGTGTCTTTTGTAGACTTGGGTGGGTGGGGGGGCATTCAATTCCCTCGATTACTGCGAGCCTTGTGGAGAGAATGCTATGCAGTTCAGGTTTCGGGCGGATATTTAGTCCTGGAAATTTCTTTTATTTAGTTCTAATGAGAACGCAAATTTTTATCAAGGTTCCTGGCCTTCCTTGTGTGGAGATTGGGTAGGATTCTCTTCCTATATCACTACATCCGGTAAAATCGGTACGGTAAAAGTACGGTAAAATCAAAAAGACTCTTGGTGATCGTGCCTTCGAGGTTGCTGCGCCGAAGCTGTGGAACGATCTCCCACGAGAAATTCGTAACATTTCCACAATCAATGGCTTCAAGAGGGCACTTAAGACCCATCTATTTGTGAAAGCGTTCTAAATTTATTTAAATAGTTATTTTTGCGTTTCCTTTTCATTTTACTTTTTATTGATTTTATCGACTTTTTATTGACTTTTAATTTATTTTAAAATTTAGAAATATTTCTTTGTTTACAATATTTATTTTTTTAGCATTGACATGTAAATTTTAAATTTTAAACCGAACATCTTTTGTAATGCGCAGTTGAAAATTTCTCATTGATAACTGCGCAATATAAATGTGATATATTATTATTATTATTATTATCCTTTGTCACCAAAAAGTGCTAGTATTTCGCTTATAGAGCGGATTTAGATTGTTCTTTGATACTTTGTAGCGTATGCCTTATCCTCTGGTTCCAGCGCGCTTATTCCTTGCGATAGAATCCTCTTAAAATTCTACATTAGCGCTAAAACCCTTATACTCGGGTTGACCGCTGAAGGATTTTGGCGCCACATCCAGGGTTAAGTCAGTCTCCTACAGATACTGGTGTTAATGATATCTCAAGTTCATCTTAGGGGTCCTGAGAAGCTGTTCGATAAGATACCTAAAGACAAGAACACTACTCGAATCGCTCAACTAGCTTTAACCTGAACTTAGATGTTTTCTATACAGTGATCGGGTCTCTCGTGGGGCTCGACCGGAACTCTAACGCCGGTAAACACACCCAACAACGAGAGGAGAAAAGTAAACCAATTCGCAACAATCACTCGTTCCGTATTTGTATTTATAACAAGGTGGCACAAAGCTGTGCTTGTCGCATTTCATCATAAGGATCAATTACAGTTTAGTAGCTCATCTAGATGATAGAGACAGGCGTTTGGGATGCAAATTGATTTTCCAGATTCTTGTTAACCACAGATAGCCGGATTTCCCTTTTGTCGGAACTATTTTGAATTGTTTTGTATTACATCTTGACATGAGGGCTATGCCGAATTGCATGCGTACTCTCACGGGCTTAGCTCGTATGTTAACCATATTTTGGCGGAGTACATATTGTGATGTGATCTTTCAAATAACCTTTGAAAAAAATTATTCAACCAGCGGAGAAAATAATAGTTTAACGAGAAGGCGGTTTCAAAAATGAAAGGAATCTTAGCCTATTCTTAGCTGACTTAAACGCGAATAAAACGTTGCGCGCGATATATTGTTTTTTGTGGTCTATTTAGGGAGAAGTGTGAGTATAGCTTGTGGCTCTCGTGCAATGGCCTGATTTGACCGTCACAGGCGAGGGATGCAATGTAGATCAGGGTTCGATAAGACGGCAGACAATAGACCGAGGGGGGAGGGGGAGAGACTATATATATAAGCCCATGTCACGACACTCACACAAGACTTGTTATGTTCTGCCATGAGAGATTGCACACAAAATATGTACATGATCACTTTATGTGTGAAGGTAAGAGCTTGTTAGCAGCCCGCTTTATTTAGTTCCGTTGTGGATTACTTAGTGAAAGCCTTGATGTGTTTTTAATTGCAAGGCGGGGTGCCGGGACCCACTCATTACAACTGATCACAGTGAATTTCCCCTTAGAGCTGTTCCGGATTTATCGAACTTAAATACTTGTGCTTAGCTTAGCGGTCAAGCTCATTCCTAAGCAAAGGGCGACAACCTGAACAGTAGAGTGTAGAGGCTTTGTAAAGTGTATAAAATTTGTATCATGTTTTCGCGGCAAGATAGAATTGCTTCAAAGATCTCCTATCCTCTATTGTTTAAATGAAAAACAAACCTGTAATGCTTTGCATCAATTACTATCAGTTAAGAAACCACAGTAGTATAGTACGTTTGTTAGACCGCTTAGAATCGTTACTTCTCTGGTGCCTCTTTGTAAAGGGTCATTTGTAATGCCGTGCTGTAGCAGAACCTTGAAATGTGTAAAATAGTACGCCGATAATAACACAAATACGTCATCTTTCTAAAAGCTGCGCTTACTACTATTGTAGATCCAGCTCTTGGAAATCTTTCTATGACATGAATAACATTGTGGAAACCTCGCCACCCACGTTTTTCCGTGCTGTATATAGTTAAAGTCTGACATCATAAACAACGTAACACATCTGTAGCGCGTGCAAGATTTTTGAACTCAGGAATTTCGGCATCTTAGTTGCCAAGTGCGCATGTCAGAAAGTTGCTATCTGAGTTGATCTAATCGTTATTAATTTGAGCAGTAATGGCAAGCGATAGCAGTGCTGGCTATGATAATGGGATCCAACGAATGACAATTACCCTTTTTTCACGCGATTTGCTAAAGTGTTGAACTGCGCGTCGATAACTCCATAAATGAATTCAACATGCGTATCATAACTCCTCTTCTGCGAAGCGAAAAAGCACATGCTGGAATTCAACAAAGTGAAAATGTTATCAATTTGGCATAGATTATTTTATTGTTAGAAATCGGTGGGGAAATCGCCGACAAATTGAAGAATAGGAACTTGACGTCTATGCGGTGTTTCTTCCCACGCTCACACACGACCGTTGGCATTCCGCTCATAACTAGCGTAGCGCATGCCTCGGGTTTAAACACTTGAAGGAACTTAGGACGAATCGTGCGCGCTCGATAATGCGCTTAGCTTTCAACTTTGTCCCTCGTTTGTCAACAGAAGTTCAGATTCTCTTTCTGCGCGGCGTTCTTTGGGAGTTTTGATACTAAAGACAGCTAGGGGCATCAGCTTTTTAAGTCATTTGCGCACACCTCGGGTTTGATTCGGGTTTGAACTCAGGACGAATCGTGCGCGCTCGATGATGCGCTTAGCTTTCAACTTTGCCCCCGTTTGTTAACAGAAGTTTGATTCTCTTTCTGTGCGGCGTTCTTTTGGGGGTTTTGATACTAAAGACAGCTAGGGGCATCAGCGTAAAGTCCTTTGCGCACACCTCGGGTTTGACTCAGGTTTGAACTCAGGACGAATCGTGCGCGCTCGATGATGCGCTTAGCTTTCAACTTTGCCCCCGTTTGTTAACAGAAGTTTGATTCTCTTTCTGTGCGGCGTTCTTTTTGGGGTTTTGATACTAAAGACAGCTAGGGGCATCAGCGTAAAGTCCTTTGCGCACACCTCGGGTTTGACTCAGGTTTGAACTCAGGACGAATCGTGCGCGCTCGATGATGCGCTTAGCTTTCAACTTTGCCCCCGTTTGTTAACAGAAGTTTGATTCTCTTTCTGTGCGGCGTTCTTTGGGGGGTTATGATACTAAAGACAGCTAGGGGCATCAGCGTAAAGTCCTTTGCGCACACCTCGGGTTTGACTCGGGTTTGAACTCAGGACGAATCGTGCGCGCTCGATGATGCGCTTAGCTTTCAACTTTGCCCCCCGTTTGTTAACAGAAGTTTGATTCCCTTTCTGTGCGGCGTTCTTTGGGAGTTTTGATACTAAAGACAGCTAGGGGCATCAGCGTAAAATCCTTTGCGCACACCTTTGTCTTTCGTTGTGGGTCGCGTTTCTTGAGTTTTTAATACAAATGACAGAACAGCGTTTCGTTTTCAGTGCTGCTCTACATGTCTGTGGTTCCTTAGGAAAAGAGGACAAAATGTGACTTATTTTTGCGTCTAAGTGCATTACGGTTTTAGTAAAAAAAGATCATAATTAAGCGTTTTCAATAGCTGCCTATCAAATGACTGCCATCCAATCAGCAGCATCCACATGAGATTTTCTGGCTCGAAGGACAATTTTATAAAGAATATATGGGACAGATGAAAATTAACAAATATAAAACAGGCGGGATGTTTTTCGATGTTAAAAAAACGTGAAAGAAGTGCTTAGTAATGTCGCGATTTTTCTAGATTTAATAACGGGATAAACCATCCACTAATATCTTTTAATATAATTACTCAAGTAATTATCAGAAATTCCGTGCGCTGATTTGCCGAGAGGTTTGTTTTCTCTTGCTATAATCACCTAACATTGAAAGGATTGGGAGTGCGCGCACGAGTTTTGTTATGATCGTGAAAAACATTCAACAAAAACGAGTTTTTTGTCTAAAAATCGTATGAGTCACGTCAGCAATTATACTAAAACATTCAGTCCACTCGGAACTGCACGCAAAAAGATTGACATCCCGTGCAATCTTTGACAGGTAATAGCCCAAACTGGTACAACCAATCATTACTGGCGGACATAAAGATATGTGTAATTGCCTCCTTTTGACACCTGAAGAAATTACCAGAAAAATACAGACAACTTGAACTTGCCAAAAAGTCTAACCCCAAAATAAGCTGAATGACACATTTTAAGTTCTCTTATTTGTTAATTTCTTGTTGCTCCCAAAGAAGACAACAGAATTGTAATGATAGTCTCTTGTGGCTGATCATGTTGTTTTCTGACCCCTTAGGCGACCAAAAGACCGCGCGCTCGTCGGAAGGGAACGGACAGTACCGAGGAAAGCGGAGTGTTCGTTAGCAATCCTTCCTCGCAGTCAGTGGAGGGGCTCAGCGTCACAAGCTCCCAACTAGAGACCTCATCCAGGGACACTTTCGTATCGGACTCTGAGTGCGAGTATCTGGAATGGGAAAGCGATTTTAATGTTCCCGAGGACGGGTACTGTACAGGGGATAACATCGAAAGTTACTTAGAGAACCTAGACATAGAACCTAACGAGAATGGTGAGTTGTATATGGGAGTTATGTACGTGCGAGAGCAGCCAGGCTGGCATAAGCGATGGCTTATTATAACAGAGCGCTGTTTAAAGTGCTTTAAACACAGAACGGATGATAAGATGCTATTCGAGATTCCGTTACAAAATGCGAAAATTATCCCAACGGACCGAAAAAGGAGCAGAATGTTTCCTATAACGTTATCGATACCAAGGTTAAAAGACGCTATTACGTTTGCGACTACAGAAGAGCAAACGAGACAAGAATGGATTTACGTTATAAACCATGTTATTAGAAAACTAGGAGAGGAGTCCAGTCACCTAGGTAGCCCTGAATATCAGCGGAAGATTTCGCTGAACTCGTTCATGCGGGCGGACAGTGTTGAAGAGAGAGAGAAGTCGCACTCGCGGGAACGGATTAATGGAACTTCGGAAGTCGAGAATACAACCTCGAAACAAGACACTCGGATGACGTCTAGTCATTTGCTGGCCCTGTCCGACAATAGGGACAAACGCCGGACATGGCATGCTGGGGCGGATTCTAGCTTGCCGGGTGTAGATGTGACAGGACCTGATGATGAGTCTCCAGACATGGATTCTTCACTTTCGCCAAGTCTCGCTGAGGAGGAATCATTTAAAGAACTACAAGAGGTGAGAATAATTGATAGGGATAATGGTTCTGATGATGGAGAGAGAAAAGGACAAAAAGGTGAACGAGGGAAAAAACGTGTATTACTGGCTCACGAAGCGCAAATAGAGACAAGAGAAGGCGGTACTCTCTTGCGCTTGTCTAGTCCTCTGTTCTCTAGTTTTCTACCAAATATAGCGCGCACTAAAAGTAAAATACTGACTCCGAATAATTTTTGCGCGCTGAAACGTGCAAGCAACTGTTTAATACCAGCATAACGTAAGGCTATATGTCCCATGGAATCAATCTTACGGTATTGGAACTCTGTATCAGTGTTTAAAGTATTAATTAATGTTGCTTTCCGGCATATCTTGTAAGCCTCTCAGGTGTTTTATGCTTAAACATTATGTAGCCCGCGATATTTTATAAGCTAATGGGCGTTTCCTGTTTTAGTGCCTCCCGGACATTCTCCAAAAACCAACCTCCATATCCACTGGCAACAGAAAATCGGGTCTGACAGCTTTAAAGGATAGGAAAGCTCTTTCTTTCTCGAGTTCAGACTTGGATGCGCGAACGCACTCCGCTTCAGACCTGACTATGCAACCACGAGTCAAAAGACACGGCTCCTTAGCCAACTCACTCACGTCAAAAGCTGCTAAAGTCAAGTCGAAAATATCAAGTTCCTTTTTCAAAAAAGGTAAATATTGTTTGATAGTTACTTGATTCCTCGGACAAGTTCGAGTTTGCTACCAAATAGTAGAAAGTCAGCAAAACGCGATAACGCAGTTGTTATAGTAAAAACCACAAGCATACTGCATTCGATTTGGCGATCCCAAAATGTAGAAACCTTATGCTCTTAGAGAACTTGTAGTGCCATTGTTTTAGCTTTTCACTAGTTCTAACGCAAAAGATAGCGAGAAGAGGTAGCCAGTCAGATTGCAGTGAAAGTATGCCAGTTGGGTTTTACTAATTTTCTAGAGCCGTATATATCACCATCCCGTGTAGGGCGCAAGTCCGCGGCAGAATTACCTAGGGGATCTTTGAAATTTAGTCCGTAACTCATTATTTTTCAAATGCGGAAGTGCTGGACTCATTAGAAACAGATCCAATTAAATACCCACAAAAAAACACGCAATGGTTTTATACATGAGGTCATCTGATAAGAAACCCATGATCTCGACAGGTAAAAGAGACGACAGAGCACAGCGCGACCTCGGGTTACCAAGTGCAACCTTTTCCGGATACTTGTCCAGGAAGAAAGGACATTCCTGGAAAAGTCGTTGGTGCGTTGTTAAGAACATTCAATGTACTGCTATAAAGACTTTGGTGTCGGCCTCGCCGAACTGGAACTCACCCTGGGAGGGTGCAAAGTGATAGACGTGCCCGAGGGCGAGGGGGAGAAACCGTTTATGTTCATTTTGGCCGCCGAGAAAGAAGAGTTGTATTTTGCTGCCGAAAACGACGCGGAATTGGAGGAATGGCTCATGGTTCTGGATGAAGAGACGAAAAGAGTACCTAGTGTTTCCGACAAGACGGAAGGTGGGTGAAACTGCGTTAGATTCCTAGTTACCCTTTTTGGAACTGGCAACGTATGGTTTGCTTACTCGTTGTATAGCCTAACGTCCCACAGAGTCTACCTGATCTGCATTGTGAGCTAGCTATCTGATGGTTTCCATTAGGCATCTATGCAGAAAGGCTATGTTTATAGTGATGTACTTATGTCCTTCGTGTGAATTTCAGCTGCTTCATCTGGGAATGACGAGGGTTATATGTTAACCACGCTTTCTTTACCCGAAACCCCAGAGGAGATCCGTAAAGCGGAAGACGATAGTCACACGAGAAGAGGTCGTGCTTCTCCCAAGGCGCGACCCAACGCGCCCGTCAAGAAACACTCCATGCTTGGTGCACTGGCGCATAAATTCCACGTGAAGTCAAAAGGGAAGCATCCATCAGAGACCAAAGCGACGTCTTCTGATTATCATGATTCAGAGGATGGGTATGTCATTGTACCCCACAAACAAGGTAAATGTGTGAGGTGTATGGTGTACCGGTGTATGGTGTAGAATGATTGATCATCAAAGTTAAGTTCAGGCAAGGGACATGACGACAGAAGCATAGCAACACGTGCACAAAGTTGATAGAACGCAGTAGTACAAATTGATCATTTCTGATATTTGTTCTATGCTTCTGTCAAACTCTCAGCGACGAAAATCATACCTTTGACGAAGTCGTACAAGTTTCATCCTTGGACCTTTAAAGCCCTTTAAAGCTGACGCGTCGCTTTGCTTTAGTGTTATCGTAGTTATTAATTAGGTTAAGTATTAATTGAATTACATTTTGCAAAGAGATAAACACGTTGGCAGATGTCGGTGTCCTGGCGTATTTTTCTTGATCCCTTGTTGTGTCTCTTGGATGTCATTATAACCTGTATTTTCCTGTTTACTATTCCATAGCAGATGACGAGGATAATGACGAGACCCTGTTAGGTGAAGGGCCAACCATGGAAGGCTCGCTCTCTCAACTTGTTGATCTTGAATGGATTCCGTGTTCGGTAAGTAGAACATCGTGTTCATGTGTTCTTTATTATAGCATCGTCGTTGCCCTTAGCCTTACGTGTTTCATTAACGATCATTACCTTTGTTTTGGGGGGTTTGGATTTCGAAGATGCATAAAACTAACTTAAAAAAGAGCCGAAAATAGAAGCACTAACGAATGCGACTGCGATATTACATTAAAGTGGACTCCGTCTGGCTCCGCTATTACGGACACACACTGGCGAAGAAAATT
This sequence comes from Scolanthus callimorphus, assembly GCA_033964015.1. Classification (NCBI taxonomy): domain Eukaryota; kingdom Metazoa; phylum Cnidaria; class Anthozoa; order Actiniaria; family Edwardsiidae; genus Scolanthus; species Scolanthus callimorphus. The sequence goes on along the minus strand of CM066918.1, from coordinate 21,611,561 downwards.
GACGAAGTCCCTGTTATTACGGAAACTAAAGCGTTCCACAAGGGTGTTCTCTGCATTGGGAGTCCATTGTGAAGACAAAGACAAAATGCTTTATTTTTACTTTGAATATTTTATTGTCAACTACAGGTCCGGCTAAGTCACCACACCCTCTACTTTACATGCAGCAGCAAAAGCGAGCGTTGTGTAGTCGCCAAGTGTAAGCTCATCAACTGTGTGGTGCTTGATTGCTCTGACACCCGCGGTCCTCTTGTGATGGTTGTCAGAAAGAATTCAGGGGAGCCATTATACCTCAAGGCGTATTCAGATTCCGGTAAGGCAATTAACAACAAACAGTTTGGCTCTGTCTTTCGAATGCCCCCGTTAGAGATCTCTGAACAGCTGAGTCCGGACGAGATGTCATTGACTGCAAGGGTATATTGCTGTCTTTGAGCATGCTATTAATTTTGATTCAATCTATATTGCAGACCTCGTTGAGTGGAAAGAGACAATTTCAGCTGCAGTGTTGACGTCACCATCAACAACAAGACGCTTGATGTCCGAGCAATGTACGACCGACAGCGAACCCTCTCGGCCTGTGTCGGTGCCTGCTCGGGTAAAGATCGGAGGTGACTCCTTCGACAGCGTGTTCGGTAGAGAAGATAGTGACGGCATGTCCAACCCAGCAAGCAGTCCATCCACGCCTGCCTCGCCTTTAGCTACACAATCGCATCCATCCCCGCGGGTAAGGGCGTGCTTTCTGTGTACATTTGCAGTTAACCCTTCTACTCATCCTCGGAGACCCAGGGGATTTTTCCTCTAACGTTTTCACTCAAAAAAAATACCCTGGGTCTCCGAGGATGACTTCTACTCTACTTATAATTCGAAACATCCTCCGGATTGGGCACTGAAAAGATAAGAGATAATATTCAAAACAATCCACTCCATGGGCTATTGAACGTTTTCACGAAATTCATTTCCAATTTTTAGGCTTCGACTGCTGGTGATGTGTCGAGCGCAGAAAGCGAAGATGAATTAAAACCCAAGTTCACCATTCCCATTCAACGCTCGTTTTCAGCGGGTGGTATTGATAGTCTGCGTACTCAATCAGCGATTCGCGCGGTAGGTACCCCATTCGTGTCTTCTTCTTTCATAATGCGCACGTCATACAAGTGGATGATAAAACGCAGTATAAAGGGATGTAGAATGAACAAATTCCTACCACACCTCGAGCTCTTTGCCAAGGTTGGAATCTGATCAGCTTGTAACAAACATTTACGAGCTCGCAGATCTTAAAAGCTCCAGAAGATTCAAATTGCGAACGTCCGACCCTCACAGCCAAAACTATTCCAGATCTTTACTATGGTAACAATAGAAGTTACTTGCCATGCTTATTGGCCCAACAAGAATCGAACTCTAAACGGATTCGCAGTGAGCGCATCCACATAGAGTACACTTCATCCTTGACCACGCTTCTGCGTTTGACGCCCCGCTCCGCCCCGCTCCGCCCCGCTCCGCCCCGCTCCGCCCCGCTCCGCCCCGCTCCGCCCTAAATGTGTGCGCAGGCAAACCTGGTACAGAGGCACGTGTTCGCATATTATACTGACACTTCTTTTCCTTTACCGTTACAGGGACGTAGACGGAGAGGAAGTCCCCTCCGTCGAACCATATCTAACGCACTCGCAAGTCTCGACCTGTCTCCTAGTAAGCGCCGAAGCAAGACCTTCGCGGGCTTAGGAATCGCCGCCTCCTTGCTCTACGGGATCAAGCACACGTCCTGTCTCTACGTGCGTAACAGCAAGGGTAACTGGACGAAAAGGTGGTGCGTGTTGCAACAGGATAAATTACACTTCTTCAACAGTGGTGAGGATCTAGCGCCTAACCTGACGCTACCGCTAAAGGGATGCAAGGTCAGGAAGATCCAGAAGAAAGGAAAGCAGTTCTGTTTTGAGCTGAAGATTCCGTCTGAAAATGTGGAGTGCTGTCTTGCAGCGGAGAGCGTGGAGGGACTCACGCAATGGATCGAGCTGTTGAAAGCCGATTCCTCCGCGGAGGGGTAAGAATAACTTTATTTTGAATGATCTCGACTTTGCACGTCTCACGCACCAGCAAATTGTTTGTGCATATCCAGAACTATGCACATTGTGCTATGACCTTCCTTTCCCTTCTTTTCTTTCGTTTTCTTCTTTTTTCTTGAGGAGTGAGTCGTCTTCATCTTCATTAACGTAAACCATCTGTTATTTTTTCAGCTCCGATTTAACTGAGCATCGTGGTCTAGATCTTCTAAACGGGATCATCCCTCGACGCAAAGGTGACACCGGTATCGCGATACAATCCAAACCTGATGTAGCAAAAGGTAGTGAGCTGGCTTACGAATCCACTAACAACAGCTCCAGCAGCAATAACAACAATAACAATATTACTCGGGATAAATCTCTGTCTTTGTTGGAACTACGCCGCATCAGGGAAACTGTTCCTGTAGATAATGATCACCTGTCAAAGAGTCTAAACTTGAGTTCTTCTCATCTGAATCAACGGAAAGCGACTTCGCTTGAAGAGGTTCTTAACCTCCTTCATGAGCAACAATTACTGCAAAGTCTCGGGCAGACAAGGTATGTCAAGGCCAAAAAGGCGCGCGTCAACTGGAAGAAGTCTGCTGCAGCTGTTCTCAAAGATCAATCGCCTCGCCCGGAATCCCCAAATTCGGACAGTGCTCAACCGGACGCTGAAAAAACGGCCACAGAGACACAAGTCGAAGTACAAGGACGCATTAGTGAGGTCGGAAGCGAAGCACGAACTAAACCAAGGGCGATTTCCGTTGTTTCTATCTCTTCGGATTTGGAAGGCTTCATATCGGGTGTCCAAAACCCTAAAGATGTCCTGGACAGATATGACAAAATTGCGGAAGAGGAAAAACTGAAAGCTTTAAAAACTGAGACTTTGTTGCGCAAACGGAGAAATTCATTGAACTTAGAAAAAGAGGGACTCGAGAAAAAGATAGAAAAGAACTCTGAAAAGAAGGGAACTGTTAAAAAGCTATTAGGTAAGGAACACGTGTCCGACAAAGGGGAGGTTATACGGTCGCAAAAAAGGTTGAAAGAAGTAAACGAGAAACTGGCAGACATTGATCATGATATTGAAGAGAACAGAACAAAAGAAGCGGAGATAATGGGAAATATAAATGAACTAAAAACTAAATCGGCTAAGGAGTTCCCAGTCAAGAGAGATTCGGTGAGCTATCGAGGTACATGCGAGGATAGACGAGCGACGTACAGACAGTCACCACAGGGTTCCACCTCATCTCGGGAATCATTTGATGGGGGTATGGACACTCATCGCTCCTCTGCCTCGTCTTTGGAGACCTCCCTAATTAGGAAGGGATCGAAGAAGCAAGCCTCGTTGGTAGTACTTGAGGAAGAGCTGAAACGGATCTCGCCAGGAGGAGCTCGGCGCGCGCAAGGACGGAAGCGTATTTCGGTCTCATCCGAAGGCTCTATAGATGAGTATTCCCTAAAAGGCTCACCAACTATGGCCAGACGTGGGGTCCCTGCTCCCGAAAAGCGCGATTCCTCCTCGTCTGAGGGTTCTCTGTACGGATTTGACAGGCTCAATTCGTTCTCCTCCGAAGCAGCTGAGGGTCGGAGGAAACGATTTTCCTCACCGTCGTTCAAGCGGGCGGAGTTGCATAATGTCGCCGTGGAAATTCCGACGAGGAAATCATCTTCGGGGAGTAGCGGGGAGGCGTCCACGTTACCGAGAAGCTCGAGTGACCATCGGGCGAGTTTGATAACTGCCCTGTCCCAGATCAAGGTACATTTGTGTGTTTTTCTTGTCGCTCTATGTCGAAGATATATTATTTCATTATAACCTATACATATTACACATTGCCAAATAAGAGAAAAGCATTTCCTATCAAAAACATACTAGTTATAAAATGCTTTCGAGTTGCATACTGCAGAATATCCCACGCGTCACTTGTATTTTTTGGTATACAAGTGACAAGTGGATTATCTTGAAGTATGCCACGAGAATTCATTGTATAACTTTTTTATACCACGCTACAGAAAATTAAAGAAATGTTTTACGTAAATGCAGTACATGACGGGAAGGTTGAGTGGAATACCGCCGAATATACAACGCCATTCGTGCTTTCTGATTGGCTGTGTTTTCTGTGGAGTGGTATAAAGAGCAGTATTTATTGGATTTCCTTGGTAAGCCTAGTTTTTGGCTGAGTTTGTCAAATTTATAGGATGAATAGTTGTTTAATGGCTTTCTATGAAATACCGGCGAATATTTATCTCAAATTTTAAATTATTTTCTATACAGCTCGGTTTAAGGCTCGATGTTTACAAATAATACATTTCTAATAGAATTTCCTAGAAGACGATTAAAAAGGAAGCATGCACTCATAGACCCAGCTATACACTATGTAGCCGGCTCCCCAGTGGAATTTTCGGAGATTTGATTCCCCCGCGACACAGGAATCCCGTGCGCCAAAAAAATCAAATAATCCGAAAAAACCCACTGGAGAGCCGACTAACAAGCTTTAGTATAAACCAACTAATGGTCTATTACAAATCCTGCATTCTGATTGGCTGAGCTACTAATGGTCTACTAGTGATAGACCGTGCCTGGCAAAATCACCACCTTTCTTTGCAAGAAAACTTGATTTTTTCAACATAAAATAATGGAATTCATTGCCAAAACCGACCAACTAGTTGGTTTATACTAAAACAATTAGACCTCTCGTCCTCATGTGCTATGATATCAATAGACCATTCGGCCTTCGGCCTCATGGTCTATTCATCATAGCACATTCGGCCTTGAGGTCTAATTGTTAAATAGGCTATGGGACAGTGTATTAATGTTGTCCAGTACTATCTGCACACTGAGCACTGGAAAAGGCCGGATGCCCGGCCTCGTTGATGAAAGGATAGCTTTTTTATTTACCATATTTCAATATTTCCAGGACTTTGAAGATTTCCTGGCCAGTACAAGGCAGTAACCGGAAGTGCTGACGGCAGTGTCGTGACGCCGTGAGAACACCGAGTTACACGATGCGTCACGCAACTCCACTTTCGCAAGGGAACAAAAGGGGCCTTTCTTGGTGTTGCAAGATGTATTGTATTTTGGATTTGAGCTATTGTATTCCATCTCATTGTTTCGTTCTACGGTCTTTTGTCTTCTATTGTCTTTATGCCTCTGGTGCCTTGCAACACCAAGAAAGAGCCAACAAAAGACACAAGCAAGCATACTACGCCTGTAAACCAAGGGCCTGTAACCCGTTGAACGTCGCGAGAAAACTGATTTACCGACGTCAATTGGTCTATCGAAAGTAAATGGTAAAAAAAATTCCGGTCCGGCAAATCGTTCTCTTTCTCTCACATATGTAACCTTTCATGTATTACCGATAAATTCCGCCAGTGAAGCATCTCAATAGCAATATAAATCGAGACAAAAGCGTTGTGACCACATTCATGATATTTATGATTAAATTAGTAAAAAAAATTACCAAAATGAAAAAGCGATTATATATCCTATTTCATTCAAAGATGAAGTTATTGAAAAACAAAGAACGTAATCATTTAAAATTAATTTTGAGATCTATAAATACCAGATAATTATGAGACTTATAAGTGCGAAGTGATTATTTTATATTATATCATATGTGATTTTTATATTATGAAAATGAATTAGTTTTTCTACTCGATGTTTATAATGGAGACACTCTAGTCGACTCGAGTGAGTAGGATCACAAGTAGTCATTCATTTTTTTTTTTCAAGCTAGAAGTGTTTTAGAAGTGATAGTCTATAATAGAAATCCACAAGACGCACATGAAAACGAGGCCGGCATATCAAACAATGCAATTAAAGAAACTGTCAACTGGAGCTCTCGCGATCAATACCAACGTTGGTGTCAGCTACCATATTATGAGGGCGCCGTTGATCTCCATCTGATATGAGAATTTGACATTTCATAGTTCCCGTTGAAATGAGACGTTTTCTAAAAGATTCTTATGTGGACGTTTCTATTTACCATACTTGGAATTCCATATGTTTTCGTAGCATATTTCTTCCCTAAGTTGCAATAGAGTTCGTCAAAACTTGCAGATTTTGGAGAGAAACGCTGTTCGTGTACGCCACTATCTTTGGTTTAGCCCCCAGGAACCCGTTTCGAAACAAAGGACAACCTCGTTCCCATGTCCTCAAACAGTGGTCATGTGACTCAGCCTCCTCCGGGGTCTTGTGCTCGACCAACCGCCATCTTGAAAATTACCCACAAGACCTTGGGGACGAGGTTACAAGGTCCTAGGCTTTCCAATCCTATTGGCAAAAACAACATCGACTATTTGATATTTGTTGACGGGTGCCTGCGGCCTCGATTTCATGTGCAAGCTTCCTCCATGTAATGGACTCCTGTGCTATGTTTTTATGTGAAATTTCGTGGTTCTAAAGACGCTCGGTCAAGCTGTTTATTAATCCATGTTTGGCCCATTTCATGTATACTCACAGGTCGTGTACATTACTATTTTATACAAGAAAGGGTGTATATTTCTCATTTTATCAAAGGATTTTCGTTTTACGTTCTGATTCAAGCATATAACAATACTGTACAAAGCATCATACTATTCGGGATTGTCATAAATGCTTTTTGACATGGAAGCAACTGGAATTCCTGAATAAAAAGCACTTTATCAATATTTACTTGTCGTTCGCTTTCTTCTGCATTGGTTGTCTTGATATTATAACACTCAGGGGTGGATCCAGGTGGAAGGGGCACCATTTGGGCCCAGGGGGGTGGGGGGGGGGACTCACATATTTTTTGGTCGGGGATGGTCGTCGTATCCTTTGGGGTCAAAAGCTCATGATGTACATCATGAGCTTTTGTTGGGGTTAAAATCAAGGGGTTTGGTCTCTTTTAGGGGTGATCTTGATCTTCAATAAAATTTTAGGGAGATTGGTATCTTTTAGGGCCCAAATATTTGTCCAAATTGTTTTGTCTCATGATGTGCTTTAAAAACCGTGTAAGAAAGAGAGATTACTCGTCGAGAAGACGATCAATTAGACAACGTTACAGGCAGCATTTTACTCAAACACGGAAATTTCTTGATGAGTACCTTTTACCTGTTACATGTCTCCTTCGCGCCTACTAGGCACATAAGGCCTCATCTTTTAAGGTATCTTTTAGGGTAATAAATTATTTGAGCCACGCCATGTTTGGTATCTTTTATGGGTGAAACCAACAATTTCCGACGATCATAGACATAGACATAGACATTTTATTGGAGCCGTACAATGTAGGTAAAAGGCCTCTCCCATTCTGGGAGACGAAAGTGGCGTTGATCTGATGGAATGGAGAAATGAAGATAACCTCATGAAATCTCATTTTCCAAAATCAAGGTCAAGTACGATGTTTTTCATTTATAAAAGCAACATATTGTAGTGCGAGTCCAGGAGTTGAAAAGTCTCGAAAATTACGCTCCCCTTCATTGCGGCATGAACTTTTGAAGACCTTGTGTCCGAAGGGCCAGGGTGTTGTGTCATGTAGTTTTGTAGTACTGCATTTACGTAAAACCTTGCCTCTAATTTTCTGTATAAAAATAGTATACCATTTTCACTGATTTCATGCTATATAAGTTATGGGAAGGAGACCTGGCGGAGCACCTGAGTGCGAGGACGATATATAAGGGGGGAGGGTGGGTAAGAACGGAGCTCCGCCAGGTCAGCACAAATGAGACCTTCTGAATCGTCCGGCGAAACATCTCCGCTTTTGTAGTGCCGGGTTTTCCTGCATTTTATGCCTTTTGAGGTATGTCTAAGGGACCGGTCATTATTTATCGCCCGAATTTTGATAAACGCATTTCATCAAGTCATTTCATTGATAAAAGCACTTTCACCAAGAAACTGTAGATGAACATTCCGTTTTTTATGTATAGTTAACAAATCCTGTAGTGTTTATTATTTATGCGCGCAATTGCGCGCCGAAATTATTATTATTCATTTGCGTGAAGCGCGGCCAAAATGAGGAGTTTCTAAACATAGTGACTGCCCGCCAGGCCTATCACTGCAGGGCATTTTTGGTAGAGTTTGTTTTTCCTTGCCAAGATACACTTGTCCTTGTGAACGGTGCGAAGGTAGTGTCTTCGTTGCGCGAGTTGCCAAAGACTATATTAGATGGTGCGCGCCGAAATGTTTATTATGTATTAATTGAAGTGAAGTAGAAAAATGCAAGAGAAGTTGCTGGAATAAATCTTCTAGTGATCCCCCCTTCCAGGGCTTCAGGTTTTGAGAGATCCCCCCTTTTGTTCGCCCCAAAATGAAGTGATCCCCCCAAAATCCTCTGCACCCCCCCCCCCCCCCCCCCCCCCCCTCAGGAGATAAATAATGTCCGGTCCCTAAGACCAAATAAATGTTCACAACAATGAGATTTTGAAATTTTAAGGCCTCAAGAGGTAAGACGGAATCAAAATGTTCATGGTAAAATTGCCAGCGCACTTACTTCGATAATGGAGAAAGACCCGCCCTTTCCTCCCCATTCCTCTGATTCTCTTACGCGACTGCGAAAACAAGACGCGGCATGTATCGCTTTTCAGCTTTTACTTTTATAGCATCCCTACTACATGGACCTACTGCATATTGCAGTCATCCCTTCCCCCATTTTTCAGTAACTATCCTAGCACACAAGCTTGTCCTCTTTGAATATTTTGAGAAGTATCTTGGCGACTCTGTTCAGGGTCTTGGAAAATTCTTTGGTGAGTTTCTCTTTGTTGCACCACTTTGCAGCAGCTTTGTAGCAATCCACGAATGTGGAGACGGCTGTCATCATGTTCTTGTTTCTCAAGTTGGCTGGAAACTGTATAAAGGCGCAGTTAAAGTGCTCCTGTTTACCGCAATCGCCCGCACTGTGTTTGTCTACGTGATGGAAAGCAAACATAAACTAAGATACAAATTAGAAGGCATACAGACACGCAGAACAGGCAGAAAAAGGGGTGTTGAGTGTCTACTGAATCTCAGGTAACTTAAGGCCTTGGTGGAAGCCAAATCCAAAATGGCGGACGTAAAACTGAGGGGGGTAGTCTATCTCTAAACCAATGCCTCTGATGGATCTAGTCAATTTGCATTTCCATACCTCATTCTCGATCGTTTTCACCAATGTTGATCTCTATAGCAACAAATGTATGACCTCTGACTTTAAATATAATTTCTTGGAAAATGGTCTCTGCATTCGATATGGGGATAAGGTAAATCGTTTCCCTGAGTGTGTGATCGTGTTTGTTATCTAGTGTAGATTATTGATCTAACGAGGCTGGGCTGAAAATGTTTTGTCGAATAGCTATATTTGTGAAGATGTAATATAATACCTCTCAATTTCTTAAAATGTGGATAACTTGTACAGCGCGCCTCGTTGGAATGGTAATGTACGCCCGACACTGGTCATAATAAGGGACGTGTCATTATTTACCGGGGGGGGAGGGCTCCCATTTTTTTCAAACAACGCTAAAAAAATTAGAACTCTCCCCTTGGACATAACAAAAAAATGTGACCCTCCCCCAGTCGTAGGCAAAAAAAATTGGGACCCTCCCCCGTAATTTATTTCTGATAAACCTGTCAGATAGACTATTGTCCGAGTGGTGCAATGTCTCTTTCATTCTTCTTAATATAGAAATACTTTTTTCTTACTTCTGCCAAAGCTAAGGAACCGCGTTATTATTTATCGCCTAGAGTATTTAGTGAGGATTTTGGGTAATACACGAAAAAAATGAAGTGATCCTCCCTCTATAAGTACAATGACGTGATCCCACCTCTCCCGTCCCCAGAAAGGGTATATGAACATGTTTTGTGTATCGTATAGTATATTATTCATGCGCACAACTGCGCGCCGCAAATGAAGAAGTTATTGATATTCATGTGCGCGAAGCGCGGCCCAACGGACGAATTTCTATGCTAGTAACGTCGAAAACTCACGGTTACCTATGGGGTCTTCTTTCAACCATATAATGACTTAGTGACCCGCCAGGCCTATCATTGCAGGGCATTTTTGGGAGAGTTTGCTTTTCCTCGTCGAAGTACACTTGTTCTTGTAAATGGCGTCAGGGTAGTGTCTTAATTGCTTAAAGAGTGTATTAGATCATTATGCGCGCGAAGCGCGCCGAAACTTTTATAGAGAGAGTTGCTGAAATAACCACTACCGCCATCTGTTTTACCCTCTTCAACATCCAAATATTTGATGAAAAATTACATCAAATGAATACATCAAATGAAACGTCTCGCCGGGTAGAGCAACCTTAACGAAAAACATTCTACGCAAGACATTTTATCTACCCTAGGAATTTTTTTTTCAGTGTTTTTCGCATTTTTGTGAAAAGTACCCATGCCCAAGAGTGGATTACCAAGAGTTTCCATATTTACTATGTACGCCCGAATCACAGTCAGAAAAGTGTCTATTTTTAGAACTAGGATTCCCTCGAAAATTCGTCATCCACAGGGTTCCCACTTTCTCGCAACGCAAACAGTTGTGAGATCCAGCCTAAAATTAAATCGCAGATCAATCAAAAAGCCTTCAAAGTCGCAAAGATAAAGTAGGATATTCTCTATTTGTTGTGTATTGGGTATACGAGCATTCGGATCTGAGCATTCGAATACTTTCGCGCGCGAAATTCAAATCTAAAAATAGACACTTTTCTGACTATGATGTGGACAAATACTGTACGAAAGATTCTAACTCTTGTTAATCCACTCTTGCCATGCCTTAATATACCTGAGATGGCCTCCTATGTTTCTAGCTGTCATGAGCGGGAAATAAGAAAACGATTGTCCCTTTGTATAAATAATCCGTGAAATTTAATGTCCCGTAATGCGGCGCCCTGACCCTGACCAATTCATTGAACTTAGAGCTCGACAGTATGGCCCTGATCACGCCAATTTAATTTTGAAAAGTTGTACCATGCCTTTTCTCTTAGCCTGTCTTAACATTTCAAATGTGCCACAGCTCGCCAGTATTATTTCAAGTTGAAAGGCCACTAAAACAACCTTCCTTTTATGGATAAACAAACACAATCACGTATGTAACGTCATTGCTATGCAATACATACCGAAAGCGTGCGAAATAAGGGGCTGACCATTTGACTTTCGGGGGAGGGGGGGATAGTTTTTTTTGCACGATTTTTAAAGGGGTAAGCAGGCTTTTTTTTTCGTGATGACGTGCAGGACTTTTTTTTACATCTTCCTTTATGCAAATTTTTTTTGGAGACATCATTTTCACTGGTTATCCTTTGTCCGTGTTCTTCTGTTTCTTTGTGAATTTCGAATATAAATTATTTTAGTATATCTCGATGATATAAAAAGGGATTTTGAAAATCTTATGTCCAAGCCTTTTCGGCACTCGTTCCTGCAGCCCTCAATCACACAACGATAAGCTACACGGGAACCGTAACACAGCAAAAGCCTGCTAGCAGGCGTTGGAGGCTGTTTTTATCGGCGAAACCCCGGAGTCGCGAGCGCCATCTTGGATTTTTTTGGCCCCATTGTCACTCTGGGGAACGTAGCTTGCAGGATATTTTTTTCACTTTTCTTCAGCCGAGCGCATTGGCCACTCGCGTCCCGATTCACGTGGATCGTACTACAGCATCTGATACAACAGAACTCCTAAGCCAAGATGTTCCATGTAAGATGCATGTTCCAATTGGCTTAGTCCGCTGATCAATCACTTTCAGCTGAGCACATATAAAGATAGTTCCCTTGGAAAAGTGTCGACATTCTCCAACTTCCTTATAAGGAAATATCTACATACCATATTTGGAATCCCAATAGGTTTTTCACTATTTCTATTGGCCTAGAAAGCTTGAAACTCAACCAAAACTCAAATATACTCGAGGAAAGATGCTATGTGCATTTTCCACTGTGTTGTTCACGGTCTGAAAAAGAAATAAACCGACCATAGCCGTAACTCATCGCTCAGAAATTATTTCTTTAAACCGAAAAACCTTATTAAACTTCCCCGCTTTCATCTGTACAGTCTATAAACATTCTCCCAGTTTCTGTGTTTTCATTATCTAAGTGCCGCCGAAAACACAAGGCGCCCTTGACGTCGCCGGTAAAACCAAAAATTTAACCAACTTCCCCCGGTCGGATTTCTACGAAATTTTGACATGTTATTCCTACATATGTTTTTGACAATTAGTACCAAAAATTTCCCATGTTGCAATTTTTTCCAGGTTCGGGGTTTTTTCGGGCTAATTTGACCGGACTAATTGCTATCTTGAGTGACTAGAGCTATACTGATACTGAAACACTTTGAACCGAGGTGCAAAGCAGGCATCCGTGTCTCTAAGCGAAAAATTGATCTTGTACCTACTTAGAGACCAAAAGGCTGCACCAGGTCTAGACTGCTCGCTGGAGATAGAGGATTTTAGGTCAAAAAGCGTGCTTTTGCGTGACCGCAATTGACTTAATGACAAAACTTGACAAGCAAACTCATTTTTTTTAACCTAAAATTACCCTCTAATGCCTGCGAGCAGTCTAGACCTTGTGCAACCTTTTGTTTTAAAAACAGTTCGCAAAACACAGACAGGCAGCCACTTGACACGAGACTTACCCACTTTCTTCACCTTGCCTTTATATCCTTTTAGACCTGTTAAGATAAACAGAACAATATAGCACATTGAAGTGAATATCACTATTCAGTATATACCAAATCAGTGAATAGTCATTTTCGCGCGCTCTGATTGGTTGCTGAAACAGTAGATATCAAACACTATTTACTGTTTTGAGAAAATTCTCGAAATGGCGGCTCGTTTTGTGCGCGATACTGCGTTTTAAGCTTTAATCCACCGCATTTTATTCTACTGATTTGCAAAAATTATAAACAATATAATATATATTATATTAAATGGTCATGTGACTCAGCCTCCCCCAGGGTCTTTTGCTCGACCAACCGCCATCTTAAAAATTACCCACAAGACCCTGGGAACGAGGTTGACGAATTCTGCATTCTGATTGGTTCTGAGAGCGCGCGCACGCGGCCAATATTTAACCATTATACTGCGAGATTGCGCAGAATATCGTCTGATACTTAGCCGACGAGGGACGCAGTCCCGAGTTGGCTAAATCAGACGATATTCTGCAAAACTCGAGCAGGATAATGGTTTTATTATTCAGCACATCGATAACACAAAAAATTTCCAGAAATTAGTTTTGCGTAATTAAATACGAGCTCAACACATCATGTTCCCCTCAGACGACGGATATTTTTAAACAATTAGACCTCGAGCCTGAAAGGGCTACGGGCCATTGACCCATGAGGCTGCAGGCCGAAATGGGCTATTGGCTCGTGGCCCTTGAGGGCGAGAGGTCTAATTGCTTTAGTATCACCCAACTAGTTGGACAAACAAAGAGAAAATTTGTGTTAAAAATTCACCAGAAACCTCGACAAAACGAAAGCGGCCGCCATTATTTTCATGTAAAATCGGCGCTTTCGCTACTAGAGGTCTATTGATAATAATCCCCTAGTAGCGTAGCCAATAAGAATGCAGTATTGGCAATAGTCCACTAGTTGGTTGATACTAACGCAGAATATATGTGGTGTACAGAAGGCAGCTATTGGCGCGGTTCCAATGACCATACTTGGGCATTGCAGCGATGTGCTGAATAATAATTTCCTTTATTATATAGCTCGTGTTTATTCGATCAAAGCGCGCGCTCTGATTGGTTCTATCATGGTCACGTGGCGGGCTACAAATTCAATGTAGCCCGCGCGGGCTACAATTAAAAAATTATTGCCCGCGCGGGCGACATCGCTAGAGCGAGAAATTTCGGCGGACTATTTTTACCCATGTTTACCGTATTTTCTTTTTGCTATATAATAAAACACTTAATGACTGCACCCTCGGGAAACAGCGAGTTTTGTTTTCCCTCGAATCTCGATGTTTCCCTCGACTTCGTCTCGGGAAACATCGAGATTCTCGGGGAAACAAAACTCCCTGTTTCCCTCGGAAGCAGTCATTAAGTGTATAATACTACACTGTAGGTAACTAATTGCGCGCGCTTGTTTTCATTATAAAAATCAAATTTTAAAGTTGGAAAAAAATAAAATGTTACCGGCTTCAGGTCGTTCCGTAAAGAGAAAGTCTTCGAACGCGGCCTCGAAAAAATTTTCGACCCTCGGCGCGCGGTCACAGTTTTTCCCTATACGGAACTCCCAGCCGGTAAATAACATGTATTTACCGCTAAGGAGTTCCACGAGATTATCGTACGCATTATTAGGTTTGGCGGTGTAGTCACATAGATCCGCCTCCTGATCAACCAGCATGTGCTGTATTATCATATATCGATCCAGGTTAATCAGCGCACCATCACAGACACGGCCATTCTCGTCCTTCCTGTTCACCAATTCAGCTGCGTAATTCTGTTTTTCAAATAAAAATCCATCAGCATTCCGATACATTGACCTGATTCAGTTACTTGAGATGACGTAATTTTCATGCGTGTATGAACCAGTCATTTCTGGTTCATATCAACCCCTTAGAGCATGCATGTTGTGCGTGTTGTGTTTAATATACAAACGTGGGAGTCTGGGTACGAGATTCTGCGCATTAATGTTTATCAACACGAGAGATACACAGCACAGATACACAGAACGAGGGTGTTGACGTGTCCAAAACTTAAAGGCAATCGGGTAGATATTCATCAAGATGCAGCCATTAAAGAAATGCAGTGGCGAATTTAGGGGGAAGCGAGAGAGGCCGCCCCCTCACCCATTTTCGCCATACATCATGTATTTGCTGAAGGAAATTTGCAATTTATGGTCCCTATATTTTCACTCTTCGTCCCCTGAAATGTATGGACGCTGGGTGCTTTATCGAGAATGCTGCGTCCGACCTCCTTACGTTTCATAGCCGTTAGTCTCTCAATTCTGTACCAAGGAGTTCGATTCCCGGCTTGATGAGGCTGCTAAAGATTTCTCTGCTTTTCTGCTTGGATAATGTTTCGCTCCTCGAGGGGAGAAATGATTAGTCATTTCCAGATCGATGGAGCAAAAAAACGTGCGCGAAGCTCATTTGCACTTGTAAATACACTAGTGAGTTAGAGTAGATCTCGTACGACTGTGAAAAGTGCCTCGACAAGGCGCGGTACTGTAGCGGTACGAAACCAGGCCTGCCTAGATACGGAATGAATGCGTAGTCGATTCGTGGTACGGTCACGGTCGTGGCGCTTCACAACTTTGCCGCGGTACTTTTCATACGAAATCTGCTCTATCTAAATTGTCTGTGATATGGGCAGGGGGAGTGGGTCGCACGATTTTGCTGCGAATTTTCCCGTGTGACCGTCTAACACGACCCGCGCGCCCCTAGACCTGTTGCCCATACGCCATTTCACGAGACGAGGCTGCTTCGGGAGAGGTCATTATTAGTAAACGGAGGGGAGGGCTCATTTTTACGATCCCAAAATTTAGGCACTCCCGCAGACGTTTTGCTCAATATTGAGGCCCCAAAGTTCTTTTTAGAATTAGAATATACATTGTTTTTGTTATGGAAATGATAGATACACCTTACCAAGAGATGTTGTAAACCGAAAACAGGCGTCAAATTTTTACAAATGTTTTGTGATCTTTTTTTAGGGACTGAGGTAAAAGAACTAGCTCAAGTTTTGTAGCGACTGAGAGGCAGTTTGGCGGTTGCAATGAATTGGGTCCATAAAGTTACTTGTTACATGGGGTAAATTACTTGTTACAGTATGGTAGTTCATCCTTAGAGTGAAGATATAATACGTCTTCATAATCTATGACGTCATGGGTATAGGACTAGGCTCGGGTCGATTGTGCTAGCATAATGTTTGGCATAATTTGTCAATACGAGCATAATTTTTAGACTTTTTGTCAAAAAGCAATGCTAGCATAATTTGTATTTTGAAGATCGGAAGTGCTAAAACCAGGCTCAAATATCCCTTATCGTAATGATAAATTGACTTCAGACATAAAGTAAGCTCTCCAAATAAACGTTCGGCGATGTCTAGGGCCTAGTTGGGATATTTTTTTAGCCTTTTTTGGGGGGGGGAAGAACCGGAACCGGAAGTCTAGAAAACCTTGTTCCCAGTCCCACTCTCATAGGTGTGACAACGTGACAAAATGGCGTCTTCAACCCCCGAAGCAGAGCCCGAGAACTTTCAGGTCTTGCAAGGACCCAAAAGAGCTGACATTGCTAGAGATCGGATACTTAAAACCACTAAAGCAGCCCGCTATCACTATCTCATCTAAGAGATTTATATTAATATAAGAGGTTAATAAAACTCACCTTTCTTACTGTTTTGCCCATTTTTTGTCGAGCATAATATTGAAAAAAAGTAGCATAATTTTGAAAAACGAGCATAATTTGAGCATAATTTGGATAAAAAACGAGCAGTGCTACTAGCATAATATACCAGTTTTACTAGCACAATCGACTCGAGCCTATATACGACGGAAAAAAGATACTCAAACATGGAAATGTTTGAAGTTATTTGTAGTCATCTAGCTCAAGTACGAAGGTATTTGTGCCTTTGCGAATGTGCAATTAATGACGTTACCGTGTAATAATTAATTAGTTGTTATTTTGTTCAACTGTCGAGGTTGATCAGCCAACCTTATACAATTTTTAAAAACTCATAACTCAGCTAATATTCTCTTGTTAAAATCTATCATTGCCGCTACAAAAAGCAAGCAGATTCCACATCGTCCAACAATTATGTCATGGCGCCATTCACGTCACAAACACTATAGTGACCACTCACTACATGAAAAGTGCTTGTCATTTTTTTGTGTAACCTATGTATGTGAAGTTTGTTAAAAATAGACAAAGGGGTAGAAAGTTATGGCGGGATTTGCTTTTTGTCAACCTTTGATGACTGGATTTTTGGGGGGGAGGGGCAAGAATGAAAAAAAAAACTTATGACCCTCCCCCAAACATAGCAGCCGCTCTCCTCCACCCAATTAATTATATAATGACTTCTCCCCTCGGCCGAATAGGCTCCTGTATACCAGTTAAAGATGAGTACCTTAAAGGCTGTACAGTAGTCATCTTTACTGATAGTTTCTGTTTTGATTGACTGAAAGTACTTCTGGAAATTGCAGTTGCAGTCTCTCACGATTGCTGTTTCGCAGGGCTTGTACTTTTTAGTCAAGGTTGTGGAGATCAGCATTGCCGCACACAAGGCGAGGAACAACAAGCAAGACGCGGCTGTGCTAGACTTCATTGTGCTCCTTGAAACGAAAAGCAGGCGAAACAACTATAAAAAACTCACTCATTGCGGCGGAGATGCTCCGCCCGAAAGAGGTAGTAGGGTTTATAGGCTCAAATTATATAAGGGTAGTAATTTTGCGATTTTCACTATACAAATTGTAAATTCCCCTGGGCCTGGGGCAAATTTAGTTTTTCATTGCGTGGGGGGGGGGGGGATAGTGAAAACATGGATAGAAAATTTTCAAACTTCCTCCATCAAATACAGTAAAAGTATGGGAAAATCTCCCGAGAAAGGGAGGGCCGCGGCCCCCTGTGCCCCAACCCCCCTGGCTACGCCCCTGCCTTCCACCGAATGTATCCAATGGGCCACATAGCGGATGTACACAGGTTAAGCGATTGAGTGACATGTAAAATATATCAATTAAATTAATTGTTATGCACTTATGTTGTAGTGTTTCTTGTTGGGGAATCATCTCAGCGTCGAAAAGGAGAATAAGATTCACTAAAAGATCAAATGACCTAAGACAAGTCTGAATGAAAATGATAGCATGTAAGCATCTTACATGTGGGGAAGAGTGCAACAATTAAAGTAAATTTTGACGACTTTTTAATTATAGTGCAAGTGTGAGCCCTTATAGCGATTTGTTTTTAATTATGACTTCAGTTAAAAGTACACTTTTTTCTTCAACTCGTTATTTATCTTTTTCTCGACTGTTTTGCACTTTGATCGTGTGTCGGTGAGCAGAAAGTTAAGCACGAAGTAATGATTTACTTACAGTACGTCCAATTTAAAGCACCACAGCCGTTAATTAAGTCGCAAAAACCTACATTATGTTTTCTGCAATGTTTCACCATAAGCCCACAACACCCTCAGTAAATGAAATTTGAACCCTGCCTTTCAAAGAGAACTCCTCAAAATGACTTACCGTGTTCTAGATAAGGCCCCGTGTTACCGCTAAGGTTTGTTGCCTCAAGTTGGTTGACTATCACACTGACAAGAGTGCCTAGCACACAGAGGAACGGCGGAACAGTTTTTAACGTGTGGGGGCTCATTAGTAATATTGTATGGCAAGGTGGGGGGTGGGGGAGCTGTGTTTAGTGAAAATGTATGAAACCTTGACGAAATGTAGGGGCTAAAGCCTCCCCCTAGCCCCCCCCCCCCCCCCCCCCCCGGGCCCCAGGATTGCTATGGTGACCAGGGTTCTCCTTAAGAACGCAATTGAATTATAGGAAAGCATTTAATGAAATTCGCCACGATAAATACGGTAAGTCACTTTTTAGTAATTTGGTATTACGAATAATGAGAGTAGGTAAGCAAATTTGTTTCCGTGTTTGAATTTCTTGGGTAAAATTACTATTTCTAGTTTTCCGGTAATTGCGTTTTTCTCTCCGCAACAAATTAGGGTGCGCTTCTTTGGGAAAATCCGGATTAGGATTTGAATCCACGGCCAATTTTTCGTTTCTTTTGAGAAATCCAAAAAGGGATTCGACTCCGCTCTCGTCGTGGATTCAGGAGATTCAATCCAAATCCGGATTTGAAACTTGGGGAGTTTTCTTTCGGAAACGATTCGAAAAAAACCCACTTGTTTATTGTTTAGCTATCATCACTGATCACGCCATTCGCCCTTGCGCCTGAGAGTGTCGTCCAAACAACGGATGTTATATGGTGATAAATACTGTCCCGATTGCGCTGAAAAAATCAAATGCTCAAAATATAGCAAAAAAAGTGCTCAAATAGTGCTCGATTAAATAAAAAGTGCTTGAAATTTAGAAATAGTGCTCGAAAAGTTGCTCACAGTCGTTATTCGAGAATAAAATAGAATTAGAATAAAAATAGAATACAAGATACTTTATTCACTACTTGGTACTTGCTAGCAGATGTTTACACTACTTAACAATTAGATGACGAGCTCGAGATTTCTATGAGCTGATAGTTGACGATCACACTCACATACTACAATGTTCAAAACGCCGGCCTTTTCAAAACTCACTATCTATGACTCAATAGACAGTGAGTTTTGAGCCAATCAGAATGCAGGAATCGTGATAGTGTCAGTGTGATTTTACTAAAATCACATATTTCTCAATAGTTTTATCAAATACTGAAAACGTTTCAAAAACACAAAATTGCACTTGAATTGTGAAAAATGTGCTTATGAATGTTGCCCAAATTCTGCTCAAAACGTGCTCAAGAGTGGCATGTAAAATAGTGCTCCAAATTCGAAAAAGTGCCGGCGAAAAGCCCAGCGCAATCGCGACAGGTCTAAATGGTAAAAATTATTTTTTCTTTCAATGTTCTTCATTAAAATCCATGAAATTTCACGTCGAGAATCCGGATCTGGATTTTCCCAAAGATGTTTACCCTAGTGTCCAGGTAGAGGCCGATGCTCTCTTTTGGTGATCAAGCATGTCGTTTTAAACAATGGTATTCTGGGGGGGGGGGGGGGGGGGCGGAGGGGGGGACCAGAGTAATTGGGTACCTAAGGGGGTAGAATATCTAGAAAGTGCTGTCGTTTTTATCGGCAAAATCCGCGCGGGCTGCCTGTGGTGTTCAGGCCCCTCGGCGTCTCAGGCCCCTCGGCGGGGGCAAAAATAAAATGGCGACCAATGAAGGCGCCAAATCTTATAAATGTCACCGGAGAAGAGAACTACTTTTAGTAAACTACACGGGAGAAAAACGTGAACACAAAAGAAATATCGCATGTATCTTCGCCCTCAACAGATTTGTCTCACGTCAGAAAACGTGTGGTATGCAAAATTTGGAGTGAGAAAAGTATTTCACGAGAGAAATTTTGAAGTGCTAGTGTAGTGGCGGCGCGTAAATAATTTTCTGCAGTGCTATGTCACTGCGTTCCTCCGCACAGAAAATGTTTATATTGTATATTCTAAATGAGCGTACACGGGTGTAGGAGAGACGCTTTCCAGTTACATTCATTTTAAATAAGGAACAAAGCAAAATAACAGTAAATGACAAAATGGAAGATATATACAGATGATACAAAGTTCATCAATGTAATTTAAATGAGTAAAAATTTGCACGGTCTACAAAAGTGATGTTTTCAAGCGAGTAACTTGAAGGTCAAGTGCAATTTGCATGAAAACTACAAGATTTAAAGGTGCATACAATTCCCAAGAGGATGCACAAAGCGCTAAATTCCGAATGAGGGAGACAATGGGAAACGCATTTGGTCCTCCTGACCGTGGTCCTTAGCGTGCTTTTACTCTACTTTTTCTTTAGAGACTGGGGACGAGTCAGTGAACGAGCTGATTTTCGAGGATTTGGGGTTGTACGAAATACATTCTTCCAATTATTTATTGAAAACAGTATCATAGACGTTTGTACTGAAAGATACGCAAATTATTTTGCGAAGATTTCAAATCGTTACCCAACGAATTCCTACTTCATTTGGGTACCCTGTATGTACGTCATGTTTTTATCTATAGCAACCAATCACGTTGCAGCATATTACACCACCGCGAAAATTGCACCACGGAGGAAAACAACAATGGCGGCTTTATACACACGTAAAATATCGCTGCATGTTCAACTGTATTTCAACAGATACAACCTACAGAAAGAGCAGGAAAGAAACATTTTAGAGACAAAGGTTGACGAACTGCATTATGGTTTGGAAAGAGGGCAAACTTGGACATCACACTGGGAAAACAGTGCGCTCAAATTACGCCAAGCAATCGACACCGCGGCGCGATGGAGTTGTGCTGGTTCGTAATGGAAAGTTTCAGCTTCAGTTTCAGTTTATTTGCTCGGTTAAGCTAAGTTGCTTGTTACCAAGATTATAAATAATGTATATATAAATTCACAATAAAGGAAATAAATAAATAACATGACAAGAAATAAGTAAATACATTAAGGAATTAATATCTTAAAAGAAGCAACACTTCTTGCATTGACTGCGTAGCTTGGCAAGCTATTCCACTCTGGAATGGTACGTGGAAAGAATGAAAACTTGTATGTGTCAGTTCTGGGGGACAGAACATTTAGCTTTTGATCATGATTCCTCCTAGTTTTAGTTGTGGAAAAAGAAACATAATCATCTGCCTTAATAGCAACTAAATTATTTATAATTTTGTACATTAAAGCTAATCCAGCAATTTTCCTTTCATTAGAGAGTTCCCTCCATTGCAACTTGGTCAGCATCTCGGTGACACTGCTATGTCTGGAGTAGTCTCTGAAAGAAAACCGTGCTGCGCGCCTTTGGATCATTTCAAGTTTGTTAATGTTCTTACATGTATGCGGGTCCCACACGCTAGCAGAATAACTTATCATTGGCTTTACAATAGCAACATACGCGCGCGCCTTGACTTCGCTGGAACAGTTGTGCAAGTTTCTACGTAGAAGATTTAAAGTGCGAGTAGCCTTCAGGGAGACTACGTCTACATGACAGTTCCAGCGTAGGTCGTTTGAGAGGTTCACTCCAAGATATGGGTGGGAGTCTTTTGCCTCCAGGCGGGTTCCGTATAAGAAATAATCAGCAGGGGCTGGTGGAGTTTTCTTCCTTGAGATATGCAAGACGCAACATTTGGAGGGATTGAAATTCAGCTTCCAAGCACGAGACCAGTCTGCGAGATGGTCTAAATCCGACTGAAGGGATGCGCAGGACTCCGAAGAGGTAAGATGGAACTCAGGTAGATTAAGGCATGGGTCAATGCTTAATTTTGACCTAAAACTAAGGAGGGTGGTCAACTCCTTTTGAAAATGCACAAATCAAGGGAATAACTTGTTCATAAGATCGGTATGGCTAAAAATTTTAATAACAATCATGTACACTCTTCATCAACTCATCACGTGACCTATCACATTTCTTAACACCAAAAATTCGAATTGTCAACACATTTGTCAAAAGTCTGAGCGCTAAACGCAAGTTTTCTTGGAACCTTTTCTTATGAATAGATTAAGGCCATCAATATGTACAACTTGTCATCTGAAAATGTGAAGATATTTCTAAAATACGCTAAATATTCACGATTATATTTTTCAGGGGACTGGGCCGAGTAAGTAATTCTTTAATTTCTCAGTAAAAATAGATTAAGTCCTAATTATCCAGATGCAGTTTTGAGGACACTGCCATTAGACACGTTAAAAGTCAAAAGGTGTTTAGTTTCATTGGGGTTTTCAACTCAGACTTTTAAGCCAAACAATATGAAAGGGATACCTGCGTGACACCAGAAGGTTAAATGTCACACACGCAAGGTCAGTTCTGATGACATCATTTTATATAAAGTAACAAACATAAAAATTTCATGAAGCAAGATACATCATAAACAACATTTTGACCACCCCCTCACATTTTTGATAAAGAAGACAAGACCCATGCCTTAATCTGCCTGAGAAATAAAGCGCACAGTCATCAGCAAAAAGGCGGATGTTACCATTTATGCCTTCAGGGAGGTCATTTATAAATAAGAGGAATAACAATGGCCCGACAACAGACCCTTGGGGGACACCGGATGTAACATTGCATGAGGAGGACATTTCACCATCCACTAAAACTGCCTGGGTTCTGTCTGTCAGGAAGTCCTTTAGCCAGAGATAAACTTGTCCCTCAATCCTGTAATGCTGGAGTTTTACAAGGAGTCTTTGGTGTGAAACTGAGTCAAAGGCCTTGGAGAAATCCAGTAAGATAAGATCGGTGTCCAGTTTATTATCAAAAGCCTGTGCCAGATCATTAAAAGTTATGAGTAACTGGGTCTCGCAGGGCAGTTTTAGGGATCAAATGCAAGTCGACAATCCCACTGAGGATGTTATATACTCATTGGGTAAGCAAAATCGCTGGTTACTGCCCGATCTGATGAAAGACAGCGGCGATCTGCAGCTGTTTGGCGCGGAAGAGGTCCGATTTCTTGTCGAGAGAAAAAGGCAACGCAAGCGAGGCAACTGTCTGTCTGTGTTCGACAGTAATCAGGGCCGGGTTCGCCGAGCAAAGGGGAAATATGCACTTGCCGAGACTCTGGCTAACGGGGAATTACGGTCAACGGGGAATTACGGAATAACGTCGCGATCGAATTTGCTTATCCTTACTGCAAAGGTTCATGGCCTCTCAACCAACAACCCAACAAGAAGTCTCGACAGAAGTCAGGATCGAAACGCAGGAACAGGACGCGGACTGTGGATCAGATTGAAGAATTCTATGACGAGGAAGAAGATTTTATAGATTTTCATGATCGAGAAGAGGATGAACTAGAATTTGAAAGTGGTGATGCATCAACTTTTATTGAGAACCAACATGCTTATAGCTTAGCTGATTTTCTCTCAAATAGCAGCAAAGCCATAGGTTACCTGCCAGAGAAATCCATCAAAACTAAGCATCCGTTTACAAACAAGAAGCAGCGATGTGTTTATTTGGATAATGAAGATGAAGCCATGCAACATGATAATTTTATTCCATTGGAAGAAAGAAAGATTGCTAACCAAGGCAATACACTATTAACAGAATTTTTCTATACACAGGCCAATGCTACTAAGGATCCTAAACATAACATAGAGAAGAAAGTTTCTGCAACTTTTTCTATTGAAGGAAAAGAAACTGAACCAAGCTCCTTAGAAAGAACTTTTGGAACCTTCTACAGGGAAGGAGAAAGCTTCCCCAGGAAATTTGCCGTAAGTGTGTTAGATGAGTTGTTTTTGTATGGTATTCAATCAGCAGACATTCTTTTTGAGTTATCCCACTCGGATGAATGCAGATTGTATGATGTCTGGTCTGTTAGCTTGGTAGTGTGCAGCGAGGTATCAGAGTTCCCTGGCTCACAAGATATGGAACAGATCCTATCAGAAGTGGTGTCCAGATTTGCTGGATGCTTGGATGGATTTAGCTATTCTGTTGGTGAGGTAGTATTAGCTGCTGTCAAGTGCATTGAAGAGCACATCAAAAATGCAGGTAAATTGCTTGATTTTGTCAAAGAATTAATGGTGTCAAAACATGGCCCAAAATGTCAATTTGACAAATTTGCTGTGTGGTTTTTGATTGCATTTTTGTGGTTCTAGAAAATATTCAGATTTTTGAGATTCTGTGAAAACCATAAAGATCTTACAGGATCTTGTATTATGCTACAGGATCTGATACATGTGGAATCTTGGTATCCTACCTTGTCAGATCCTATATGATCCTATAAGATTGCGTGCACATGCATGTAGGAACCTGAAGGTTTTTCACTAAGGCTGCAATAAACCAGGAGCCATTTGTCAAACCTACTGTATGTGCAGCTAGGTTTTATACCCAGTGTTCTGCCTAAAGGGAAAATACTGATAGAAATCTTGTTCTCTTTTATACAGGCATTCAGAAGTGTGTTGACTCTAGTAATCCAAGACGGCCCCTGTATTCCATGCATATCTTGGAGAGAACTACTGGTTACAAGTCAAAAACCTGCACTGAAGACCAGTCCAAACATGATATCAGAAGAAGAATTCAAGAAAATGTACTAGTACACAGCTTGTGTTCAGTGTACAGGAGCATCAGACTTTATTCTGTGATATCTGTTTTGAGGAAGTCAGCAAGGAAGGTATGGTACAGTACATATGCAAAGAGATCTAGTTAGTTGATGAATCCCTTCATTCTGATTGATGAAAAAGAGGATGCATTATTCACAAAGCAACCTGTTTTCAACTCTTAAATGCTCCATTTTTCAACCAATCACAATCAAGCATCAAATTTGGATAGTCAATTATGTTTGAGAGTTTTAAATGAGCCATTGGCCAATCAAATTGCTCCATTTTTAAGCAAAATGCCATCAAAGTTATCTATTGGGTGTAATTGTCTTTGTTGACAAAATTTCCCATTATTGTCAGTCAGAAATATCATAGGCTCACCAGGCTACTTATTTGTGTGAAGAGTACTGTAATGGTAAAATACAGAGAATGTATGGACATGTAAATCATGAGAAAAATATAGGATGGAAATTTAAAATCATGAATAAAACTGTTCTACAATAATATCTAGTTGTACTTCTCTTCTCTTGAAATCTGCAAAAATTATGGGGATTTGAGCTCTTTTCTTGTATAGGGAGCGAGAGAACAGTGAAAAGAGCTCAAGTCCCCATAATTTTCACAGATTTCAAGAGAAGTACAACTAGATATTATTGTAGAACAGTTTTTTATTCGTGATTTTAAATTTCCATTGTATATTTTTCTCGTGATTTACATGTCCATACATTCTCTGTATTTTACCGTTACAGTAATTCTTCACACAAATTAGTAGCCTGGGGAGCCTATGGAAATATGCTTTGTAAAATAAAGCACCTATTGAAACCATGGTTGTGTGATTTAAAAATGGATGTAAGGAAGTGGCAATTGTACTTCTCATCATGCAATTTTGGTGAGAACTCATACTTGTGTTTTCAAATTGATCTTCCTTGCTGTGTGGCTCATTCAATTTTGAAATCATGCATATGATTTCTGACCAAAGTGCACTCTGCTCAGATCAATGACCAATTATGTAGTGCATTTCTTCTAAAGATCCAAAGCACATTAAGATCGAAGCACAAGGAATTTCTGCAGAAACCAATCTGTGGGAAAAACTGAATTTCCCAAGGCACACTCATAGGAAGTGTTCAGAATTCACGAATTCACATAATAGATAGCCATGGGAAATAGAACACTTCAAATTCTTCTACCATGGGAAAATCAGCTTTTTCCATGGGTGGGTTTCTGTGGAAATTCCCTGTGAAGAACATTGCATTTCCCCATGGTACATCCCTTGTTATTTTAAAGTATAAAATGATATTGACTTCTTATCATTTCAGCCCAAACTTTGTCCACTACCATGAAAGCTTGCTTACACAGCTTCTGCAATCTCTGTTGGGAGGAGTACCTCAAAACAGAGATCTCCAATGGCCAGACAGATCTCACATGCCCTAGCAGCCAATGTAGTACTTCCCTGGATGAGATCACCATCATGGCTCTTATCCCCAGTGGCTATAGCAAGTATCTACTCCAAAAGATTCGGCAAAACTTAAACAGAAGCCCAGAATGGTTGAGATGCCCTTCAGACAAGTGCCGGTTCATCAACAGAATCACCTGCACTGAAAGAGGAAAGAGTACAAATGTAGATTACACAGATTCTCCTGTCCCCATCTTGTGTGGATGTGGAAAGATTTGGTGTCGGTCTTGTCGGCAGACAGCTCACTGGCCAGCATCTTGCCAGGAAGCATCCAAAGTCCATGCTCACATTAGAAAGGCTGCTTCCATGTACTTGGCACCAGAAGAAATCAAATATGTGATGGTGAAGAATTGTCCCATGTGTCACTATCCGATTGAGAAGTACCTTGGCTGCAGTAATATGCATTGTATCTTGTGTGGCACTAACTTTTGTTGGAATTGCTTAAAACTAAGTCACAATACAGCATGTGAACCAAATGTTATAATGCACAAGAAGGTTTATTTACCCAAACACCAAAGAGAGCTTAGCCTTTTGGACATTGCTGTGAAAAACTTTTCAGCAAGGAAATCTGGAGTGCTTTTCCGAGAAAGGAAAAGGCTCTCTTCTATCCAGAAAGGACTAAATTCTTACTTTGCACTTCGATTGCAAGGACTGTTCGTTTATACAGACGTATCCAAGCTTTCCAGAGCAGCGGCTTCTCTGCAAACAATGACAGAGATAAGCATCCACAGAGTACTAAAACAAGTCTATGATGTCAAGATCCAAGCACATATTGTCTTGGAAGGAGTTGCAATCATTTTGATGAGCAACAAACAGGAGAAAAAGCTGAAACAGGATTTCTATAGACTAGTTTTTATAATGGACCAAGTTACAATGATTATTAAAGAGGAAAGGAGAGCCGCTGCACGTTTCAAAGCTGCAAAGCTAGAGAGGCTACAAGGACTTGTGCACTTTGCAGAGAAATGCATCCTTGACATCAGTAGGCATGTGACGGACATGAAATCAAAGTAGGTGAACCCCAGGGGGAGGGAGGGGGTTTATGTTGGGGGAGGTGCAAAGGAATTTTAGGGTCTGACAGGTCTGACACTTTCGAAGTTTGGATCTTGTGGGTCCATAAAATTTGACTCGGATTTTTTTTTTTTTTTTTTTTGGGGGGGGGGGGGGGGTGGTTATGAAACTTGGCAAGGCTCTGAGTGTTTTAACTAAATCTTAACATTAAAAAATTCCACTTGGAATTTTTCCATATATGGAAGTTTCTGCTTATTCATTAGCATCACACAGATATAACAGAAAAACAATATTTATATTCTTGTTTGAATGTCGCCAAAAAATTCCTCAATTCAGCAGACTTTGGAGAGAAACGTTTCCCCATTTTTTGCCCTCAATGTTTCCCCAAGGGCCTGGAACTACTACATGTAGGTAACCCACCAGTAGGCTCTGATGAAAACCATAACTTTTTCTTGAGATGATAGCATTTTAGTCCAGTTATTTTATGAGAAAAATGCGGTCAACCTCAAGTAATTGCAACAGAAGTTTTTCCTTCATCATCTTATCCCAAATACGTACCCTTAGAAACAACATACTAAAATCATATTTAATCGAAGTAGGGGAAAGTACTTAAATTTAGGAGTTTTTCTTTTCTTTTGTTGGCGGCCATTTTGGCTTTTGTATAATGAGTTTTAGGCACTTAGAGCTCTACGCTGATAAAACTAGTTCTAGACTGTAACGCGTAACAGGTAAATATTCTAACGCTTTCCTTTACATAGAAATGACCCCATGTATAGAGTCTATTGATGTTTACCAACCGAATCCATTATTAAGAAAGAGTGGAGATAAGGAATTAACCTTGTGTGAAAGCTAACGTGCTAATGAAATGGTCCCATGTGTGCTACGCGGCCACAGGCTTGCCTGAACATCTACATATATTCACTTCATTACCGCGAACATTACATCTAATTTACCCCGACCTGCTCCCAGTCTGACCTGGATAGCTCAGCTGGTTAGAGCATCGGATGTACAATTCTGAAGGTCGTGGGTTCGAATCCCTCTCGGGGTCAGAGATTTTTTCTCTTTCTCCGCTTACTAGGGCTAACGCTCAGAAGCACACATGGGACCATTTCATTAGCACGTTAGCTTTCACACAAGGTTAATTCCTTATCTCCACTCTGTTGAACTTAGTGCTACGCGGCCACAGGCTTGCCTGAACATCTACCATTATTAAGAACTATTGAGTTGTGTATGGAAACATGTTTCAAGATTCCTAGTCAGGCACTGTATTGGACTTTTGACTTCTCTTAGTCAAAGCGTAGTTTGCAAAAATAACACCTAACAAAGTATATATAACACGAATGATTCCATTTTAAACCACTAAAAATTTAAACACTTAGCTGGGAATACTGTACAGTATAGCGAATATCAAAACCTTCGCAAAACTTAAGTGCGGCAAAACTCATTAATAACAATGGGCAAGATGGCCGCCAACAAAAGAAAATTGTGTCGTCTTTTCAAACTTGAATTTTGATATGTTCCCCTACATTGATTTTTTGGGACTTTTAGTATGTTTGTTCGGTTGACTTTATGCCCCTAAAACAGTTGAGAAACTGTTGCAATTACCCTGCTAGTCCAGTCCCTGAACTCTCCTTCGCGGCTCCGTTGTTTCCTGTGGTCGCCGAAAGGAGAGTCCAGAAACCTTTGGATGCGCATGCGCTAGATCTGACCAAGAACTTGGGTTTTTTCGTTAGTGCGCATGATCCAAACACCGCTGTCGGAGATTGATTGTTGAATTTTCTCGGTTACGGTCACAAGGGCGTCCTATCTTGATGGGCAAAATTCATGTAGCCAACAAAATGACTGGACTATTTGGGGGAATATCACTTTCGATCATGGGATCTTGACAGGGTTTGACAAACTGACATGTAGTTTTTTGGAGGTTATACTTTCATGCACTTTGCACCTCTACAACACAAGACGCCCTCAGTACCACAGTGGGAGTGGGACAAGTTATGTGTATGTAACGACCATTTGGAGATCTTGTACTACAGTAATATTACGGATATTCAAATTCTGTTTGCGTTTTCTAGAAGCTATAGATGTTACTCATTAACTGTAGTAACATCAAAAACAAATTCCCATTGGAGCCTTTTTAAAAAAACATCAAAGTCGAAACAAATAGTGCACAGGAAAACATTGTCATTGTCAATTGCAGTCCACTGGCATTTCCCGGAGTTTTTAAAGAGCTACAAAATTCGTTTTCAGTGCCGTTTGGCATAATTAGAAATGATATTGAAAGCAGTCCCACGGACACTTTTACAATGGAATGCAAATGAACTTAGTACAATATTTGTGTCAACTAGCTGCTTACTCGAACTGCTAGTGGATTCCTTTTTTTGGCGTCTGAAGCTTTACAATGTGAGTGGGATATATCTGATTGTTGCTACATTTAAAAAGTTGGAAGTTGCGTGTTAATTTAAAGAAATCTAAGGTGTTGATTTTTGGTACTCATTGTCAGAGACGTTCTTATTCTACATCTAGTTGGAAGTTTAATGGAGAGTTATTAGAATGTGTGGAGGAGTATACTTATCTGGGAGTGAAGTTTCATTTTGCTGGGGGCTTTAAGCTAGCTCGTAGAATGTTGTTAAATAAGGCTTTGCGGGCATATCACAGTATTTTCAAAAGTTTCTCTAGTATTGATAATGTTCCTGTGAAGGTGCTGTTGAAGCTTTTTACGGCGTTGGTTTCTCCAGTTCTGTTGTATGGGTGTGAAGTTTGGGGACCGTACGTTTTAGGTAAAGTGAGTAGCTTCGATGAATTTAAGAGAAAGTTCTTTAGCACCGTGTCAGATATGGAAAGATTACATCTGAAATTTTGTAAGCGCATTCTTGGTGTTCACAATAAATCCGTTAATTTAGCAGTTTATGCGGAATTGGGTAGGGTTCCAATGATTGTACAGTTGTCTGTTTTGCTGGCTAAGTACTGGTTACGGATAAAGGACTCTTCGTATAAGGATGAGTTGGTGGGAAAAGCTGCTAGGGTTTGTATTCAAACAGGAGCGCAGAATGTTAAATTTGTTAATCACTTGTTAGAAATGTGTAATCTGAAGTCGTTGGAGAATTTAAACTTTTCAGTTGGCAAAAGTAATTTTTCAATAATTTCAAAGTACATGAAATCTGAGTTATTTAAACACTTCGGTGTAACGTGGGCATGCCAGATTCAGAATTATAGTAAATTGCAGACTTATAAACTTGTTAAACCAAGAATGGGCTTTGAAAAATATTTATTGCACGTGGCTAACGTTAAGTATCGCCGAGCAGTAACTAGGTTAAGGATTTCAGCCCACAAGTTACCCGTTGAGTCTGGACGTTATGACAATATCCCTTATCAGTCCCGAATTTGTAAGCTTTGTGATTTGAATGAGATAGGGGATGAATTTCATGTTTTCTCTCGTTGCTCAAAGCCCGCTTTAGAAGTGGTGCGTAATGATTTTATTGAAAGATTGATTGAGGTTAATCAAGTATTTAGTAGTTTTAGTCAGAAAGATATATTTTTGTACTGTTTAGCAATGGTAGATGATTCTATTGTAAACTTAACAGCAAAGTACATTTACAGCATCATTAGTATATTTCAGGAATGTACGGTTTAGTTTTTTTTTTTTTTAGTTTTGCTGCTCTTTATTATTTGTATATTTGTATATTTTTATGTTTTCGTTTCCTATGTACCTAAGAAAGGTGTCCAGGAATAAAGATTATTATTATTATTATTATTATTATTATTATTTAAAAATAGACTTTTCACTTTGTTATATTTCTACATGTCATTTGTTGTGTATTACTAACTATAATATTAAATAATCAGATCATGTTTGTTGCTTGTGATACATTATACTGTCTTTCAGCCTATAGTAATCAATTCTGAAGGGGCCAAGGGTTTTTTTGTCACTAATTGTAGTTTTCCTCAAAAACCAAAAAGATATATATATACAACAGTGAAATACATCTGTAGCCTGATTATCAACACGTGATTATCCTTGACCTGGTTAGTAAGAAGGTAGCCTGCTCGCAGGCGTTGGAGAGTAGTTTTAGGTCGAGAAACGCGAGTTTTCTTTCGCTTGGCCGCCATCTTGGATTTGCGTTTCTCGACCTAAAACTACGCCCCAACGCTTACTAACCCCAAGGCTAGTAAGAAGGAGATTTAGTTCCTGCCTCAAAAAAACGTTAGACTGGGATGTGTGCTTTCCTAGACTAGCATCCGCCGTACTGATAATGCTATTTTAGCATTGTGATGACGTTCGAGTGGTGGTGGTGGGGGGAGGGGTTCTCCATATATTGACTGTCGGGCGGATCCAGGAATTTCAGAAAGGGGGCCGGATAGTGAAAACATGGGATGAAAATGTTCAAATTTTCTCCTGCAAATACAGTAAATGTATGGGAAAATCTCCCCAGAAAGGACTAAAACGGAGATGATCCGCTTAACAGGGTAGGGTTTTTGAGCTTCTGGTCATAAACAGGGTCTAAATTTCCCTGATTTTCGGGAATTTTGCGTCAAGTGCATTCATTTTCCGATATTTCACGGTGCCTTTTGTCATAAAGAAGGCACGCAAACTAGCTTTTTTTGTGTCATAAACAGGGTCACATTTTGTGAGCTAGAGCGGAGCACCCCGGCGTATCTTTTAGCATTTTAGGGGTTACTGCGATTTTCATAATTCTGCGAACTCTCGCTATCGATTTCCAACCGTAAATCCTTCTGGCTTCCGTCAATCAAAGCCCCGAGTGTTTTCGTCGTTACTCTTTGTGCTTTTTGATTGGCCAGCGACTAAGCAGTGCTAAAATGGCTTCTTGTCACCCGAGCAACGGTTACGTGCTGGCCAATCAAAAAGCACAAAGAGTAAGGCGATGAAAAGACTCGGGAGTTTGATTGGCGGAAGCCAGAAGGCAGTTTGACGGTTAGCAATCGTAAGCGAGAGTTCGCAGAATTATGAAAATCGCAGTAAAACACGGTTTTGGTCTCTTTTATTGGTAACCTCGATCTACAATAAAATAAAATTGAGATATTTTTTAGGGCTCTAACGCAGCGGCAAACCTTCAAGAAAGAGAGATTAGACAACATCAAAGTCAGCATTTTAATCAAAGACGGAAATTTGTTGATGGGTATCTTTTAGGGTAGAAAAGTATTTGAGCCACGCCCTTTTTCGTATCTTTTAGGGGTGAAACTGAAACTTTCTGACGATCATCCCCGAACAAAAAAAATATGGGAGTCTCCCCCCCATTAATGACACTGGATAAGTTACCACGCACTGTGGGTTAGTGTTCCAACACCACTAGATGTGTTATTGACATCCAAGTTAATATCATCAAGAGTATCAGTGATGTTCTCATGTCAGTGCATGACGCTTCGCCGCCTATGCCTGTACGCCCTGTTGTTACAAAAGCCGTAGAGTTGATCTCCACTGATACGGATGATGATGACGTTACCGATGTCGACTTAGCTGCAGTTGTGGGAAGCTCTGGAAAAAGGGAAAGCATTTATGTTAGTGCAATATTGAAATTGTTATGATTTATGATCTAATGAAAATTATCCCGCTATCGCCAACTGTGCAAAATAACGATGACAGGAATGTTTGTACAATATTTTTCTTTACAGCTGTTTCAGGTAACAATAATATATAAGCCGGCCGGGGCATATGCAGGG
Organism: Scolanthus callimorphus; assembly: GCA_033964015.1. NCBI lineage: Eukaryota > Metazoa > Cnidaria > Anthozoa > Actiniaria > Edwardsiidae > Scolanthus > Scolanthus callimorphus. The sequence goes on along the minus strand of CM066918.1, from coordinate 21,578,794 downwards.
GATTCGACGCGATTTGGCAAACGATGTGGCACGGCTACCCGAATCATTTGTAGTCTTTCGACATCCTATGGAAATATAGCCGGGGCATTTGACCGAGCGGCCGCCATCTTGGCAAATACATTATGTTGTGTCTCACAACCCGCGTATTAACGGAACGTGGTCAAAACACACATTTTTCATAGAGTGAATGGGCATGGCGAGCGATTAAATGCTTTGTTGCTTGATCAAAATGTTTGTCTGAACAATAAGCATTCTGCGCGATGTGGACATTGGACAACCTTTCTCCAGCTCTGCACGTGAAGACTGAATTACAAGTGAAGGTCAGGGGCATTGAATGAAAGAATACCACAGAGATCATTTTAATACGTTATTAAATGGTTGCACATCTTCCTTTACTCCCTCCACATGTACTCAAAGACAAATCGACCTCGCGGAATTGAGCGGGGGAACGGCACAAAAAAAATGTCCTTGGGGCGGGGGTGTTTGATAACAACTGTTTGTCAAATGCCCCGCTATGCCCCGGCCTCGGGGGTGCGGGGGTTAATATTGACTAGTGCATTAAACCACTGGAAACTTATGGAGGTGTAGTACCCGGTACCCACCACCTAATTCACCATCCCTGGATACTTATAGAGTACCGTTGTTTAAACCTCTTCCCTTACATGAAAAACATCTCGTGAGATCTATGCATTCACAATAACGCTAACGAATTACCAGTAGGCATGGCAGTTCTTGTACATTTTAACCCTGAAAAGAAATAAACATTTATCAGTGGGGTAGCTACGGGGGTCCTGGGGTGCATGGGATCCCCCCTTTTTAGAAGAAGAATAAAATAAAGTAAACATTAAGAAACAAATCGGTAAGCTGGAAAAGGGCACCATACATTTGTACAGATGCGACCCCCCCCCCCCCCCCTCCAAAAAAAAAAAAAAACCTGGCTACGCCCCTGTTTATGAGTACGATATCGTAAAGTCCAAAATGTGAAATGTGCTTAAACTACATGATTAAGAGTAGCTTTCAATGGGCTGAATTTTCTGTCTGCTCTCCGACACACGTTGCGGGAGAAAATAAATGAACGCCGACTTTAAAATAGCTTGCCCAGGAATTTCGTGATTCTCTGCGGCACTGGTCATGGGCGCTCTTCAAATAACAACATGGCGCTTGAGTGATCGACGGAGCATCGAACTTGAGTGCAGTACACTCTCCGTTGAACAGGAGGTTTGTCTGTTTAACGATGACAAGATCTCGCCCATGAGTATTTTTTTAGCCTCGTTATCATTCTTTTGTCAAGGTATGTGTACAACATCGGTAAAGAGGACTTCAACAACAAGCCAATCGGGGGAAGTTAGACGATGCACACGTCATGCGTTTAGCCGTGACATCAAAAAATCAATCCTCGTCTTCGCATTCTGTTTTGGCTGACTAAGTAAAAACACGCAAGGTGTGGTCTACTTTCAGCGGTCGTCTGGAAACCGTTCTATGTAATTAAGAGGCAGTAAAGAAGAACACGAAATACATGTTCTCTAGATCGTACAATATTTACCTGGACAAAGTTGGCACGACTTTTTACAATTCTCTACCATCCATGCAGCCTTACACGGATCACCGCCAGCTATAGTTCTCTCACAGTCAGAAGTGGGATGCTTGTCCCTGCACACTTAAAGAGAGGTTGCATGGTCACATGACAAAACATTTTTTAAGCAAATCTAAGATTGAACGACTCATTGATAGCCCACACATTCCCTGTAAAAATTAATTAAAATTAAATGACCGTGCCGGCTAAGTTTGGTGACCCTTTGGTGGAAGCAAACATCACTGCGGCAAGTAGAGATTCCGCAAACATAGACGTACAAAATAAAGGGTACAACAAGGGGCTCTGCTCTTACACCTTCGAGGCGGTGAGCTCCGCACATTCACTTCGTTAAATGCCTAACTCGTTATGCGTGTGTGGCGTATGGAGCGGATCTAAGACGAGCTTTTGAAGACTAAACAAAAAGCTAATGCACTCAGCCAATCGGAATCAAGTCATTAAAAAACTGGCCAATCAAAGGACAAAGTAAATACGACTTGCTTTAGTCGTGTTTTCTTCATTCTCATTTGCTGACTACACAAAGATCCGTAGAATTAAACGCAAGTCTGATTTAGCTTCGGCAGTCGCATCTGAAATCTTACAAGCTTTCACTTTCACTTACAAGCGTAGTAGCAGAGACCACCAAATGATGCCTACAACACCTTTGAGGTAGCGAGCTCCGCATTCTACGCACTCACTCCGCTGCAAGTGATTTGAAAAAGCTTAAAGGAGCCTATCAGCAAAACTAATTAGACCTATTTAAGAATAAATAATGTTAAAAAGAATGGTCCGATGGATTGAGAAATAGCGAGATTATAAACGATTGTTTTCGAGGTTTTTAGCCTTCGCTAGCCATCGTTACGGGACGATACTTCTTCATTCTCGTACCCAGAGCTCCCCAGTGCGTCTGCTCGCAGGGGAGGCTCTGGGGCCCCATTTGAGTGCCTTCTCTGATTGGCTGATTTTGAACGTTTGGGCATGCACAGAAAGGTGTTTCTCTCAACGGCTCTGTATCAAATCTCGCGCATGCGTCAGAGCCTCCCCCGCGAGATGACGAGCCCGGGAGCTCTAGGTTCGAGAATGATACTTCTTTGGGTTTTTTTGCGTGAAAGTCGCTCCCTTTAAAACACACCTAGCCATTGTTTCATAAATACTTGATCAATCGAGATGCAAAAACGATATAGAAGTCACTAAGTGGCTTATAAAAAGTTTCATGTTCGTTTACATACTTCCGTCTTTGTATCCACTTTTATCTTGTATCCACTTTTTTTTATCTTGTATCCACTTTTTTTTTGGATAATTCGATATTGTTTGTGTATTATTAGTTATAAAGGCTCCTTCACGTAGTTGACTAAAGACATCCGATTATAATCAAGAACCTATTGAATAATGGATCATGAGTGTTTCAGAATTGGAAGAATTTTAAGAAGCTCAAGCTTACCCGTGTTGGTAATGATATTATATGTACTAATCACTTCCTGTCCGGTTTGGCAAGTGATGTTCCCTTGATCACTTGATACCGCGTCTCTAATGTGCAGGATACTGTACTGCTGATGTTGCTCTATAATGTATTTAGGCCCTGTAAATGTGAACATAACAGCTAAAATAATATCATTTTAGACCAATCGCGCGTTATATCGTAGCTATATTATAATGTGCAGGATACTGTACCGCTAATGTTGCTCTATAATGTATTTAGGCCCTGTTAATGTGAACATTGCTAAAATAATATCATTTTGGAGGTGTTCCTTCATCGGATGGGCATGGGCAAGCAGAATAACTAAATAACTAGTTTTGGGGGTGATGATGACGATGATCATGATGACAATGATGAGCTATATCTATCATCGTTATAGTAATCGTCATCACCGTTACCATCCTCATCATCACCCCCGTCACCTTCATTCCTTGCCACCCTTATCATCATCCTAGTTACCTTCATTGGCGTGTACCCAGCGCCAACAACATCGTTGCCACCCTTATCATCATCCTAGTCACCTTTATTGGCGTGTACTCATAACCAACATTATCATCATCAATAACATCGTTACCACCTTCACCATCATCCCCTTCACCTTCCCATTGGCGTGTACTCATCATCGCGATCATCATGAACATCATGTTACCACCCTTATCATCATCCCAGTCACCTATATTGTCGTGTACTCATAACCAGCACTATCATCATTGATAACATCGTTACTACCTTCACCATCATCTCCTTCACTTTCCCATTGGCGTGTACTCATCATCGCGATCTACATCATGTTCCACCCTTATCATCCCAGTCCCTTTTATTGGCGTGTACTCATAACCAACATTATCATCATCGATAACATCGTTACCACCTTCACCATCATATCCTTCACCTTCCCATTGGCGTGTACTCATCATCGCGATCATCATGAACATCATGTTACCACCCTTATCATCATCCCAGTCACCTACATTGTCGTGTACTCATAACCAGCACTATCATCATTGATAACATCATTACTACCTTCACCATCATCTCCTTCACTTTCCATTGGCGTGTACTCATCATCGCGATCTACATCATGTTCCACCCTTATCATCCCAGTCCCTTTTATTGGCGTGTACTCATAACCAACATTATCGCATCATCGATAACATCGTTACCACCTTCAGCATCATCTCCTTCACCTTCCCATTAGCATCGCGATCATCATCAACATCATGTTACCACCCTTATCATCATCCCAGTCACCTATATTGTCGTGTACTCATAGCCAACACTATCATCATTGATAACATCGTTACCACCTTCACCATCATATCCTTCACCTCCCCATTAGCATCGCGATCATCATGAACATCATGTTACCACCCTTATCATCATCCCAGTCACCTATATTGTCGTGTACTCATAACCAGCACTATCATCATTGATAACATCGTTACCACCTTCACCATCATCTCCTTCACCTTCCCATTGGTGTGTACTCATCATCGCGATCTACATCATGTTCCACCCTTATCATCATCCCAGTCACTTTTATTGGCGTGTACTCATAACCACACTATCATCATTGATAACATCGTTACCACCTTCACCATCATCTCCTTCACCTTTCCATTGGCGTGTACTCATCATCGCGATCATCATCAACATCATGTTACCACCCTTATCATCATCCCAGTCACCTATATTGGCATGTACTCATAACCAGCACTATCATCATTGATAACATCGTTACCACCCTTAAAGTCATCCCAATCACCTTCGATCATTGACGTGTACTCATGGCATCACTACTATCATTATCAAAAACATCGTTACCGCCCTTATCATCATCCCAGTAACCTTCGATCATTGACGTGTACCCATCATCACCGCTATCATTATCAATAACATCGTAACCCATCATCCCAGTCACCTTAATGGGCTTGTACTCAGCGCCACCACTATCATCAATCATGTACCACCCTTTATCATCATCTCAGTCACCTTTTTGGCGTCTTCTCAGCGCCAACACTTTCATCATCAACATCATCGTTACCACCCTTATAATCATCCCAGTCACCTTCATTGGCGCGTACTCAACGCCAACGCTGCCATCACCTTCGTCACATGCAAACGAGACTTTGGCTCTCACCTTGCTGCACAAGTTGTCCCCTTGTGGTCCAGTTAGTTGCCTGACTTGATGGATGATAGCACACTAGAGTTATATTACAACCTTGATCCGTCCTGAAATCCTGGAAAGACCCTACACAAAAGTTTAATGCGTTTTGAAGATGTATTAAGATATATTTATACCACTTTTCCTTATGAATGGTGCTTCACACCGCGCGGGAGCTCCGCTTTCATCCGCTATTCTCAGCTATTTATAGTTTGCGGTAATTGACAAAAATTAAGCGCGCTATAGATTTTTTTCCCTTGACCACTCGTGAACTTATACCGTATCCTTAAATTTTAGGTCAACTTTTCACCTTCGCAAAGCTCTTGACCTCGCACGATTGAAGATCTGTGTGGAATTTTATGTGTCGTTAGAAAATGATAACGCCTAAAAACAATGTAGGGAATTTGTAATTTTTTACTTGAAAAAGATTTTATGATAAATTTTGTGGCCACAAATTGTAAAAAGTGCGACTTTCAAGATATCAAAAATTGCTTACATTGTTTTGCAGTTCATTTTGTGCAAGAAGCTAATGGCCTGAAGCTTCTCAAGTAAACAAAGTAGTTTATAGTTCAAGTTCTGTGCATTACTACGTGAAATACAGACCATCGAAGTTGAAGAGTTGTGGAAATGAAAAAATGCTATGAGCCTCCTAAATTAATGCAGCGCGGCCGTAGCGCTTACTGGGCCCGTGCCCCCCCCCCCCCCCCCCCCGTTTTTCCACAAACAACCCTCAAAACTCCCCAGGGGGGTACTCCCTCATATATGGTATACGGGTATGCGCCGCCCTATAGGGTATGTTTTTTTGGCTCCTCAGGTCTACGGTAGGGTATCGTTTGTTTCGTCGCTGCATGATAGGGTATGTATTTCAGTATGGTTACCCGAGTGCAAACAAATTTCGATCAAAGTTGTGCCGCAATTAGTGGTAAGGTGGTTTATTTTGAAACCTTTTCATGATTATCAAAATACCGCTTTAATAGCGACCAATTGGGCCACCCTGGTGACTGAATTCAGGTCTGCGGTAGGGTATACAACTTTGACCTTAGGTGAAAACCTTGGCGGCGCACCCCTACCCAAACATTAGTGGAGTCCCCCCCCCCCCCCCCCCCCCCCCCCCCCCCCGGGCAAAACTCCCGATTTTGCACCCTACATATCAGAGTTCTCTCAAACGTGCGATAATTTCACATGCTTGTCTCTAAATTTTCGTGTAAACTTTCCCTTGAAACCTGCCTTGTGTTTTTTAGATCGTCCCCCCCCCCCCCCCCCCCCCCCCAGTTTCTGGAGGCTTGCTACGGCCCTGAGATAAGAGGTCATTCCCATTGAATTAGCTTTCAAAATACAGCTCATGTAATGACAAGACGAACTATCAAGGCCTAGAGGGGATGACGGGGTCATCCTAAATCTGACGATAGATCTCAGCCTCTCTTTTACTAGTTCGTGCGTTAAATCGTGCTGGGGGTTCCTTTGCTGAGTTCTTGGTGGCCGGCTTGCACTATTTTTAGCTTCATGTGTTAATGAATCGTATGTTGATATCGCACAAGGTGAACAGAAGTGTCGCGGGTTTCTTGTGTCAGTGTTCTGTATTCTCTTATGTTTTTCGGGTACTTGAGTAAAAGCGATTTGATTTTGATCAGAAAGAACAAAGCCGGAAATATAGTTATTCTCAGTTTTCGGGTTGTAAAAAGATAGCAGAACTATGCACGACAATGCATCTCATAAACAAACGAAGTTTTTGGCAAGTCAAGTTACCTGTGAGAGGTTCAGGCTTTGCATATCAGATAATTCCGAGCAGAAAAATGTGTTTACTCTACTTCTCAGTGTTTTGATTACCAAGTCTTAGGGGTTGCTTGTGGCGGTGACTTATGCATTATGACGTCTATTTGTGTGAATGAATTCCATGCGGCGCACTGGCTTAGGTTAACATGGAGATTAATGCGGTTCCGGTGCATGAAGAAGCCTTGAGAGCTTTGTTTTGTCATTCTATATGCTTATCTTTTTTAAACGTACCTTACGTACCTTGGCTTCTATAAAACTAATAAAACTCCCTTGCCAGAGGAAACTTAAGATGTCCATTGTCTGTAATCTTATTTTACATTATTGTTTGTTTTATACTTGCGAATGTATTTATAAAGGTGGTAAATTAACACGCGGTATTGTCAATATACTGTCATCACTTTGTAAGCGCGAACACATATCTGGGTACAGCGTTAACTTCATTTTCAAGCACGTAACTGTGAAACCTTATTCAAATTCTGGAATAAGGTGTACCTTCGTGATTAGAATAAAATATACCGAGTATCGAAGCTCTAAAATATAGATAAACGAAATTATAACGAGCAGAAAGACCCGGGTCTTGCTGTGACTGATCTAATAGGGCTCAGGGTTTTGAGCTATAAAGTCAACAAAGCGCCAGTCTATTTGCCGTACGTCCAATGCTGAATGTTACTCACCTTTAACTATAGATATCACGGATGTAATCGCGACGATACAAAACTTGAACATTCTTAATAATGTTTTGTGAAGTTCTTGTGATTTAAACCATAGTATGTCATTAGCTGAATGCCGGGTTTTGATTATGATTTTTTTTAAATATGTCGTAAGTGGCTACGTATTGAATTGACAACTCTTTGTTTGTGAAAGTGGAGATAATTTCTGTTGACCTTTTACCCCGTACTGTTTTATCTTCTCTTGTCTTATTGTTCAAAAATGGCTCTGTGTTTTCAATTTAATCAAAATTTCACATAACAATAGATGATAATTTACCGCAGATTTCAGAGCCAGCAATTCACACGCAATGACAAACATGATATTTGTTTGCTGCAAATGACATCATCCAGCAACAATCTGCGCTCCCTGATTTAGCTGTTAGTAGTGCATCCTAGAGACAGGGCAAGCTCCGGAAAAAAACATCCCGTACGCATTAGGCAGCTGACTATATCATGAGTTTGATATCTTGCTGATAAACCCTGCCCAGTACTGTTGCAGGCATTCTCGTATCCAGAGCTCCCCGGCTCGTCACCTCGCGTCACCGGGTAGGCTGTGGTGACAGCCATTTGAGGGACTTTGATGATTGACTGAAGCGTAACGGCGTGCGTGTGTACAACGTGTGTACAGTAAAGCTGAACAGGGGACTTTTTTGTTTATGCCATGCACAATAACCGCTGCTCTCCAAGTTTACATTGCAGACTCAACTCAGGGAAAAGCACTGTTGAGTATCACGAATTTGTAATCAAATAGCGCTCTATTTCTCGTTTGTTTTGTTTTTATTCTGAAAGCGGGAAGGATAAAAAAAAAACGTTTATTCAGCTGACTGAATATTGCAAATAAAATTGTTTGATTTTAGGATCTGTAGACCTTCATCTGCAACTGTTTAAGGTTACAGGATACATTCGCTGGGTGTGCGTTTTCAAAACCTTGTCGCAGCGCAAATATTCATCGCATCGCCATATCCAATACATCATTTTAAAGATAAAATGTGAAATTTATCTGCTGTTAAGCTTTTGTAGCAGTTTCATGAAAATTATTTACGGTGCACAGCAAAAACCGCGTTTTCGACCGCCCCTGATAAACGCTTTGATAGGCCGCGGCAGTTTACAGGCTTGGCAAATCTGACTGCGCAATATCAATCAGCATATTGTTGTCTCTAAAAGTGTGTCGGGCTTTTTCAATTGAAGGCTTTGTTTAGGAATGATCGAACGATCAAGTTGATCTTGTGTTTAATAGTTAACTGGGACCCTATCGTGATGAATAATTTTTGAAATACTTCGAAATTCAAAAAAGCCCGACACACTTTTGCTCCCCAACCATTTATCTATCTCATGGCAAAATTTCAAAGCATTCCGTTAAAACCCTGTTGGTCTATCAAAGCATTTATACATTAGATTTAGCGAAATTTTAGAGGCGAGTTTTGGGCTTCTAAAGTTGTGTAAACATAAGAGGGATTAGTGGCGAATCTGTCATCACGCACTTCACCTCCAGCCAATCACGGCAGGCACCCCCGGTGTGCCAGCAAGAACATACTTTTTCGCGCGGAATAGATAATGAGGCTTCTTTCCGGTCTCTTGTATTAAATTGTCAAAGCGAACATTTATTATCGTCTTGGAATTCGAATCAAACGGTACATATGGTTAAGCCGCGTCCAAAACTGAGTTCTAAGAAGTGCCCAAACTTTGAAAAGGGAAAAGCGAAACCAAAGCAAAGGCGCGCGCCGAGAAAAACGACAAAGACAAACCGCTTTGGCTTTCAGACGATTCTTTATCAAGTCCAAAATATCTTTATTCTCGAACTTGATGCAATTGGTGGATCTTCTGTCCGCTGTTCTTTGTCTTCAGCATTCTCCTTGGATTTGGGTTGATCGAGCCACCACGAGCCTTTGTCAGACAGAGCGAGTTGTTCTTTCTTGTTCTCCTGAAAGCTTAAAGATTTGGCTTTTTTTACTCCTTTCGCACGCTTTGAGACCCAAGGACTGCGGCCAAACTTTTTTCGCTTTCCTATGATTGGGAATAGAGAATTTTCAGAAAAATCGCTTCTACACGATACTTATACACTAAACCAGAGAACAACAATGTGTGACAAAATATGGCGGACCATAACAGTCACCTAAATGTCCATAGCCTGCTTGCAGGCGGTACTCGGTCCGTTCGATGATCGGGCGCCATCTTGGAATTTTGAGGCGCTCGCCCCCGGGACCGCGCGCCTCAAAATTCCAAGATGGCGCCCGATCATCGAACGGACCGGGTTTTCCGCGATAAAAACACTCAGTACCGCCTGCAAGCAGGCTAAAATGTCCCGTTTGTTACGCGAAAATGCTAATGATGTGCGCTGAACCGAGTAGAAACCACAATAGGATTAAAGGATTATCTCGCCTGTATTGAAAGACATATTTCTCGGGCATTTCTACTAGTTTTCTATACATTTCTCACGTTGCTTTTAAGATTTCAGGAATTTTTTATCGAGAGAGTAAAGATCAGGCCTCGATGCGGAAGAACTGTGATTTTCGAAAATTTCGCAAATAGAAGGCCGCGAATGTATCCTGTAACCTTAAACTGGGTCAGACTGAAATTCAGACTGCAAGTGCAAGAAAAATGACGTTTTTGTTTAGCAATCGTAACGATTTCCTTTTTTATCCTATCAGTTTACCCTGATACTTCGGGGCCTTCCAGTGGAATTAGATCAAATGGAAAGATGTCATAGTTTTGGGTTGAGAAATAAAAGTTCTACACCATGCAGATACAAAAATTTTGCTTGAAAAACCTGGTCACACTGTTTTAGTATAATGAAAAAAAAATGTCATGGTGACCCAACATGTTGATTAGTTTGTGTGATAACCTTATTAGAAAATGTCTGGACAAGTTTCACCATAACCTATCCTGGTGAATTCAATTGATTTGACTACTGATAATTTACAACCCCAGATTTTGTATCTAACCAAACAAGCTGGGATTTTGTCAAACAATGTGTAAATACCCAGACTGAAGGGTACCCACCCTGGAAATACAAGCTCAGTTTTCACCACCCTTCCCTGGGATTAAATGGTGGATTATGTCCATGAAAAGGATGAGACTCCAAATTGGTGAACTTTTTATTGTGCTATTAGTATAACTAACAGAGTATTTTGACAAGTTCTGTAATAGTGGAACCTGGGCAGTTGACAAAATTACACCTGTTGACAACATTGAGTTTTGAGGTGGCAACATAATTTTCACAAGAAAAATTGAATCAAAGAGGATTTTGATACAGCACTATGATGTACTTCTGAGCAGTAAACTATCGGTAGTGAAAACTCTTAAAAGGAGCCCCTGCTATAGTTCTACTTCTGAAAATCAATCGATGAAATGCTCTCGTAATACTGTAACATCTAACATGTTGCATCCCTGAACCACCGGCACTTGTGCTAGAAATTGCTATTTGGTTGCAGGATGCAGTTGTTTTGTGTCATCCAGACAAGAATGGCATTATGTTCCTTTTGTGAATTGGGCATATACATGTACACCTACACCTTCGGAACCTGCAACAAACAATGCACAACAAGTTACTTCTGAATGTCCCACCCTCTATTATATCTTTTATTAGGTGCTTCTAAAAAACTTTCCTTTTTAATACAATAGTAACTAGGAGAAGTGAAATGAAATTTCACACAGGTTGTTCTCTTTGCTCTTAACACTGATGGACAACACTGATGGACAACTTTGGTATCAAATTGCAATTTCTCGTGAGCAACTATAATTCGCCACATGTCTGAGCACTGGAGGTACAGACCATAATTGAACGATTTTGGAAACAAAATATATCAAGTTCTGGTACAATATCGTGAAGACAGATACAAAAGATTTTTTGGAATTTGATTCAAGCAAGTTGTCCATCAATGTTGCTAGGCAATATTGCAAAATTGTAGGAAGAGAACATCTCGTTTCACTGTAACATGATCTACAATTTCCACTCACAAGTCAAATGGTTTATCAAAAAATTCAATTTCTCACCAAATTTATTTTTTTAAATTCAGCAAGTATACACAACTAGCAGTTCTTTTTTATACTAGCTCAGATCTCAATTTATTTTGCTTTCTGGGCAAATAAACTGAGCACTTCAGTTCTTGCAAAAGCTATTTCAGTGAAAATATTTCTAAGGAGCATGCCCAAGCATAGGTGTCCTGTAGGTGAACACACCAAAAAATCCTTAACTTCCCCCATTATTTCCAAAAAATTAGCACCACACAATGAAGACATGTAGAATGTAGTTTTGTTTTCGAGAGATACTTCAGTGGCACAACGAGCAGTTTTCGAAAAATGTTCAATTAATTAATATTCATGAGACAACATTTTCAAGCAGATTTTAGAACTCAAGTGAAGACCCGATTTTGCTGCCGATCTCAAGGAAATCAAATGGTTTCATTTAAACTGGGTCCTAGAAACTGCGTGTGACTTATTTCCAGATCTAATATTCCCCGTAAGGAAAGTGGGAGTCCAAGAACAACAACCACTGAAACTCATGTGCGTAACTGTCGAACCAAAAACACAATAAACTTCCCCCATTTTCTGTTTCATCCCCGTTAGATAAACGAATTTCAAAATGATAGTACTTCCATTTTTCACAACTTTGTGGCACAACGACTAGATTTTGAAAGCACATTCTGGCAAGACGATAAGAAATCGGCTTTTGCATTACAGCAAGGAAGCTCAACGAAAGATTCCACAAACCCCTTGGTGCGATTTCTCAAAGAGAGACCTACATAAGCCAACAGTACTATTAAAAGCTTACCTTGGCGGATAATTTGACACTTCACCTTTCAGCTGCTGGCAGAAAGTTAACTTGGGAATTCCACCACAGATCACAGACATCCGCCATATTAAATCGAAATCCTTGAATAGAGCTGCTTTGCCGAAGCGAATAGCGTAGCAATCTCAAGCTCAAACTGCTCAAAATTCATTCCCCAAGTACAAGTATTGTTTCTGTTGAACTCCGTTTGTGGTTTACATTACTTATTCCCGCATAAAAATGGAGAAATTTACTCGGTCGACACGACAACAAACCAGCATTTGCTCAGCTGAAGACAAATCAGGCCGTGCATCTGCAAATGCGTCACATAAAGGTCCCCTGCTGTAATGCTGTAAAGCTGTAGCTTTATCAACGTTTATAAAATACTTTAGATAGTACGCGCGTACTGATTGGTCGAGGGCCGTGTTTGTATTTCCCTGTGCAAATAGGTGGATTCCTTTCTTCTTTGCCATGTTTGCCGTAAATCAAGTGTTCAAATTCGCTCTTCGCTTGCTATAAAAGCAACAACATTATGCCATAGTTCCACTGCCAAATGCAAGTTCTTGCTTGGGAGAGATTTTGTTTTGGCTTCATAGACGAAGAAACTCGGCCAACACACATATGTAAAACAACGGCTTCTGTACTATAAGTCTTCTGTTCACCTTCTGTCATAATTATTTTGTGTTTTGAATGAAAGAAGCCTCCATAGCCACGAATTTCATTTTGAAACCACTTCGCTTGCCACCATCTCAGAAAACTTGCAGTCCGATCAGAGAGATTGACAAATCATGCAATAGAAGGAGCGCCCCGATTGGCAGCCTTTTCATCTGTATGGAGAATTTAGATCTCTCTCTCTCTCTTTAGAGCTTCAAGGACTTACCGTATCTATTCCTGTCCACGCGGATTTTATTTTTTTGTAAATAATTATTTTATAATACAAATAAAACACAGTTCCCGTGACTGCACAGGCTTATGCAAACCTCGATGTGGTTTGGAGAATTCTCGAGCAGGTGCAAACACTCGCCTGCGGCTCGTATTTCTACTGATCTGCTATCGAATTCTCCTAACCTCATCTCCGTTTGTTAAATCTGTCCACATACAGCTTGCAATATATCTACACACAGAGCTTACAGCAGTATTCATTTGTTGCATCCCATGGAATAAGACTTGGGCCCACTCGTTTCATTTTGCAAACGCTGGATCGGGAAGCTTAAAAGATGCTTAGATGCAGTCTAACATTAATGTCATCACGAAATTTCTGATCGGCATTATATGGGAATTGTTTTTTTACAAAAAGGTCGGGGTTTGCTATGCTAAACATATTCGCAACTTCACCTTGTGTAAAGATCCCATAAAATGACATACCAGTAACTTGCATGTGATTTCAATTTTAGACCGCCGATACTTGCTCAGCACTGATAACAACAATGACCCTCCCTCTCCAAACTGAGAGTAAATCCTTTTTTAATTCATCAAAGAGTGTATGCCAATATAATGCATGTGATTGTGAAATATGCCATACAGATAGGTTTATGAGTCATATTTGCTGTTGGGGCGGGAAGCCTGTGCCCTAGGGGGTCTGGGACGAGCAAGAACACGAGGGAAAAAATGACAGACTACATGTACGAACAGAGAACGTTGTGTTGAATAAAAATCAGTAACAAACCATCCGCAGTACCATAAGTGGTCCCTCCGAAGCCGGATCTAAGAAGAATAGAGGTAAGACACTGGACTTACAAGTTCCAAAAGCTGAAAGTAGCAAAATGGCAGAGTTCGGCGGTGGAAGAAAGTCAATAAGTGAACGAGCCTATCGAGTGGTGAAACAACCAGAACATCTGAAGGAATTTACAGGAGTCCCACTAATCCGGAGAAAGGATAAACAGGAAAAAGAGGTAGATGATGAAATCTTAAGGTGCAGGCGAGAAAGTCTGAGAGAAAGCCTTGATAGAAAGATTGATTTAATCCTCAATTTGATGAATGGAAATAAGAGTAGTCGAGTTATAGAGTTAGCAATCAAGCAATTAAGAGAGCTATGGAATAAAGTTTCAGAAAACCATGAACTATACAACAGTTCTGATATCGAAGAACAGAAAACAAATGAAATGTGGATGTTAAGCAAAAGGGACAAAATTGAAGAGCTTGAGATTGAGATTAATGACTACCTAGAACAGAGGGGGGAGGGGTCAGTAAAATCAATGACTGTCCTCACAGAATTGTCAACTTCCCCTAAGAAGTCCAAGTCCCCTAAAAGTCCCCATAGCCAAACAACACCAAGTATCTATAGTGAAGTAAATGGGGGTGGTGGGTACAGCTTGGATAAAGCAGGGAGGGGTGGTTCCAGTCAAAGCCAGTCACCACAGGGATCCCACTCTCCTCAAATAAATCTGAGTCCCATAGACAAGCAACACCAAGCATTCATAAAAGTGTTCACAGTGATTTAAGAGGAGTTGATGGGAACGGGTCAGATCAGAATTGGGAGGGGTCGTTCCAATCAGAGCCAGAAACCACAGCTATCCCAAACCCATCTGAGAAAGCCAAGTCCCAGAAAGCTCCCTAATTTAGCCAAGAATGAACCCGTATAGTGGCGTAAGTGGGGGTAGCAATAGCAACCAGAGTCACAGGGGGAAAGGGTCTGCAAGGTCAAGGTCATCCACAGGGGTCCCATCTGAACATTCATTTGAACAGTCACCTAAAGGTCAAGATTTCTTGGACAGCCAATTCGTGAAAGAAATATGGGTCACAGGGGGGAGGGGTCTGCAAGGTCAAGGTCAAGCACAGGTATCCCATCTAAGCGTTCCATTGAACAGCCACATAACAGGCCCGAAATACTAAGGCAACCAATTACTAGCACCCCTATTGCCCAGGAACAGTCCCCTGTCCAGAAAGTTTAAAAATGGCTGAGAACGCTCCCTATAACCCCAGAATACCCCCCAGAACGTGAAGAAAGGAAACGCCCATCACTCCCAAAAATAAAGTTGCCTACCTTTGATGGGAATCCCCTAAAGTGGCCCGAATGGTATGGTCTCTTTAAGGTTTTAGTGGATGAACAGCGTATTACGCGAGCAGAGAAAATGGTGCATTTAAGATCGGCGCTCACAGGTGCAGCAGAAAGCGCGGTAGCTGGTATGCTAATCGATGGGTCAATGTATGAAAAAACACTAGCAGAATTGTACCAGCGGTTCGGAAACCCAGAACTGATTTCTAAGACATTGATTCAGAACTTTCTTAATCTTCCTAAATTGACAAACGAGTCAAAGGATTTGATGCGCGCCTTTGTAGACAAACTTCACACTACGGTTGAAATGCTCCGGTCGTACGGTCATGAAGCCGATCTAAAAGCGAGCACAAACCTGGAACAGGCGGTAAAGAAACTTCCACCAGTGACCGCGGAAAGATGGTGCAGAAGGAGGTTAGAACTTGGCGGAAACGTAGACCTCGATGTGTTAACACTCTGGCTGAAGAAAGAAGTAGAGGTCAAAGAGCTTACATTCAGCCAGGACCTATCAAAATCTCAGGACCAACCAAAGCAACAGAAAAGGCGGAGCCAACAACAACATCAGACACATGCCACTGAAGCCGAGCCCGTCACCACCCCTCCGAAACCTCCGGCTGTTAAGTGTCCAATCTGCGAAGGGAAACACAGCGCCGGGAGCTGCGAGCAGTGGAAGTCGGCTGATGTAGACAAGCGCTGGTCATTGGCTAAGAGACACAAGCTATGCTTCCGTTGTTTGGAGAGCGCGCATACTAGGTGGAAATGCTCTGATAAAGACGCGTGTGGTGTCAATGGATGTAATGGCAGGCATAATCCTCAGTTACACAAGGAAATCAAGAAAACACCGAATGAGAATCCAGCCAAGCCGAAAGGCGTGCCTGACCCTGGCAATCAGAACAGTACAACGTCGCACGTAGTGGACGAAGAATCCTCAAACTCCAGCAAGTCTATCAAGTCCGGAAAGGTAGCGCTTCAGACCATCCCTGTAATACTCGTAGGAAGCAACAATAAGCACGTGAAGGCAAATGCTTTCTTAGATCATGGATCAGGGTCGTCCTACATAACGGAGGATATGGCGAACGCACTAAATCTCGAGGCTACGAAGGAGCCATTGAGGGTGTCTGTGTTTGGCGCCGGAACTGTAGTGACTCAAAGTAGACTAGTACCATTGGAAGTGGTGAGTACAGATGAAGAGACGAGACACGACGTGCGCATGTGGACGACGCCTAAAATATGTCAAATGAAGTCAGTGGATTGGTCAAGACACGCGGCAGCATATGAGCATCTCCGTACTCTAGACATTCAGAAGCCAGTTGGTAACGGTAATGTGGATATACTTATAGGAAGTGATTATTACCGCGAATTCCTCCTACCATCCGAGCACCGAATTGGGCAACCTGGCGAACCAGTCGCAATGAAGACTCCATTAGGATGGACATTAGTTGGTCGAGTTCCAAACAACGATGAGTGTGCCGAGTCGAACGTGCACGTCTATACACTTCACACAGTAATATCGCCAGAACAGCGAGCTGATGAAATCATGAAAAAGCTGTGGGACAACGATCTCTTGGAACCAAGCAAGGGACATTCCTTTACTCCAGAAGAAACGATCGCGCTAGAGAAGGCTGAGCAGTCGCGGAAATATGTCGGCGACAGATACGAAATCGCTATACCCTGGGTAGAAGAGGAGCCCAAGCTTGGCGATAACTTTGACGTAGCTGAGCGGAGACTTATCTCGCTGGAAAAGCACTTAGCAAGACGTCCACAGGTAGCCGAGAAGTACCGAGAGGTGATGAAAGCAAACGTTGACAAAGGATATGTAAGAAAAGTGGAAGCCCATGAAATGGATAGGGGACCCACATGGCACCTAGCCCATTTCCCAGTAGTAAGAGAAGACCGCCAAACCAGTAAAGTTAGGATTGTCTTTGACTCAGCGAGTAAAAGTCAAGGAGTGAGCCTAAATGACGTCATGCTGCCAGGCCCGAAACTGCAACAAGAGGTGTTCGATGTTCTTTTAAGGTTTCGGAAGAATCCAGTAGCGCTGGTCGCTGATTTGACGGAGATGTTTTCTCAGATAGGGATGGCAGAAAAGGACAGACGTTATCATCGTTTTCTCTGGCGAGACCTCGACTCATCTCGGCCGCCTGATGTATACGAAGCAGTGAGGCTTACCTTTGGTGATCGAGCACCCCCTTTTCTAGCACAGTACGTTGTCAGACAGCACGCTGAAGAGCACCGACAGGAATTTGGCTTAGCGGCACCTATAGCACTCAAGGATATGTATATGGACGACATCATGACTAGCCTTGAGAATGTAGAAGACGCAGTAAACGCGCGTAAGGAACTGGTCACGATGTTTGAATCAGCAGGATTCAAGATCCGCAAATGGTGTAGCAATGACGTTGACGTACTTGAAGGTATACCCGCAGAAGATTTGGTGTCTAAGGTGAACATTGAAGATTCAGAGCTTCCTGTCATGAAGACGTTGGGAGTGCAGTGGAACGCAGAGCAAGATGCGTTCGAGTTCAAGCTAAATGTACCGGAAGATATCCAGTATACTAAGCGAGGATTTTTGAAGAAATTAGCTACCCTGTTCGATCCACTCCAGATGCTTGCTCCATTCTCGATTAGAGGGAGAATGATTCTGCAAGAGACGTGGCTGCGCGGCTTGGATTGGGACGAGGAGTTCCCGGATGACTTGAGGGAGAAGTGTCACGAATGGTTCAAGCAATTGCCGCAGCTAGCGGGTGTTCAGATACCCCGATGTCTGAGAGAGCCGGACAAGGTAGTGAAGAAAGTGACTTTGCACACGATGACGGATGCCTCTAAGCACGCATACGCGGCAGTTACGTATGAACGGATCGAGTATGAAGATTCCAGCGTGTCGGTGAGATTTGTTGCGGCGAAAGCCAAGGTGGCGCCTACAAAGGCAGTCAGCATCCCAAGATTAGAGTTGATGGCTGCAGTTTTGGGACAGAGGTTAGCGGAGAAAGTACGGGAAGGACTTGGATTACCTCCTGAAGCATGCTACTATTGGACAGACAGCATGGATGTTTTGTTTTGGATCCAAGGTCGATCGAGGAAGTACAAGCCGTTCGTGGCGAATCGGGTCTCGGACATTCATCAGAAATCTAATCCTAGTCATTGGCGTTATGTACCGACGAACCTCAACTGCGCAGATGACGCGTCACGAGGAATGAATGCCCAGGAGATGGAGCCAGGGCACCGCTGGTTTAGAGGTCCAGGTTTCTGTACGAAGGAGAAAGCAAGTGGCCGGAGCGCAAGCACGTTAGCGTTGCGGAAAGCACTGAAGACGCTCAGAGCGAGATATCCAAGGAAGGACGAACATTTGCGACAGAGACGACAGAACCATTAATCGACCCGTTGAAGTTTTCAAGCTGGAGCAGACTTCGCAGAGTCACGGCGTGGGTTCTTAGCTTCGTCAGACGTTGTAAGGAGAAGACAAAGAATACGAAAGAGGATAACTTGGGAGCTTCGTTGACAGCGCAGGAAACCAGAGAAGCAGAAGAATTCTGGGTGAAGTACGCGCAGAGCGAGAGGTACTCGGAGGAGAAAGTCAGTCTCAAGTTAGGAGAACCAATAGCCAAGAGTAGCACATTGAAGTCCCTTACTCCGTTACTAGACAAGGAGGAAGTATTACGTGTCGGAGGAAGACTAGTGCGGGCTGAACTACCGTACGATGTTCGACACCCTATCATATTACCCAAGAAACACCACATTACTGGATTGATAGTCTCAGAGGTCCATCAACGCTGTCATCACATGGGTGTGAACTATGTTCTAGCAGAAGTAAGACAGAGTTACTGGGTGATCGATGGTAGGGAAGAAGTAAAGAGATGCGACAGAAGATGTTTGAAGTGCGAGCGAAGAAGAGTAAAGCCTGCAAGTCAAATTATGTCCCCGCTACCCGTGACACGACTCGGAGAGTCTATGAGGGCTTTTTCTAGCTGCTGTGTTGACTATGCCGGCCCGTTCATTACCAAGTTAACAAGGCGTGTCACCGCAAAGCGATATTTATGCTTGTTCACTTGCTCGGCGACAAGAGCAGTGCACCTGGAAATGTCAAACTCATTGAGTGCTACGGATTTCCTGCAAGCCTTCAGTAGAATGGTAGCAACGAGGGGAAACCGGAAGAGGTCACGAGTGACAATGGGACGAACTTTGTGGGCGGTGAGAGGGAGCTTCGGGAATTGTTTGAGGAAGCAGAGAAGGAGAAGATTAACGACTACGCCGCAGATCGTGGTATCAAGTGGAACTGGAACCCACCACTAGGATCCCATTTTGGAGGGGTGTTTGAATCGCTAGTGAAGGTTGCAAAGAGTGCCCTGAAAGCTATAGTCGGTGATGCTGGTCTAACCGATGATGAACTGAACACAGCTATCAAAGAAGCCGAAGGATTGATGAACTCCAGACCGTTGACTCATGAGGGCACGGACCCGAGAGATGAACCAGCGTTGACACCCAATCACTTCCTTATAGGGCAGTTGGGTGGCCAACTGGCTCCGAGAGGATCGGACGATATCGCCTTCAACCCGAGGAATAGATGGAGGCTGATACAAAGTTTTGTGAGCAGTTTCTGGAGACGCTGGCGTAAGGAGTTCCTCGCAAGTCTCAACACCAGAAAGAAGTGGACAGAACAACGGAAGTAAGGGTGTGTCCCCTGGACATTATCAATAACTAAGTTAGTAAGAGCTATCCCAGAACCGCTCTTAAAGGGGGAGAATGTTGGGGCGGGAAGCCTGTGCCCTAGGGGTCTGGGACGAGCAAGAACACGAGGGAAAAAATGGCGGACTACATGTACGAACAGAGAACGTTGTGTTGAATAAAAATCAGTAACAAACCATCTGCAGTACCATTTGCTTTATCCAGAAATATCGGAAGCAGCTAGCCCGCAAAGACTGACCAAAAAAAAAATATTATCTGCTTTCGAACTTCTAGATAGCTAGGATATTTTTATTCCTTTTAAGTGCCCCTCAAGGCTGAAATTTCAATGGCTTATTTGATCGCTCATTCAAAATAAGGAAGAATGCTGCTGTTTATTTGTCGTTGATAGCTTTCTTGGTTTAAGGGGGGAGGTGAATAGGTTTGCGGATCGGCGGATTCGGGCCTAAATAGCACACGGATTACGGATTTTAAGAAAAACTCGAGCGGATTTTCGGATTCTCAAAACGTACCGGATCGCGGATCTATTGAAAATTCGACTTCGGATTTCGGATTCTGATAATCGCAACTACGGATTGTGCAGATTGTTGACTGTAGGGTCTGTAGACAAATAGCCCTGGATGTTCGAATTTGTAGGCCGTTAATATGCTTTCGTATTTCACATACTTAATTTCGCATACTTAATAAAAATTTCGGCGCGCTTCGCGCGTATAAAGAATGGCATCTAACATACTCTTTCAGAACTCGCCCCGTGCCATTTATAGAACAAGTGTATCTTGACGAGGAAAAATAAACTCTTCCAAAAATGCCCTGCAGTGATAGGCCTAGCATACAGTCACTATGACTGAAAGAAGACCCCGTGGATACTACCATTTCCGTTCAACCCTGAAGCTTGACGATTTTTTCGCGCAGGTTTACGTTTCAAACGTGCATGTTTTGTCGTGAAGTTGTCGCGATTCTTGTTCGCTGATTGACTGAAAAATAACAGTCAAAACAGCAACCAATCAGCGAGAGAGAAACGCGACTACTTCTCGACAAAGCGTGCACGTTTGAAACGTAACCTACGCGAAAAAATTGCCACGCTTCAGGGTTGAACGAAAATGGTAGTAAGCGTCAGTTCGACGTTACAAGCATAGAAAGTCATCATTTGGGCCGCGCTTCACGCACATGAGAGTAATTTCGTCCTAAATAAATTTGCAGCGCGCATGCATAACATAACCTACAGGCTCAGGAGCCCATCAATAGGAGCTTTGATACATAGTTGAGGTAGCGTATTTCAACGTTTATCTACCCTTTCTCTGAGGCTTGATGAAATGCGTTTATCAAAATGTGGGCGCGCTTCGCGCGCAACGAATGAAAGTGTAACCCCCTCTTTCTGTAAAATGTCTTCTTCTAGGTCAAATAGGGGACGTCCTCAGTGAGAGATGTTCGTGTATAAGCGATACAGTGAATAAAATTATCAATTGTTTTCATAAATCAAACGTTGCGGATTCGGATTGAGGCGAAAATTTGTGCGGATCGGCGGATTTTCATGAAAAATTGAACGGTTCGGCGGATTTGAGGACCCCTATTCACCCCCCCCCCCCCCCCCTTTAAGTGATATTCAAACATTTTTACTTATGCAAATTAGAAAAAAATGACGTCAAAAGGAGAATGGTACACAAGAAGCTAACGTTGTTTTATCTATAATTCAATTTGGGATAGCTGGATTCACTTCAAATTTGGAATAACAAAGAGAAACCAAGACCTCAAACAGCTAATTAGTTGTATATATAGTGTATCATAACAGAGACCTTAATCAAACTAAATAGAGACTTCAACCGGAGCCAGAAATGTAAAACTATGGAGGTGCTTTTTTAATTTTATTTTACTCTATTCCTACATAGAAATTCAACTACGAATTTTTATTAGGCGTACAGATTCAAAGACTGATAAATATCTTTCTTTTAGCCAGTAATTACACTTAAAAACTATAAAAAAAAGATATAGCTGAACTTATCTAACAATTCCTGTTGGAAGCACAATGGTCGAGGAGAGTAGGATGGGAAAACCACTGCCGTTCAACTTGTTAGAGCTTGGAATAGCTCAAAATCCAATATGGCGGAGAAATTTGAATTTTCAAGCTACAAAAACTAATTCTCTCTGTGGGGCAACTAAAAATCCACGTAAACTGCACAAGATAGATTTCACATCTTCAAAATATGAACTATCCATCTCCATTTTAAGCAACTGTCAAAACGACCTCTAAAGACGAAAATCAACTCTGAATATTTTTTCCCCACTGAATAATCCCCAAAACGCCAAAGTGCAGCCTGCCGTCGAGCATATAAAAATGCATCCTATATCTTACATAAAAATTTGTTATTGATCTTTAAACTTCAAAAATCCGTTTTAAGCATTTTAATAGAGCCAATAGCATTCTCAAATTTTGGCAATATTTAACCCGGGTAGGCGGTTTTGCTTTGTTGTTCTTGTAATTAGCTTTCGAACTTAGCGCCGTTCGTGCATTGAGTCCCGGATGCATGTCGCTGGATTGTGCCCGATGTTCTCTTTCACATTTTGGCGCCTGTGTGTCTGTTCTCGAAACATTCTGCACGCTTTTTGCTCGAAAAGGGCGTGAGTTGCCATGGAATCATAGACAGAGAATGAGTTTTTGATTTGCAACGGCTATAACTTTTTTAATATTGAATTAAAAAATGCAGTTTTGGATTACATAATGAAATTAATAATGGAATGACGAATTGAGTATTCAACGTCTTTTGACTGTAAAGGCCTCGAAGCGCCTTTATTTCCTCTTACAACTAAAGCGCGCTCATGCATCTTACAAGAGCTGCGTGAGGTCAGTGTGCGATTATGCCATTCCGGTTTTCCATTCTTCTTTGCCTCTTTACCTTATCATAGATCTCGAACGGGTCCAAAATAGTGCGCTGTCAATCATTTATCCTTATATTAGTTACGGCGAGGCGATGGTGCAGGCAGACCTTACTCGAGGTACGTTACTCGAGCACCACCAAGGAGCTCTGTAAGTCTCTTTTTGATTGTTAACGACACAGAGTCGCCTGCATCATCTCATGATAATAATAATAATACCACCTCGCTCAGCGCCATCTTTAACTCTGCATACGCGCTAAGACAGCCAAGAACATAATATCAAATTCAACACCAACAGGGCAAAGAGCACCTTTTTTAATGCACACTGCCATCTTGTAAATAGTTTTTAAAGCCTTGATATTTTTTGAACAAATCTTGCAATTTTATCAAATCTTGGATTTTGGTGAAGCAAATCCCACCAAGAAAAGTTCGTAAATCGCATAAATCGGATATATATTGGCAGTCTAATTATAAGAGCACATTGATATTACCTCACTTTCATGGTCATTTTTTGGCTCTACCTTGTACTGCAATTTTCGCTCGTACAATTGTCTTTCAAACTTAAATGACAAAAAAACGAAGGTCGAATGACCCCAAATCCGAAATTTCGGAAAAAACGCCTGAAGACTTTTCGCACAGGAGGGACTTTTGTAAAAATACCACTGTTAGAATGTCGGCTCGCATAAGCAAATGCGGCTCTTAAAAATAAATTCAAACAAATAGTTAAAAGCACCAATAGTCGAGGTTTAACATATCCAGAGCTAAAAAATATCCGACCATTTTTGACGCGACGCGAGCGAGTTAAAAAATGTCTGAAATACGCGTTTCATTTTGTTGGAGTCACCTTAAGTTCTTCGGGCATAGCCTTTTCGCATAGATCGGCGTACACGGTGACATGTTTTCTTCAACAAACGTTCAATCTTTGCTTCCTCTCGCTGGTCTACAAAGACTACGATTAATGGTGCAGCGTTCACCATGTTGTTTTACGTAAAAATCAAGAGCTCTTACAGGATAGTAATAAACTTGCGTATACAGTAGATCAGCTGTAGAACGATCAGTAGCAACATGTATGCGTAAATGAATATCGTAAATGACTAAACCGTTTTATACCTGTACCTCTAAAATAATTAAAATAATCTATTTCATGCAACAAAATATGACATCATTGCGTTTCTCAAAAACGGGTACGACTCATAAGCGTACACTATGACAAAATGCTGATACCTCACTTATTGGCTGCTGATTATTCCGGTTTTTGCTTTTAGCTGTGACGTCAGCGGCCCTTTGCCTGCTACCTTAATGGCTGTTGGCTGCTGATAACTTTTAATTATACATTTATACGGGGCTCAGCTCTCCGTCTCCTTCTACTGTGGTGATGCTCACCAGGAGCAAGGAAAACACCAACTGAACCAGAAACATATAACTTAGTTGAAACATGTAACGGCGAACCAAGCTGTGGATTATTCGTGGCCAGTTTATGACCATATTTGGTCAATAATGAACTCTCGACTGCTAACCCAAGCAGGTGTTCTCTTCATAATATTTCATTTTTCGCTCAAATAAAGCAGAACAACAGTGGTAAGTGATAATATGTTAAAAGTCTTGCAACAACATTATTTTCAAAATCTGTTCAATTGTTTATTCTGCGAATATTCCGCAGCTTGGCACTAAAGCAATGTATGTTTGTTACACGTTTCAACTCACTTATATGTTTCTGACTGAACTTTATAATATTTATCCCCTTGGGAAAATTACTTCTATGGTACTTTCTGGAATATAGAGTTCCCTCCTTGATAGGCCGGGGTGTGGATTATCTCGTTAGATATAGAAGACGAAATACGTGTGGACCTCACTAAATCAACATCTACAAACAAAGTTTCAGTTTTGATTTACCAAATTCAATCGAGAAAAATGCTCTATATTCTCTAAATCAGCTGATGGAAATGGATGCTTTCTCCAACTTGGTATGTTGCTATGCTGTCAAAATGACGGCTGACACAGGCTCTTTAAGCAAAAGTACACAGGTAATTATATGGTTTATAATGTGATAAACGCACGCAGGATGTTGAGTTAATATATTAATTAATAAAAATGGCTGGTGAGTCTCAAGCTTTCCTCGAGTTCTTCCATGCCAAGTGCGCTTATCCCATTAAAAAACCATGACAGCATAGCAACATACCAAGCCGGAGAAAGCATCAATTTCTATCGGCTGATTTAGAGAATATAGAGCAATGTTCTTGATTGTGTTTGGTAAATCAAATCTGAAAGATTGTTTTATTTAGATGTTTATAAAGAGATGTCTACACGTAATTCGTCTTCTAATATCGAACGAAAACAATAACAAAGGAGTGGCTGACACAGGCTCTTTAAAAAACAAAACAAATCTGTGTTTTATTGCTTTTATGAAATGGTATTGTAGTAAACCACAGTCTCAGACAATCAGAGCGCGCATTCTTTCGGCGCGTTTTTATTATGAAAATTAAATCATCCTATTTGGTTACACTATTTCTTTACTTACAACTTTTAATCAACAATTAGTCGACGAAGAAGACGTAAATCATCGTTTATAGTACATCTGATATGAAACCTCTATTTTGCTTGGACACTTTGAAAATTGGTTGGACAGATAAGGTTCATGTTTTGGTTTGTGTAAAAATTTAAAACGTGAAAAACAAATCGGGTCCCTTCGTTTGGCCAGGCACACTATGACTGGCAATATAGTTGGACATTAGTCAATTTTGATAATACAATGTCAGCAGTAAATTTCAGCACTGAATCTATACATGCAAAGTAAAAGATAACTACTTATACAATAAAGTATCATAAGGCTCTTAATAAAATATCTTATTAAGGTAAATATCGGCGAATAGTCACCGGTACCGAGACGAAGTCGAGGTGACTATTTGCCGACATTTACGAAGACTGCTCAAGGCGACAAAATGTTTTAGTATAATTACCCAAGTAACTTTTAAGATTTTCGACAAAAATTTGCTTTTAGAGGTTATTATTTTAATTTTTCGTAATAGAAGTGCGTGTATGATCCCCATTGCTTTCAATGTCATATTCACCTATAGGTGAATATACTACTAGTATATTCTACTTTAGTCAAATCACACTAGTGGTCTATTATCAATGCTGCGTTCTGATTGGTTGAGCTACTAGTAGGCTAGAAGTTATAGCCTACTAGTAGGGAAAAGTGTCGGATTTGAAAGCCAGAAAATGGCAAATGACCAGAACAAAAACATTTTTTGGCTATACAAATTGACCTATACTAGTGTGATTTGACTAAAACAATTATTCCTCTCGCCCTCATGGCCTCTGAGTCAATAGCCCATTCGGCCTCAGAGCCCATTCGGGCTCGAGGAATAATTGTTAAAAAATATTCTTCTAGAATATACTACTAGTATAGCAAAATATGACGAACGCCTCGACCAATTAGCGCGCGTAATCGCTTGAGTAATTATACTAAAATATATTATTATAGGATTGATTAGGCCCATAATATAGGAACTAGGATGACTATCCAGTATGTGGGGTATGACAAGAGCTGAGTAGTACCTGCTACTGGCTGAATTTCTCCACCATTACACAGATTTCTATAACAACATTTAATTTCACATTTGATTGCTATACTCTTACTAATGACTTCATTCTGACAATAGTCTGGCTTGCATACTTGAGATGGAGCACAGTTTCTCGCAAACTCATATGAGTTATTCCCTGTTTGAGCATAGTATGTGTTACAATAGTTATCACCTTGTGGGCAAGTCTTTTCTGTTCCATTACACGACAACGAGGGACTATTTCCAAGAGCTAAACACTCGTAACACTTAAAGCCATCACCTGGAAAGAATAAACAGATCAAACTCATATATTTGACACGTCCGGGGGGGGGGGGGAGACATACATCCCCGGGGGGCTTCCCTCGTCGTACCTTTTAGGGTTTAAAATCAGGCCTCTGGTACCTTTAGGGGGTAAAAATCGAAAACTTGCAAATTTATCAAGATGGCCATCTCTTGGGAATCGTTCTAGCAAATCAAGCAACAATGAAGCCACGCCCACGTTCAGAATGCTAGCATATCCCTAGATCGTACAACATTAAACGTTGTGTAGCTTTCTTTTGAATCAATAGCACAGATGCCAGCTTTTGCGGCAGGCATACACTTGGTGACTGCACTAGGCGCAAAAGGGCAAGAACCTGATTGGCTCATAAATAAGATTTGAATGGCGAAAGCAAATCCAATGTTTTGCAATGTTTTGCTGGTCGCGATCCAACGATGTTAGCTGTAAGTAAGTCCCTTGTTAGTTCCTGTTATAGTTCCCTGCATACAAGTGCTAAGTGCTAACTGTGATGACTTTCTTGCCGAGACGGCAAAACGACACACATTCAATTCTGCGCTTCGGGTTTTCTGTGTTCACGTGTAAAAAGCGTGCGGGGTATCTCGGGAACGGCTTTCGTTCTGAATATGTGACCAACCAAAGTCACCTCATTAGAGCGGATTTCACATGACTGTCAAGACTTGTTATGTAATTGCGATTGCTTTGCGTTCTCATTGGCTACTCGTTTTTCTCAGCCATTCAAATTCTGTAGGAAATACAATTGTGTAATTACTTAGGGACGTGTCATTATTTACCGGGGGGGGAGGGCTCCCATTTTTTTCAAACAAGGCTAAAAAAAATTACGACCCTCCCCTTGAACATAACAAAAAAATGTGACCCTCCCCAAGTCGTAGGTAAAAAAATTGGGACCCTCCCCCATATAATGTATTTCTGAAAAAACCTGTCAGATAGGCTATTGTCCGATGCAATGTCCCTTTCATTCTTCTTAATATAGAAATACTTTTTTTCTTACTTCTGCCAAAGCTAAGGAACCGCGGTTATTATTTATCGCCTAGAGTATTTACGTGAGGATTTTGGGTAATACACGGGGAAAATGCAGTGATCCACCCTCTATGAGGAGAATGACTAACGTGATCCCACCTCTCCCGTCCCCTATTTGACCTATAGTACCGAGACATTTTGCCGAAAAAGGGGGACGCATATCTTTCGTTGCGCGCGAAGCGCGCCCGAATTTGATAAACGCATTTTATGAAGCCTCAGAGAAAGGGTATATGAACATGTGTTGTGTTCGGTATAGTAAACAAAGCCTGTCAGGAGCCAAGGAAGTACGCTACATATAAAGGTTAGATGAAAGCTTCTAATGATGGGCTCATCATCATTATTCATGCGCGCAACTGCGCGCCGCAAATGAAGAAGTTATTAATATTCATGTGCGCGAAGCGCGGCCCAACGGACGAATTTCTATGCTTGTAACGTCAAAAACTCACGCGTACCTATGGGGTCTTCTTTCAAATATATAGTGACTTGCCAAGGGCATTTTGGGAGAGTCTACTTTTCCTCGTCAAGATACACTTGTTCTTCTAAACGGCGTCAGGGTAGTGTCTTTATTGCTCAAAGCGTATATTAAATGTCATTCTTTTTTGCGCGCGAAGCGCGCCGAAATTTTTATAGAGAAGTTGCTGAAATAACCACTATCGCCATCTGTTTTACCCTCTTCATCGTCCAAATGTTTGATGAAAAAATTATGACCCTCCCCCAAACAGGAGTGAAAAAATTTGGACCCTCCCTTTAGACACGCGAAAAAAATTAGGACCCTCCCCACAAAAATAGGAGCCCTCCCCCCCCGCTAAATAATGACACGTCCCTTAGTAATTGGTTCGGCTTGCAATTGGCCGAGAGAAAAGCCATTTAAGAGCAAGTCGTGATTTCTCTCGATTCTGATTGGCTAGTGATTGCTCAATTGCAATTGTTTTCACGACAGTCATGTGAAAACAGCTCTATCTTTGATGTTTCGAGTCAAAAATACACTACTGCCTTTCAACCTCTGGTAAAATGAATGGCGTAGTGCTAACGATCATGATGTCTAGTACTTGTGTGCCGAATTTGGTGGAATTTCAGGTAAGTGACAAAATAAGGTACTAGAGTTACACTTTAAACTTGTTAAATAGATCAGCTCAGCTTTTGTAAGTCCGTGTCAGGGCCTGCAGCCAAAACAAAATCGTTACCGAGGCAGAGTGATTCAGATTTCTATTTTTCTGTGTATTAAGGGACTGTTCGTTATTACGTCGCAGGGGGGGGGCTGGTGGTTTTTTCTGCTCGTAGGTTTTGTGAAAACTTACCCCCTTCGAAAAACGGCTATTTGAAATTTTCGCATGTTCTAAAAATTTACCCCAAAATTTTTCAACGTTCTGCAAAATTCCCCCCCCCCCTCCCTATAAAACCACCAACCCCCCCTGCGCCGTAATTAACGAACAGTCCCTAAGGTTGGTTTAAGTTATTATTTCATTTTAAATTTGGTTCTGGTTCTTTCAGTAAAAAAACATGGAATTTGTTACCCTTGTATATGGTATGTGGGTATGTGCTGCCATATAGGGTATGGTTTTGGGGCTCCTGAGGTCTGTGGTAGGGTATTGTTTTTCGCTTGTTTGGTCTCTGATAGGGTATGTTTTTCAGTGTGGCTACCCTACAAACAATTTTTGATCAAAGTTGTGCCGCATTTAGTGATATTAAAGACAAGGTTTTTTAAATAATTATTTATATGATATATATGACATATTTAAAAACTATTTATATGATTAACAAAATTCTGCTACCAACTGGAACACCCTGGTGACTAACTTTAGGTATGTGGTAGGCTATACAACTTTAATTGTAATAATAGCAGAGCTCAGCATGCCTGTTGTGTGTGTATGTTTTTTTTTTTTTTTTTGGGGGGGGGGGTACTATTTTTGTAAAAAGGGTGATCCTGAGACTATAACAGTGGCAGATCCATGATTTTACAAAGAGGGGTTCCTGAATTCTGTCGTCACTCCTTCAAAGGCTGATATGGGCAAGAGCTCGGCCATGCATAGTCTTAGTAATCACAATAAAGTCCTCATTGTTTGGTGCTCAAGAAGGGAGGTTCCATGGAACCCTTCAAACCTCCCTGGATTTGCCACTGTATAAGAACTCCTTGACTCTTTGTAAAGTACGATTTGCAATGCAAAAAAAGGCATCAGCTTTGGGAATTGCCATCTTGCCATAAACAAACACACCCTCTCAATTCAATTTATATATTTTTTCTAGTAACTATAATCGTAGCAATGAGAGAGGGAGTATTAATTTGGAGTTCTCATTTCTCTATAACCAGCTTTTTAGAAACTATTACCAACCAAATGCGGTCTTCTTATAAGCCCCCTCTGATTTCAAAGTTTTATTTTGTGGGTCTTGGAGCACTTGATAATGTATTGTTAATGGGAAAAAATGTCAATAAACGTATTTGGATTCTGTGTTATGTTTTAACATTTCAGATCATGTGGCTGTCCCATGAGTATTCTCTCATACTTTATCAGTCAACTCACCCGCATTAGGCAGGTGTCACAAGATTTTAAAGCCTGTCACCTGCATAATGATTGTGAAAAGTGTTGTAATACATTTACTGTATTTCACCCACATTGTCACTCTCCGGACTTTTTCATACATTTTCTGTATTTACCAGCCATGCAGTGTGAGAGAGAATCTCAAGATTTTTGACAAAGTTGGGTTGACAGGTATGCTTTATCTGCTACGCACCGAAGGATATATGAATATGGAAGCATCTCAAACAAAGAGAGATTATTCAAATAAATGCCACGTCATGATCTGAAATTGGAAAACATTACACCCAAGCTGAATACATGTACATCTATAGCCTGTAATGATACTATAGCTCTTGAGTTTGAATGTTACTTGTGGTTTTCACTACAAACCACTTAAATATGCTTGCCCAAGATTGGTGATCCCCATGTAAAAATGAGAGGCGGGATCCCGGCCGGGACAGCCGGGATCCCGGCCGGGACAGGCGGGATCCCGGCCGGGATAGGCGGGATCCCAGGTGGGATGGCGGGATCCCGCCTATCCCAGGTGGGATAAAGTTTCCCGGGTAGGTGGGATCCCGCCTGGGATCCCTGGGATCCTGCCATCCCGGGCGGGATCAAAGGTGGGATGGCGGGATCCCGCCTATCCCAGGTGGGATAACATTTCCCGGGGAGGTGGGATCCCGCCTGGGATCCTGCCATCTCGGGCGGGATCCAAGGCGGGATGGTGAGATCCCGCCTATCCCAGGTGAGATAATGGCCATCGCGGGCAGGATCCAAGGTGGGGTGAGATGGTGGGATCCCACTTATTATTATGGTGGGATAGCATTTCCCAGGTATCCCAGGATCCAGCCTTCCTGGGCAGGATCCCAAATGGATGGGATAGCAGGATCCTTGTTGGGATAGGGGGGATCCCGCCTATCCCAGGTGGGATAACATTTCCCAGGTAGGTGGGATCCCGCCTGGGATCCTGCCATCCTGGGCGGGATCAAAGGTGGGATGGCGGGATCCCGCCTATCCCAGGTGGGATATCATTTCCTGGGGAGATCCCTGCCATCCCAGGCGGGATCTAAGGTGGGATGGTGGGATCCTGCCTATCCCAGGTGAGATAATGGCCATCCCGGGCAGGATCCAAGATGGGATGGTGGGATGCCGCCTATCCCAGGTGGGATAACATTTCCCAGGGATCCCAAGATCCAGCCTTCCTGGGCAGGATCCCAAATGGATCAGGATCCTTCTTGGGATGAAATTTCTCAGGGTCAGGTGGGATTCCCAGTGAGATCTTGAGTACCTAATGGGTGGGATCCTGTATGGGATGGCAGAATCCCAGAGGGAGTTTTTTTTTAGGTGGGAAGCCAGGATCCTGCAATGATGGGACACCACAGTGGGATATAAGGGGGAGAACCTGGGTGGGAAGAGAAGAGTGCAGGAAATTTATCTAGCTGTGTTGGGAATTGTCAGGTTTTTTTGTGGGAGGCGCTGGGATCCGGGGATCCTGCAATGATGGGACACCTCCATAGTGGGATGAGAGTGAGACTGGAGAGCAACATGTGAATTTCCTGTGAAAATGTTGTGAATGAACCTGTGAACTATTTTGACCTGTGAAAAAACCCTGTGAAAATCATGAGAAAAATGTGACATTTTGAATCAGGAAAAACGTGAAAAAAAGCTGTGAATTCTATATCTTAAGTATCAACAAAATGGTATGAGAAAATATGATGTGAAGAAACTGTTAATTTTGGTTTTCTTTTGAAATCAAAATAACAACCTTTGTTGTGATTCGATGTTTAATTAAATTTGATTTTGATCGTATAGCCATGATTTCCCAACTCTAGCTTTGATTTTCGTTATTATTATAACTTGTTATTTTCTCAGGCACATCTTTCAGTATCTAGGGGTGATGGAAGCAGTTGGATGAGGGGCACTCTTGTCCCCCCTGTAATTATGATTGGGGAGAGGGGGAGGCCCCCCAATAATATTGACAGTGGCCAACAGCATTAAACCTGATATTTCCCAAATAATACTTACTCTAATTTACTGCAAAATTCAAGGGGAAAACTCCTAAAAGATACCACAAACTGTGATTTCTTACCCATCATATTGTACACCCCTACCTCAGTAATATAATGTGAGAAAGCCCCAACAGTCTACATAGTACATCTATGTTTATAGACTAAAGTGCACTGAGGCCTAGTTTATACATCGATCGTATTTCGGACAAATTTAATTGAGACAAATTTAATTATCGAAATTAAGTGACATATAAACTAGGCCTGAGCCACAATGAGATTTTACCTATTCCACAGCTATAACTACTGGAAGTTCACTCATGTAGATAAGATTTGTCAACATAAACTTTATATCATTCTGCCAAATTTCATGTGTATCCATGATAATAAATTTGAAGAATTATGTACTATTCTGTACTATTTCTAGGTAATTTACAATTTAGTTATTGCGAAAAAATGTAACATTTGTCTTGTGCTTGAACTCGCCCATTCTGATGTTCTCTTAGAATTCAGTTGTCATCAAAGAAAAAGGCATAACTTACAGAAAAAGACAGTCCGAATGCATTTAGAAAAATCTTCAATAATTAAATCGTTTAGCAATTCAACCCACTTTTCGGATAAGCTGTTTTTGCACCCATCTTTCCACATTTCATGGCAAGGAACGACCGCGAAACAAGAAGCAAAGGAAGGAAGGCGCCATGTTTGATTAACCACACCACAGGCAGCCCACACATACGTAAGCACAAGGTCACGTGACACCAAAAAGGCGCGAAACGCGACGCACACGCGTCGTCTTTTTTCACCACCGAAAACGAGAAAACATGTCTTCAGTCTTCGCCTCTACTATCGTATCGACATTTGAAAGAAACTAAGCTACAAACATAGGCAAGTATTTGTTATTATGTATACTTATGTGATGTTTCTTTTCCTTGTATAATTTGGCCGCTAACGTTCTTTACTGTTCAAAAAAGCTTAGAAAACAAAATGCCATAGGGAAAACCGGAGAGGTGACAAGACAAGCAAGAGACTTGGCCACAGTTCAACATTTGATTCAACATTAATTTGTCAATGTTTGTTTAACAATTTCTTCATGATTAACAAGCTTTCGGAACCTGACGAAACTCAGTTAATATTGTTCAAATGCATGTTCAGCGATTAATAACGTTGAAAGTAGTAGTCTCTGAAGGGACTCCTACTGTCACGCAGCTTCTAACTTAATTAAGTTATAATCATCTGAAATCCGCCTAATCCAAGAAAACAAGTCCCAAAGTGATCATTTTTACCACTCGTTATTTGCTTGACTAAACAAATTTCAAGACCTCAATTGGCAATCGAAAAGAAAACACAAGTATGATCTACTTACAACACTTTATCTGAAATCCACTCTAATCTATATGAAGTTGCCATTTATTAAGTAATTACTGTGGTTTTTCATAGTTCATAATCCTGTAATCAAACATAGTAGCTTTAGGAGTATTTGCAAAATAGTCTGAGACAGAGGAATAAGCTGCTAAACCATGGTTTGACTAGAAATTGCTTCAGAGTTCACATGATTACATGTATGAAAACTCTCATGGAGATCAGAGAAACTGAATTTTAAAGTTTAACAAATAATACAGGAATGTATAATTTGGATAGCCTTGGCAAATATTTTCATGCTTACAGCCATTCTCAGTTACACGCGGTCGCCTGGAAAAAAGCTTGCAAGCGAAAACTCATTTTGCTGTCTTGTCTGAGCGCGACAAGCCGGCGAAAGCACATGCATTGCCATGGAAACTTTGACAAAAAAAAAAACAAGTTTTCGCTTGCAAGCTTTTTTCCCAGCAACCTCATGTTGCATGTAACAGAGCATGTAACTGAGAATGGCTGTAATGAGCAACATTTCTGTGAACTTTGGCAGGGACAACAGCTTATCACTTATATTCATACCTTTCAAAAAACACCAATACCAAAGTTAAAATATTTGTTACATTTTCGTAACAATAATCTTGACAACTAGTGTTCAACTTACTCGCTTATAAAACAACCTGTCTTAATTATTCACTCGCAGGTTGACAGGCACTAGATCATGGAGCATTTGATTCTGTTGTAATGACATACAGGTAATTAGACAAGGCTTGACCTGTTGGAGTGACCACATCCCGAACCACGTCCTCTACGGTGATCTGCCTAGAATATCTGACAGGGTGACCTGCCGCAGACTTGGCCTCGCCGGTCATTGTTACCGCCACGAAGAGCTCACAGCAAATCATCTCGTCTTGTGGGAGCCAACGCACGGCAACGGCCGCCCCGGCCGACCAGCGACTGGAGCTCGAGATGCGAGGTTTGGCTGAGGCCGCCGCAGTAAGTAAGTAAGTAAATGACCTGTACACCTGTAAAACTATGTTTAATGAGTCATTTAAGCTTAAGCAAGTTCTAATGTATCCTGCTTGTCACGTTTTTCAGGTAAAACCAGATGCATATGCATACTGCCATCAACAGAACTTCACGCTGCCTTCAGTCTGAAACAATCAAATAATCTAGCCAGCAACAAATGAAGGAGCTAAGAAGCAGCACATGAATTCAAGTAAAAAATTATTCATAGTTTTACCATGGGGTTTTATGCACCATTTTCAATATACATTGCTTAAAAATGAATAAAACAGACTCATCACCTGCACAGAGTTTTGGTGTCACATTATGTTCTTAGAGTGGATTTGATATTGAGTGTTGAAATCTAAATGCATAAGTACAAAAGAGAAGTACAAATTGAGCGCAATAGAGCATGTTGTGATGTTGGGAGAGTAAAAACACAAGCTGCAAAAGGAGACAAAGTAATTGCAGAAAACAAGAGACTGCATGTTTGTTTGTTCTTCATGCTCTGGTATCATCTGAAATCTGCTCTTTTAAAGAACAGCATAGTCACTGTGGTAGGATTCTGTTCGCATGAGGTGAGCTGTCTCTGGGGGTTGGCATGGGGAAGGTGGGGGCGTAACTTTCAATCCTTGAAAAAGTATAGTATTTTGCATCAGCTAGAGTGTTAGAATTATTAGTTTTTTCCTGCTAATGCAACATTTTGTGAATTGTGAATTTTATATTCTCAGAGTAACAAAATTTTGACCTCTTCTTGTAAAAATTGCTTGAAGTTCTTAAACAATTTTTCACCGGTTTGTTGGCCAAATTTTGGGGTTCTTTTATGAACATTTTTCACAGGTGCTTCACAAGTTTTTCACAGGTCTTTTTCACAAGATTTTCATTGGCTGATTGCATTTTTAAAACGCACCGGGGGGGTTGAGGACCTCCCTTAAATAGTCCCCCTCCCCTGGAATTTCCACTTGTGAAACAGACCACCTCCCCTGGAATTTCCAACCTCATAAAGTACCCCCTCCCCTGGAATTTCCATTTTTTCTGGCAAAATACCCCTGGAAAATTTATTTTTGGATAAAATGTCCCTGGAAAGTCACCTTTTTTACCCCTCCCCCCTGGAATTTCCAGTCTCCTGACACACCCCCTCCCGTGGAATTTCCAGAGTCCAAAACAACCCCCCTGGAAAATTTTCCATAGGTCCTCAACCCCCCCGATGCGGATTAAAATGCAATCAGCCATTAAGCAATAAAACTGCTTTCCACATGCTTTGCATAGACGGGGGTCTCGGCAAGTGTCTATGCAATATAGACAAGTTATATAAGTTCCTCTGTAAGCATTAGTCATGTCACACATTATTAGGAAATCTTGAAACATATATCGATGTCTCATTAATTGTAAATGCATTTTCTTGTGATGACATCAGGGGACACATAGGTTATAACCAGGTACACGTCCCTGGTTAAACCTGCTGATAATAATAACTGAGACAAGTTTTCTTTTTCAAAGTCCATATAAAAGACAGAATTCATCTGCTGTGATGGCCTTTCCTGTAGGCAGGATCTCGATTGGATTCTGGGTGAGATGGCGGGATCCTTAGTGGGATGAGAAGATCCCGGGTGGGATAGCAAGATCCCGGGTAAGGTGGCAGAATAATGCAAGATCCCGGGAGGGATGGCAGGATCCCAGTTGGAATCCCAGGTGGGGTGACACGATCACAGGTGGGATGGCAAGATGTGGGATGGCAGGATCCCAGGTGTTATTGCGGGATCCTGGGTGGGATGGTGGGATACCGGGAGGATGGCGGGATGGGTGGATGGCAGGATCCAAGGTGGGATGATGGGATCCCAAGTGAGGTGACAGCATCCCATGTGGGATGGCAAGATCCCGGGTGGGATCCCAGGTAGAATTGTGGGATCCCGGGTGGGATGGGGGGATCCCGGGTGGGATAGCGGGATCCCGGGTGGGATCCCAGGTGGATCCCGCTAAGGCGGGATGTCCACTAATCCCGGGTGGGATGGCGGGATCCCGGGTGGGATGGCGGGATCCCGGGTGGGATGGCAGGATCCCGGGTGGGATGGCGGGATCCCGGGTGGGATGGCGGGATCCCGGGTGGGATGGCGGGATCCCGCTAAGGCGGGATGTCCACTAATCCCAGGCGGGATCCCGGGTGGGATCCCGTCTTTCCCAGATGGGATCCCGACTGGTGAAAAGGCGGGATCCCGCCCAATCCCAGGCGGGATCCCGTCTATGTTTTTACATGGGTCTCAGCAGAGTCCAGCTGATTTCTTGCTATAATTAGCCATCATGCATAAAGATCCCGGGGGGGGTTCTTCACATGTCGACCTGATAGGGGTGCTCGTCGTATTTTTAGGGGTCAAAATCGACTCTCAGGTATTTTTTAGGGGTTATCGGAGAAACATTGTGGCTTTCACTAATAAATGGTATTTTTTAGGGGTACGCAAATGAATGACAGGGTCACAAACCAAGCAAAACGTTTTCTTTCTTTCTTTGTTCATTTATAGCTCTAAACTAAGCTTGTTTTGAGATGAAAAACAATAAACAATAAAGGTTTATTGTTGGTATTTTTTAGGGGTCTTTTTGTTTTATAAGGTATTTTTTAGGGGGTGGATTTTTTATGTCCTGGTATTTTTTAGGGTATATTTTCCGATGTCCCGACGAGCACCCCTATCACTCTTACATGGGAGAACCCCCCGGGATAAAGATATTTTGTTGCATCAGATTCTTGTTACAATGCAGACACTGAAAACATGGCATATACTGAACAAAACTCATAAATCAGATTTGACACAACAACAATCATGTTTGTGCAAAAATCTGCTCAAACAAATGAGAGCACAACTGAAAACAATTTTTATTTTTCACATGGCAAATCTGATTGTCCAGTTTAAAGCATGCCCAGCTTTCTGTGTCGGCATTGTGCCTACTCCATTATATGGTATACGGGCATGTGCTGCCCTTTTGGGCTCCTGAGGTCTGCTGTAAGGTATCGTTCTTCGCTTGTTTGGTCTCTGATAGGGTATGTATTTCAGTTGGAGTACACCCCCCCCCCCCCCCCCCTCCCAATTTTACATCTGTTCCTTACCTAACGGTAAATGACAAATTGCCATGAGAATGACAAAACAGAACCATGTAACTGTTGATCGTAAGTTGGCCATTTGTGACTTTTTTTCACAGCATCACCAGTACGCTTAAGATTCTGGAAGGGAACAGATAAAAACCATCATATATTCTATGGTGTCAGAATGTAGTTCCATAAAACAGTCATGGTAACTGCATCCGATCCAGACATTCTGGAGAGGTGGGGCACTGAAGCAAAAGAGGGAGCTCCATAATATCATGAAACACATGGCATAGGTAGTGTAATAGTGTGGATTTCACATGACTGTCGTGAGTAATTCGCAATTACTTTGTAATCACTCCTATAGGTTTTATTCACAATTGGTGTAATAACTTTGCGATTGGTTTCAGGACAGTCATGTGAAAACTGCTCTATCAAGTATCATAAAATGGTTAAAGATTTCAGACGGAATGAGTACGTCGGGTCCCTATAATTAACATAACTTTAGTGTCACGCAAGTCGGTTCAGCTTGATATTCTATGAATATACAGCCAATGTCTAGAGAAAAAAGGCAGCGAAATATTAATCTAATTTGGAATCATGATTTTTAATAATAACAAACTTCTAGGAGCATAAAACGCGTTTAATCGGTTAATAATGACATGCACGCATTTCAAATCTTCTACGGCGAGGATTTGGCCACAAAAAAGCGACAGCCTTTCAGAATTATCTTTGTTACTGCGATTTTCATAATTCTACGAACTCTACACCGACCAGCAAACCGCGGTTTGGCTTCCGTCAATCAAACAAGTGAACTCTGGGTGTTTGATAGATCTTGTTTGTGAACTGATCAAACCAAACTCATAAAAAAATGCGTGGACTTGACTTACAAAGGTACAGGTTTCAATTACGGAAGCCAAAACGTAGTTCGTCGTTTGGAAATGTCAAGCGGGAGCCCACAGAATTATGAAAATCGCAGTAAGAATCAATGAAATCGTAGACCGACAGAAACTGTACATCGTGTCGCAAGGCGCGCAAACGGCGATCGGAAGATGTAAACAATTAAGCGAGTATCATGCAAGTTCATCCGCGCTTAAATGGTATTCAAGCTAAAACTTCATCGTAAACAGCTACATAAACGAAAAATAAATAAATCAAGTTCAAAAAGCGATCATTAAAGCAAAAAGCTGATATTTTTCGCGTGGCAACGCAATAGAAGAAGCGAAACCGAAGAAGCTACATGTACACAGTACCTGACAAAAACATCATGTCAGAATTTCGACATTTCTTAATGCATAATCGGAGAAAATATCAACTCGCACTGCAGGAACTCCACTAAAGATATTTCTATTACTTACCAAGATGTCGGTGAGGCTTCCTCGATGCGAGAGAGCGTTAACTTATGAGATATGATGGTCCGTCTGGTTAATTTTGCGGCGCGGCCGCCTCCTGGTTCGATTAAAATGCAGATAAGTTTACACCTTCAATGAGTGGTGTTGCGTGACACGAGACAACCAGCGCTCGTTTAGAAAACGGCATGCCGATTTACCTTATACCTACATTGCTTATTAGTCTATTTTCAAAGGATCTAAGTGATCTGGGGATGATCACAAATTTAAATAACAATTTATTAAATAACTGACTGGCCCGCTATTAAAATGGAAAACGATGTAAATAAAGTGAATAAAGTACACATCTATATGTACCGGCGTTTTGTAAATACTCAGACACTTTTTAAAATGAGTCAAAGAGACCACGCCCTGTTTATCATTCGATTCATTCTTAGTTGACATACGCCCAACTTATCCTTCCAATTCCCTTACATAGAGCAGATTTCGTATGACTGTGAAAAGTACCGCGAAAGATTTCGGCAGGTCCAAAATGCAGACTGAAAAATGCAGACCGGAAAATGCAGACCAGAAAATGCAGACTGGAAAATGCAATAGATTGTCACTGGCCCGACAAGGCCGATAGATTTTTACATCCTCGATAGATTTTCATATCCCGACATAATGTTTTGAAGTAGACGGCTGTTCAAAAAGAGTAGCAGAGGCTGCAAAGAAAAACCGACATGCAATTTCGTAGCTTCATTAAAGCAACAAGAGTTTCGTCGCCAAGCCAATTCTGACTCAGACTCAAGGATTCCAGTTTTATTTTATTTTAGCAAACAATGACTGAGGTGAGCTTCAGGCTTATGTGGTTCGAACGTTTCTCACATTGGGCAAAAAGTAGCCGCCGGTCGCCGGCTTCTAATATGTTTTGACAGCTCTGCTGTATACCCGACAGATATTTTGTATCAAAAGCACACCTAAAACATATTGAATCGTAGTTGTAAAATGTAAGCTAAAATAGCGCTAAAAGCATCAAATCGTTTCTTTTCTATGGAAATTCCTGAAATGTGTGTAAGATCGGAGATGAAAATGAAACCCCCTTGAGATGTAAAAGATAAAAACCGCGTATAGTAACAGCATCCTTGAGGGCATGTTGTAAAACATGGACTGGTAAAACATGGACTGGACTGAGAAAACATGGACCGAGAAAACATGGACTGAGAAAACATGGACTGAGAAAACATGGACTGAGAAAACATGGACTGAGAAAACATGGACTGAAAAAACATGGACTGAGAAAACATGGACTGAGAAAACATGGACTAAGAAAACATGGACTGAAACATGGACTGAGAAAACATGGACTTACAATTAAAGTTATTTCTTGAGCGATTTTAGTCATATTTAACTTAAGGTTACGGACTACCTTCGTGGTAATTTTAAAAAGAAATTTGCGAATTACTCCTCACGACAGTCATCAAAATCTTCTATAATAGCGTTGACAATCATAAAACAGGAAATGTTGTAGTATGGAAAGTATTTTCCAAACATGAAGCCCGTGAGAAAGCAGGCACGCTCATAAAACCAGCACTCTGGTGTTGTTTTAAAATATCAGCAATCGCTCATGCATTATTCTGTGCTCCCTTGGATGAAGTCCTGGAAAACTGTCATCAGGTTCCTCGCATTGTTTAATGTCAGCCGTCTCAATTTGATACATCTGATAGCTGGCAAACTGCATGAGCGTTACTCATTGACCTTATTGTTTACCACCGAGGTTGACACTTGATAAGACGATTAAGTTTCAAGTTCAAAAGTCATCACATGGGCATCACATCGAGCCCAAGTGCAGTGTGGTGGCTCAGGACTGTGAGGCCATCAAATTTAGTTGTCGAGCCAAAACTACTTTCCATTGCGCGCTATTTGTATTCTTTGCAGCCGAAACCGTCAAAATAGTAAGTTAATCTGCATGCATTCAATAATGACACCGGTTGCTTTGACCATTTTGACTATAAATCAGGCCATTTCAAATGGTGTTAGCAGCATGAAGGCAGCAGCGTTAAACCATGTGAATGCCTTGCCGCCGGGCACGGTGTTGTGATTTCCTATAACACCAACATTTCAAGTAAATCGTATCTACTTGGCTCAGTCCATGTTTTCTCAGTCCATGTTTTCTGAGTCCATGTTTTCTGAGTCCATGTTTTCTCAGTCCATGCTTTCTCAGTCCATGTTTTCTCAGTCCATGTTTTCTCAGTCCATGTTTTCTCAGTCCATGTTTTCTCAGTCCATGTTTTCTCAGTCCATGTTTTCTCAGTCCATGTTTTTCTCGGTCCATGTTTTCTCAGTCCAGTCCATGTTTTACAACATGCCATCCTTGAGGCATCCTGACAGTTCAAAATTCTTTAATTGCATATTCACCTTTACGGCAGATTGGCAATGTTGTAATATAATTTATGTGCTAGTCATACCGTCAAACAATGACATAAAACTGTTCTTTTGTGCTTTCAGAGAGAAGAGACCTGGTCTGCATTTTCCGGTCTGCATTTTTCAGTCTGCATTTTGGACCTGCCGCGAAAGATTTTTACCGCGCCGCGACCGTGACCGTATTCTATAGGCTCGAGTCGATTGTGCTAGTAAAACTGGCATATTATGCTAGTAGCACTGCTCTTTTTCTATCTAAAATATGCCCAAATTATGCTCGTTTTTCAAATTATGCTACTTTTTTTCAATATTATGCCTCGACAAAAAATGGGCAAAACAGTAAGAAAGGTGAGTTTTATTAACCTCTTATATTAATAAATCTCTTAGATGAGATAAGTAATACTGTGCGGGCTGCTTTAGTGGTTTTAAGTATCCGATCTCTAGCAATGTCAGCTCTTTTGGGTCCTTGCAAGACCTGAAAGTTCTCGGGCTCTGCTTCGGGGGTGGAGGACGCCATTTTGTCACGTTGTCACACCTATGAGAGTGGGACTGGGAACAGGGTTTTCTAGACTTCCGGTCCCGGTTCTTCTCCCCCCCCCCCGAGGAGGGTTGTCCAATACACACGACCTGGGCCAATTGGTCAAGTGGTCTTGACGGGTGGACATACCGGAAGCCAGTTGGACATTTTGTCAGTAGGATAATAGTGAGAGGGCCTGGAGCACGTAACTCAATAATTACCCATGCTATGATCAAATTGAGGGGGAGGGGTGGTCTATGATAATCCTGAACTGCCCTATACAACTGCAAGAAAATGAGAAAGGGCATATTCCAGTGGTAGGGATGCCCCATACAACTGCATGTACCATGGGACTTGAGATTGGGAAAATTGAGGGGGAGGGGTGGTCTATGATAATCCTGAACTGCCCTATGCAACTGGAAGTACCATGGGACTTGAGATTGGAGGTATACCCCTTGCCAATTGGCGACGGATGGTCAAATTTGCCAGTTGGTGAAAATTGAGGGGGAGGGGTGGTCTTTAATAATCATGAACTGCCCTATACAACTGCAAGTATCATGGGACTTGAGATTGGGCACGTTTTGAGAACGAGGAAAATGAGAAAGGGCATATTCCAGTGGTAGGGATGCCCCATACAACTGCATGTACCATGGAACTTGAGATTGGGCACGTTTCGAGAACGAGGAAATGAGAAAGGGCATATTCCAGTGGTAGGGATGCCCTATACAACTGCAAGTACCATGGGACTTGAGATTGGAGGTATACCCTTGCCAATTGGCGACGGATGGTCAAAATTTGCCAGGTGGTGAAAATTGAGGGGGAGGGGTGGTCTTTAATAATCATGAACTGCCCTATACAACTGCAAGTACCATGGGGACTTGGGATGATAGGTATACCCCTTGCCAATTGGTGACGGATGGTCAAATTTGCCAGTTGGTGAAAATTTAGGGGGAGGGGTGGTCTATGATAACCCTGAACTGCCCTATACAACTGCAAGTACCATGGTACTTGGGATTGGAGGTATACCCCTTGCCAATTGGCGACGGATGGTCAAATTTGCCAGTTGGTGAAAATTGAGGGGGAGGGGTGGTCTATGATAACCCTGAACTGCCCTATACAACTGCAAGTACCATGGTACTTGGGATTGGAGTATACCCCTTGCCAATTGGCGACGGATGGTCAAATTTGCCAGTTGGTTAAAATTGAGGGGGAGGGGTGGTCTATGATAATCCTGAACTGCCCTATGCAACTGGAAGTACCATGGGACTCGAGATTGGAGGTATACCCCTTGCCAATTGGTGACGGATGGTCAAAATTTGCCAGTTGGTGAAAATTGAGGGGGAGGGGTGGTCTTTAATAATCATGAACTGCCCTATACAACTGCAAGTATCATGAGACTTGAGATTGGAGGTATTCCCCTTGCCAATACGCGACGGATGGTCAAAATTTGCCAGTTGGTGAAAATTGAGGGGGAGGGGTGGTCTATGATAATCATGAACTGCACTATACAACTGCAAGTACCATGGGACTTGAGATTGGGGTATACCCCTTGCCAATTGGCAACGGATGGTCAAAATTTGCCAGTTGGTGAAAACTGAGGGGGAGGGGTGTCTATGATAATCATGAACTGCACTATACAACTGCAAGTATCATGGGACTTGAGATTGGAGGTATACCCCTTGCCAATTGGTGACGGATGGTCAAATTTGCCAGTTGGTGAAAATTAACGGGGAGGGGTGGTCTATGATAACCCTGAACTGCCCTATACAACTGCAAGTACCATGGTACTTGGGATTGGAGGTATACCCTTG
The DNA here is from genome assembly GCA_033964015.1 of Scolanthus callimorphus. Lineage (NCBI taxonomy): Eukaryota > Metazoa > Cnidaria > Anthozoa > Actiniaria > Edwardsiidae > Scolanthus > Scolanthus callimorphus. The sequence continues at coordinate 21,534,881 of CM066918.1, read as the reverse complement.
CCAATTGGCGACGGATGGTCAAATTTGCCAGTTGGTTAAAATTGAGGGGGAGGGGTGGTCTATGATAATCCTGAACTGCCCTATGCAACTGGAAGTACCATGGGACTTGAGATTGGAGGTATACCCCTTGCCAATTGGTGACGGATGGTCAAATTTGCCAGTTGGTGAAAATTTAGGGGGAGGGGTGGTCTATGATAACCCTGAACTGCACTATACAACTGCAAGTATCATGGGACTTGAGATTGGAGGTATACCCCTTGCCAATTGGTGACGGATGGTCAAATTTGCCAGTTGGTGAAAATTGAGGGGGAGGGGTGGTCTATGATAACCCTGAACTGCCCTATACAACTGCAAGTACCATGGTACTTGGGATTGGAGGTATACCCCTTGCCAATTGGTGACGGATGGTCAAATTTGCCAGTTGGTGAAAATTGAGGGGGAGGGGTGGTCTATGATAATCCTGAACTGCCCTATACAACTGCAAGTACCATGGGACATTGGATTGGAGGTATACCCCTTGCCAATTTGTGACGGATGGTCAAATTTGCCAGTTGGTGAAAATTGAGGGGGAGGGGTGGTCTATGATAATCATGAACTGCACTATACAACTGCAAGTATCATGGGACTTGAGATTGGAGGTATACCCCTTGCCAATTGGCGACGGATGGTCAAAATTTGCCAGTTGGTGAAAATTGAGGGGGAGGGGTGGTCTATGATAACCCTGAACTGCCCTATAGGACTGCAAGTACCATGGTACTTGGGATTGCAGGTATACCCCTTGCCAATTGGTGACGGATGGTCAAATTTGCCAGTTGGTGAAAATAGAGGGGAGGGGTGGTCTATGATAATCCTGAACTGCCCTATACAACTGCAAGTACCATGGGACATTGGATTGGAGGTATACCCCTTGCCAATTTGTGACGGATGGTCAAATTTGCCAGTTGGTGAAAATTGAGGGGGAGGGGTGGTCTATGATAATCATGAACTGCACTATACAACTGCAAGTATCATGGAAATTGAGATTGGAGGTATACCCCTTGCCAATTGGCGACGGATGGTCAAAATCTGTCAGTTGGTGAAAATTGAGGGGGAGGGGTGGTCTATGATAATCATGAACTGCCCTATACAACTGCAAGTATCATGGGACTTGAGATTGGGCACGTTTTGAGAACGAGGAAAATGAGAAAGGGCATATTCCAGTGGTAGGGATGCCCCATACAACTGCATGTACCATGGAACTTGAGATTGGCACGTTTTGAGAACGAGGAAAATGAGAAAGGGCATATTCCAGTGGTAGGGATGCCCTATACAACTGCAAGTACCATGGGACTTGAGATTGGAGGTATACCCCTTGCCAATTGGCGACGGATGGTCAAAATTTGCCAGGTGGTGAAAATTGAGGGGGAGGGGTGGTCTTTAATAATCATGAACTGCCCTATACAACTGCAAGTACCATGGGACTTGGGATGATAGGTATACCCCTTGCCAATTGGTGACGGATGGTCAAATTTGCCAGTTGGTGAAAATTTAGGGGGAGGGGTGGTCTATGATAACCCTGAACTGCCCTATACAACTGCAAGTACCATGGTACTTGGGATTGGAGGTATACCCCTTGCCAATTGGCGACGGATGGTCAAATTTGCCAGTTGGTGAAAATTGAGGGGGAGGGGTGGTCTATGATAACCCTGAACTGCCCTATACAACTGCAAGTACCATGGTACTTGGGATTGGAGGTATACCCCTTGCCAATTGGCGACGGATGGTCAAATTTGCCAGTTGGTTAAAATTGAGGGGGAGGGGTGGTCTATGATAATCCTGAACTGCCCTATGCAACTGGAAGTACCATGGGACTTGAGATTGGAGGTATACCCCTTGCCAATTGGTGACGGATGGTCAAATTTGCCAGTTGGTGAAAATTGAGGGGGAGGGGTGGTCTATGATAATCCTGAACTGCCCTATACAACTGCAAGTACCATGGGACATTGGATTGGAGGTATACCCCTTGCCAATTTGTGACGGATGGTCAAATTTGCCAGTTGGTGAAAATTGAGGGGGAGGGGTGGTCTATGATAATCATGAACTGCACTATACAACTGCAAGTATCATGGAAATTGAGATTGGAGGTATACCCCTTGCCAATTGGCGACGGATGGTCAAAATCTGTCAGTTGGTGAAAATTGAGGGGGAGGGGTGGTCTATGATAATCATGAACTGCCCTATACAACTGCAAGTATCATGGGACTTGAGATTGGGCACGTTTTGAGAACGAGGAAAATGAGAAAGGGCATATTCCAGTGGTAGGGATGCCCCATACAACTGCATGTACCATGGAACTTGAGATTGGGCACGTTTTGAGAACGAGAAAATGAGAAAGGGCATATTCCAGTGGTAGGGATGCCCTATACAACTTCAAGTACCATGGGACTTGAGATTGGAGGTATACCCTTGCCAATCGCGACGGATGGTCAAAATTTGCCAGGTGGTGAAAATTGAGGGGGAGGGGTGGTCTTTAATAATCATGAACTGCCCTATACAACTGCAAGTACCATGGGACTTGGGATGATAGGTATACCCCTTGCCAATTGGTGACGGATGGTCAAATTTGCCAGTTGGTGAAAATTTAGGGGGAGGGGTGGTCTATGATAACCCTGAACTGCCCTATACAACTGCAAGTACCATGGTACTTGGGATTGGAGGTATACCCCTTGCCAATTGGCGACGGATGGTCAAATTTGCCAGTTGGTGAAAATTGAGGGGGAGGGGTGGTCTATGATAACCCTGAACTGCCCTATACAACTGCAAGTACCATGGTACTTGGGATTGGAGGTATACCCCTTGCCAATTGGCGAGGGATGGTCAAATTTGCCAGTTGGTTAAAATTGAGGGGGAGGGGTGGTCTATGATAATCCTGAACTGCCCTATGCAACTGGAAGTACCATGGGACTTGAGATTGGAGGTATACCCCTTGCCAATTGGTGACGGATGGTCAAATTTGCCAGTTGGTGAAAATTTAGGGGGAGGGGTGGTCTATGATAACCCTGAACTGCACTATACAACTGCAAGTATCATGGGACTTGAGATTGGAGGTATACCTCTTGCCAATTGGTGACCGATGGTCAAATTTGCCAGTTGGTGAAAATTGAGGGGGAGGGGTGGTCTATGATAACCCTGAACTGCCCTATACAACTGCAAGTACCATGGTACTTGGGATTGGAGGTATACCCCTTGCCAATTGGTGAGGATGGTCAAATTGCCAGTTGGTGAAAATTGAGGGGGAGGGGGGTCTATGATAATCCTGAACTGCCCTATACAACTGCAAGTACCATGGGACATTGGATTGGAGGTATAGCCCTTGCCAATTTGTGACGGATGGTCAAATTTGCCAGTTGGTGAAAATTGAGGGGGAGGGGTGGTCTATGATAATCATGAACTGCACTATACAACTGCAAGTATCATGGGACTTGAGATTGGAGGTATACCCCTTGCCAATTGGCGACGGATGGTCAAAATTTGCCAGTTGGTGAAAATTGAGGGGGAGGGGTGGTCTATGATAACCCTGAACTGCCCTATAGGACTGCAAGTACCATGGTACTTGGGATTGCAGGTATACCCCTTGCCAATTGGTGACGGATGGTCAAATTTGCCAGTTGGTGAAAATTGAGGGGGAGGGGTGGTCTATGATAATCCTGAACTGCCCTATACAACTGCAAGTACCATGGGACATTGGATTGGAGGTATACCCCTTGCCAATTTGTGACGGATGGTCAAATTTGCCAGTTGGTGAAAATTGAGGGGGAGGGGTGGTCTATGATAATCATGAACTGCACTATACAACTGCAAGTATCATGGAAATTGAGATTGGAGGTATACCCCTTGCCAATTGGCGATGGATGGTCAAAATCTGTCAGTTGGTGAAAATTGAGGGGGAGGGGTGGTCTATGATAATCATGAACTGCCCTATACAACTGCAAGTATCATGGGACTTGAGATTGGGCACGTTTTGAGAACGAGGAAAATGAGAAAGGGCATATTCCAGTGGTAGGGATGCCCCATACAACTGCATGTACCATGGAACTTGAGATTGGGCACGTTTTGAGAACGAGGAAAATGAGAAAGGGCATATTCCAGTGGTAGGGATGCCCTATACAACTGCAAGTACCATGGGACTTGAGATTGGAGGTATACCCCTTGCCAATTGGCGACGGATGGTCAAATTTGCCAGGTGGTGAAAATTGAGGGGGAGGGGTGGTCTTTAATAATCATGAACTGCCCTATACAACTGCAAGTACCATGGGACTTGGGATGATAGGTATACCCCTTGCCAATTGGTGACGGATGGTCAAATTTGCCAGTTGGTGAAAATTTAGGGGGAGGGGTGGTCTATGATAACCCTGAACTGCACTATACAACTGCAAGTATCATGGGACTTGAGATTGGAGGTATACCCCTTGCCAATTGGTGACGGATGGTCAAATTTGCCAGTTGGTGAAAATTGAGGGGGAGGGGTGGTCTATGATAACCCTGAACTGCCCTATACAACTGCAAGTACCATGGTACTTGGGATTGGAGGTATACCCCTTGCCAATTGGTGACGGATGGTCAAATTTGCCAGTTGGTGAAAATTGAGGGGGAGGGGTGGTCTATGATAATCCTGAACTGCCCTATACAACTGCAAGTACCATGGGACATTGGATTGGAGGTATACCCCTTGCCAATTTGTGACGGATGGTCAAATTTGCCAGTTGGTGAAAATTGAGGGGGAGGGGTGGTCTATGATAATCATGAACTGCACTATACAACTGCAAGTATCATGGGACTTGAGATTGGAGGTATACCCCTTGCCAATTGGCGACGGATGGTCAAAATTTGCCAGTTGGTGAAAATTGAGGGGGAGGGGTGGTCTATGATAACCCTGAACTGCCCTATAGGACTGCAAGTACCATGGTACTTGGGATTGCAGGTATACCCCTTGCCAATTGGTGACGGATGGTCAAATTTGCCAGTTGGTGAAAATTGAGGGGGAGGGGTGGTCTATGATAATCCTGAACTGCCCTATACAACTGCAAGTACCATGGGACATTGGATTGGAGGTATACCCCTTGCCAATTTGTGACGGATGGTCAAATTTGCCAGTTGGTGAAAATTGAGGGGGAGGGGTGGTCTATGATAATCATGAACTGCACTATACAACTGCAAGTATCATGGAAATTGAGATTGGAGGTATACCCCTTGCCAATTGGCGACGGATGGTCAAAATCTGTCAGTTGGTGAAAATTGAGGGGGAGGGGTGGTCTATGATAATCATGAACTGCCCTATACAACTGCAAGTATCATGGGACTTGAGATTGGGCACGTTTTGAGAACGAGGAAAATGAGAAAGGGCATATTCCAGTGGTAGGGATGCCCCATACAACTGCATGCATGTACCATGGAACTTGAGATTGGGCACGTTTTGAGAACGAGGAAAATGAGAAATGGCATATTCCAGTGGTAGGGATGCCCTATACAACTGCAAGTACCATGGGACTTGAGATTGGAGGTATACCCCTTGCCAATTGGCGACGGATGGTCAAAATTTGCCAGGTGGTGAAAATTGAGGGGGAGGGGTGGTCTTTAATAATCATGAACTGCCCTATACAACTGCAAGTACCATGGGACTTGGGATGATAGGTATACCCCTTGCCAATTGGTGACGGATGGTCAAATTTGCCAGTTGGTGAAAATTTAGGGGGAGGGGTGGTCTATGATAACCCTGAACTGCCCTATACAACTGCAAGTACCATGGTACTTGGGATTGGAGGTATACCCCTTGCCAATTGGCGACGGATGGTCAAATTTGCCAGTTGGTGAAAATTGAGGGGGAGGGGTGGTCTATGATAACCCTGAACTGCCCTATACAACTGCAAGTACCATGGTACTTGGGATTGGAGGTATACCCCTTGCCAATTGGCGACGGATGGTCAATTTGCCAGTTGGTTAAAATTGAGGGGGAGGGGTGGTCTATGATAATCCTGAACTGCCCTATGCAACTGGAAGTACCATGGGACTTGAGATTGGAGGTATACCCCTTGCCAATTGGTGACGGATGGTCAAATTTGCCAGTTGGTGAAAATTTAGGGGGAGGGGTGGTCTATGATAACCCTGAACTGCACTATACAACTGCAAGTATCATGGGACTTGAGATCGGAGGTATACCCCTTGCCAATTGGCGACGGATGGTCAAAATTTGCCAGTTGGTGAAAATTGAGGGGGAGGGGTGGCCTATGATAATCATGAACTGCACTATACAACTGCAAGTAACATGGGACTTGAGATTGGAGGTATACCCCTTGCCAATTGGCGACGGATGGTCAAAATTTGCCAGTTGGTGAAAATTGAGGGGAGGGGTGGTCTATAATAATCATGAACTGCCCTATGCAACTGCAAGTATCATGGGACTTGAGATTGGAGGTAACCCCTTGCCATTTTGCGACGGATGGTCAAAATTTGCCAGTTGGTGAAAATTGAGGGGCAGGGGTGGTCTATTATAATCATGAACTGCCCTATGCAACTGCAAGTATCATGGGACTTGAGATTGGAGGTAAACCCCTTGCCATTTTGCGACAGATGGTCAAAATTTGCAAATTGGTGAAAATTGAGGGGGAGGGGTGGTCTATTATAATCATGAAATGAAATGCAATCCAGCTTGACCAACACAGCAACCTAATATTTCAATGTTTTTAACACGAGGCGAGGAAAAAAGCAAGCTCAAGGAATTATTTTGTGTCTACAAATGATTAAAACATCTAAGAACAGAAATGAAGTACTTTCTCGCATATAAAAGCCAAATCCTGTGGCCAGTTAGTGACTAACAGTAGGTCTAGAGTCACTACAACTGTACCAGATTCATTCTCAGAATACCAACAAGGTATATAAACATTACAATATTTGGTGCGAACCCCCCCCCCCCCCCCCCATTAATACATTGCATTTCTCTCTCGATTTTTGTAGGAATTCTAGAATTTCAAAGTTTTAAACTACCCTATGCGATAAATAGTATGACCAGCATCAAATTGTGTAATTCTGGGGAGAATTGAAATTTTGACCATGACCCTTCCCTTAATCATCGATTGCCACTATCAATCGATATTAATTGACTGATTTCCTTGATTATTTAGTCTGGGCAGAGGAGTGGCCTGTATGTGTACAATAGCCCCTTTAAGAATGAGGAAAATGTGATAGGTTAATATTATATAGTATAAAGGGAATGTTTTAAGAATACCAAAGGGCATTTAGATTTCACAAACTTAAAAAATGTAAAAATCTATTCGACAAAGGGTTACCGTTCCAGATTCATTCTCAGAATACAAACAAGGTATAAAATTACAATATTTGGCGTGAAATACATTGCATTTCTCTCTTGATTTTGTAGGAATTCGTGAAATTTCGTGAAATTTTGACCATGACCCTTCCCTAGTACCTTAATATATATTAACATGTGACTATCGATTAATCATCGATTGCCAATATCAATCGATATTGATTGACAGATTTCCTCGATTATTTACTCCGGGCAGAGAAGTGGCCAGTGCATGCAATAGCCCCTTTAAGAACGAGGAAAATGTGATAGGTTAATATGGTATCCGGTAACTTCGCCACCTAACAACTTCGCCACAACCAATTTCGCCAACACATCTGGTGAGATCGCCACCGGTGGCTAAGTCAACATCCACTGGTGGCGAAGTCTACCTTCCGTTACTGAATCTGAATGTACTGTCTTTCTGAATACTTAGTCTTCTAAGGCTTCGTAGTTGTTACGATGCGATCTTAACTGTACGTAAGAAAACAGCAAATGTTTTCTGAATACTTAGTCTTCTAAGGCTTCGTAGTTGTTACGATGCGATCTGAACGTTAATATAGTATAAAGGGAATGTTTTAAGAATGCCAAAGGGCATTTAGATTTCACAAACTTAAAAAGTGTAAAAATCTATTCGACAAAGGGTTTGATTCAGTCGCTATTGACACAAAAAGTCTTCAAGGGCAGCATAGATTATCTTCTATTACTAGAAGACCATTCAGGGCCGTAGCTAGGTAGCATAGGGTCAGAGGGGAAATTAACAATCGTATACCTCGAGGCAGAAATGTGCTACGAATATGATTTAGATTTTAGACCATAATGATACTTACACATCGCATTTCGAAGAAGTTAAACGTCAAAGGACATACGTTCTTGTTTCTCTCATCGCACCTACCAACTTACTCCCGGAAATGTGACCTAAGGCGAGAGGAGAACTCACGAAAGGCCATATAAACTTACGAGTGGGACGACCTGACAAACATGGCCGACGAACTGACACCACTTGACAACCATAACCGTGAAATAATTTGGTCTCTAAAGCCAAACGAAGGTAGAAACATATTTAATTGTAACAGTGCCATAACATTGTAAGTAATCGAGGGTTTTAGGCTGGATAAATATTAAAATTGAAGCCCATTTGGAACGAAGTGTCACGAACTGGCAACATGGCACTCCGGCCGCCATCATGGTCAGATGGCCTGGTAACCAAGCCAGCTATTTGACTTCCGGTGTAAAGCGATCCCGTTCGATCCCGAGAGTGGAACACTCAGCGGGACGCGGGACGACCTGGCTTTCGATTTGACGGGTCGCCACGGCAGTTGACGGGTTGGCCCAGGTGGAGTGTATTGGACATATCCTGCCCCCCCCCCCCCAAAAAAAAAAAATACTAATAATAATAAAAAACTAAAAGAACTATCCCAACTAGGCCCTGGACATCGCCGAACGTTTATTTGGAGAGCTTACTTTATGTCTGAAGTCAATTTATCATTACGATAAGGGATATTTGAGCCTGGTTTTAGCACTTCCGGTCTTCAAAATACAAATTATGCTAGGCATTGCTTTTTGACAAAAAATCTAAAAATTATGCTCGTTTTGACAAATTATGCCAAAAATTATGCTAGCACAATCGACTCGAGCCTACGACCGTACCACGACTACGCGATTTCATTCGGTATCTACAGCAGGCCAGGTTCCGTACCGCCACCGCGACGTACCGCGCCGTGTCACGGTACTTTTCACAGTCATACGAACAGGGTCCAGAAGGGGGGGTCCCAATCCCATTTCCCAGTGTAAACTTTCGCCAAATCCCAGTCCCAGTAAAGTTTTTTCCAGAAATCCCAGTCAGACTTTTGAAAATCCCAGTGATAAAAAAGTGATGCGTAAACTGTTCTAGAGTGGTTTCAATTAATCCGTGAAAAGCAGATAGTAGCGCCGTATTACACACTATTACGCTTTATACCACAACGCGCGCGTTTCTCGAATTCTGATTGGCTCTCAGCCATGGGTACATAAAAGTATATACCACGGAACGCGCCATCACCAGCGCGCGCGCTGAAAGTTTGGCCGAGCGCGCGGGTTGTTTTTGTATTTATTTTTGCCTTTTTGTTGTGGTATAAAACAAATGTCCTCTGTTTTTCCGTGGTATGTCCTCTTATATACCACGGAATGACGTAATAAAGTGGTCAAAATGTACTGCGGACCCACTCGGCTGCGCCTCGTGAGTCCACAACATTTTGACCACTTTATTACGTCATTCTGTGGTATATAAGAGGACATACCACGGAAAATCAGAGGACATTTGTTAAATACCTCCATTGTTCTCTTTTAATATGCTGCCTTGACTATGACTCTTTGGTAGTTCCAATGTGTTTCATGGATTTATTGAAACCACTCCAATACAAGCAAAAGTTTGTAAAGAATTCTCTTAAACGCATGTGGCTATCAGGTATCTTTGTTTCAGTCATCCTTTTCCTTTTCTGAGCGGTTTTGCTAACTGCAGAGTCACAGATCCACTGGTTTTACTGCTAACAGTAATATCTGACTCTGACTTTTTAAAGATGTTTATAGTGGAGCCCTTCTCAAAGTCTACGAGTCTTTGAATTGCCCGAACGATAATTAACCATTAACCTGCGAGATTGCGCAGAATATCGTCTGATACTTAGTCGACGAGGGACGAAGTCCCGGGTTGGCTAAAATCAGACGATATTCTGCAAAATCGAGCAGGATAATGGTTTTATTATTCAGCACATCGATAGCACAAAAAACCCCCGAAAACATGACTTTTGTGTATTATTTACGAGCTCATATTTCCCTCAGAGACGGATATCGCAGGATAGCTGTCATGTACAGAAGACAGCTATTGGCGTTCCAATGACCATATTTGGGCAGTGCATCGATGTGCTGAATAATAAGAGATCTTGATTCACTTTGACAAACATTATCATTCGGTCAACCTTGCGTGAGACAAAAATTGAGCTAGCTTTTTTCTGGCTTCCAGGTTCTGTGTGGTCAATCGATCTCCAGAGCGAGGTCTGCAAACCCACATGTCTTCAGTCTGCAAACCCACATGTCTTCGATTCTTCTATCCCTGCCTTCTTGCAAATTATTTTGCTCAGTTCCCACGTACAAGTCAAAGGGACTTCCCTTGCAATTTTCCGTCCAATTTGCTACAGTCGTTTTATCTGTTTTATGTCTTTTTCACATGTTTACACTGAAAAATGACGTTTTTAAATCGTTTTACAAGGAAAAGGGTAATAATATAGAATCCCATTCCCAGTTTATTGGACATTAATTCCCAGTCCCAGTGGTCAAATCCAGTCCCAGTGACCCCAATCCCATTTTCCCAGCCTAAAATAAGGCCAATCCCAGCTCCCATTTTACCCCTTCTGGACCCTGTACGAAATCTGCTCTATTGAAGACCTCAATGTCCTTGATGACATTGTCGTTACCATGGAAACCAAAGCCCAACCTTTGACCTCTGTTTCAAAAAATTCGTTTCAAAGCTTGACGAGGAGAGGAAAATGCAAACAAACCTGCAATTACTAAGTGAAGTAATAGGCCATACCTTAAAGTTATCAGTCCAACTAGATATCGTGCATAATGTTTTTTTTAGGCTGCATTCATTATGTATACTACAGGCGGGGGCAGAGGATTTTGAGGGGAGATCTCAAAATTTAGCAACTGGAAAAGGGGGGATGTCAAGTTTTTTCATAACATTAAGGGGGGATGCATATTTTTGTTGAGGTATTATATATATTTTAAACACCGTGTTTGAACCTCCTGAAGAAATATCATTTGCACTACTATTCTCGTGTATTTACCCTCTTTCAGCTGATATGTTGTAAATAGCTGCGCGCTTCGCGCGCCTAAAGACTTATAACCTTAAAAAATTGTAAAAGGCCTTCTTGTTTTACCACAATTCCTCGAGGTCCTCTTCAGTGAATTTTATCTGCCAGACAAAAACGCCTTTGGACTTTTGATTAATAGTCTTGTAGCTTTATGTCAAAATTGCTGCGCGCTTCGCGCGCACAACGGAAAACAAACCAAACAATCAAATACAAAATAAATGATACTCAGTCTATGTAGTAACAGTAGTAAGGTTCTAATCGAGGAGCGCACCAGATCACTTGGTAGAAAATCACTACACACAAAAGAGTACAGCCACCTAGGATTTTTATTTGCATTTTTACGCTTTGTATTTATCATTGAGCCTTGTATTCCATTCATCTAGTGAATTTTGGGGGCTGAAGTCAAACTAATTGCAACAGAATTTCTGTCACTGCTAAATGAAAGACAACAGTCATCTTACTAACATACTAAAAGTTATCCAAAATTACTGCAATGGAACATGCTCAAATCGAAGGTTGAATTTCTTCGAGCATCTACCACAGGATACCCGCGTCGAGTTTTATCAATAATAAATGAAAACATACAAAAATCTTTGCATCGTTTCAACTATTCTACTTTAAAATGAAACAGCTGCCTATTTATAAAATAAAGATGCCAAAAAAATAGAAAAACGTCTCTATATAAGTCGATTTAGCCGGAATTTCATAGTTTCGGACCCGCTAGCTACATCAAGGAACGCCTGACTGTTTTCTTCTCAATGCATCGTCTGTAAGTACGAAGATCTTTCGGCTATTCTGCTCTCATTTCTTATGATTTTTCTGCATTTTTTCCTTGTAATTAGCCTAGCGCTGTCTGGAAATGAGAAAAGGTAAGTAATGTTATGCTTATCGAGATTATTACCGTTCTTTAACACTGCTGGCTGTCGTTTCACGTGCAAAACTTTCATGTTCCGAAAACCGTCTTTCTTAACAAGAAAGCATGTTTCTCTATTCTTTAGGTCTGTTCTTGATGGAACTCAGGCCATGGATTGCTGCTTTTGTTGCGAGTCCATAGAGAACGGGGATCCTGCAGTTACTTTGTCAGAAGGGCTGCACTACTATCAATAATATTAGTCAATCACTTGACGATTGTCAAATGTGTCACACCTGGTCAGCGAGTACATAAGAAATGTCGTGTTAACTTCCTCTTGAAACCCCAGAAAAACGGAAACACCGTGAATGCAGAGCGGGAAAAATCTGCACCCATTGCCCGTCGGTCATCGGCATCTAGATTCGATTTCAAAGAACACTGTTTCTTCTGTGGCCAGCCCGCGAAATATGATAGCCGAAAACGTGGTTGTGACGTATTTCCAGTGCGAACAATGAATTTTCAAAATAGCATATACGTGGACTGCAGATCAAGAAAAGACGAATGGGCCGAGATAGTTCTTGGTAGACTTGAATGTACGCACGATTTGCATGCCGCAGATGCGGTATATCATCAACATGCAGCGTGAACTTTCGCACTGGGAAGAAGATCCCAAAGAAATATGCAAGTAGGGAGGGGGAAGGAAAGCGTGCAAAAGGGCGGCCCTTGGATACAGTAAAGACGGAGGCTTTTTTAGGGGTTGCAGATTTCCTCGAACAGAATGATGAGGAACAGCTTTCTGTGTATGATCTGGTCAGCAAAATGGCTGAGTTACTAGAGGGAACTGGGGAAAAGCCCTTATAGCAACATTTACATGAAGGCTAAGTTAAAGGAACACTTTGGTGAAAGAATCGTTATAATCCCTGTTAATAACCAAAACGTTGTTACTTTCCATACTACAGCTGCAACTATTATCAGTGATTTTTACAAACAGCCTAAGGATGGTGACTATGAAGTTGAAAAAGCCAGGATAGTCGAAGCCGCTGCCAAACTGATAAAAAGTGACATCAAAAATATTCCTGCAACAAGCAGTGATTATCCTTCTAGTGAAGAAATGGCTTTTATTGAGCGGACATTGGAATTCGTACCTTCGTTGCTTCAGCTTTTTTGAAAAACGTTTTCGTTGGTAAAGACATCAAACTAAAACTTGCGTCTATTGGTCATGCAATTATCCAGGCGACTAGACCAAAAGCTATCGTGGCGCCCCTTCAGCTCGGTTTAGCCGTGCAGATGCATCACCATTTCGCCTCTAAGTTTTTAATAGAGTCGCTCAACTCACATGGTTTTTGTTTGTCCTACGCGGTGGTTCAGAAATATGAACGTAGCGCGGCAGTCAACCAGGGCACCGATATCCCTGGCTTTACACCTGACAGGTTTGTGCAACATATCGCTGACAACGTGGATCACAACACGAGAACTCTTGATGGATCGGGAACATTTCACGGCATGAGCATTATTGCCACTGTAACGCCTGGGACCAAAGTCAAGAAAATAGCTCCGAGAAAAACTGTATCGACAGAAGAAATAGCCACCGCGGGACGCATAGATATCGTTGAGTACAGGGACCCGGTGCGAACACTGCGCAGTTGTTGTATAAGGAGTTGTTGAATCTAAATATCAAGGACGCAACAGCGAACCTGGACCTCCTTTGCAAAATAACCGTTCCACTGTTTCGCTCTCCTCGGCCAGGCTGGTCTGGAACTATGCAGAACGTTTGTAAAGGGGAGTACCCCGGTGTTTCGTCGGTCTTATTTTTACCTATGATCGACTTAGATCCCTCAGACACTACCTGCATATATTCTACTCTTATATTTGTTTGTAATCAAGCGAAGCGGTATGGAATAACTCCTATCCTGACCTTTGACCAACCTTTGTGGTTGAAGGCTCTAACCATCGTCTTGAATGAGCCAGAGGACAGTGATCTGAAGTCACTATTGCTCAGGTTAGGGACGTTTCTTTTGCATATGAGTTTTCTGGGAAGTGTAGGGCATCTCATGGCGGCTTCAGGGCTTCAAGAACTGCTCGAGCTAATCTACGCGAATAACGCAGTACTTCATATGTTAAGCGGAAAAGCAGTCTCTAGGGCCATCAGGGGTCATTTCCTAGTTGACAGTGCCCTTAATGCGCTTCTCATTTCGAAAGCGTTCGATGTACAGCTGCCGTCGAAAAATGCTACCTCGTCACAGGCATCTGACACCCCCGCCGAGTCAAGCGCCACGACAGCGGAGCTATCTGTGACAGCCCCCCCGGATAACCCTGTTGAGTCAAGCGCCGCGACAGCGGAGCTATCTGTGACTGCTCCCCCAGATAACCCCGTTGACTCAAGCGCTGAGACGGCAGAGCCATCTGTGACTGTCCCTCCTGACAACCCCGTCATGCCAAATGCTGCGACAGAAGAGCCATCTTTGACTGCCCCCCTGATAACCTTGTTGAGTCAAGCGCCGCGACAGCAGAGCCATGTGTGACTGCCCCCCGGATAAACCTGTTGAGTCAAGCGCCGCGACAGCGGAGCTATCTGTGACTGCCCCCCCTGACAACCCCGTCGAGTCAAACGCTGCGACAGAAGAGCCATCCGTTACTGTTGAGGATCTGAAGTTAGCAAAATCACTCTTAAATCAGCTCGAGGATGGAAAATGTACGGTTGAGGAGGTTTGCTCTGCGGGCGTGGTCCAACGAATTTCTAAAAGGCTTGAACAAGTGCAAAGTTCCTTAAAATGTCAGCGAACCGCAAACCTCTGGATTTCTTACATGGACATGATTGACATTTTGTGAAGGTCTATCAAGGCGGAGCGCACTGGAAATTGGAGTCTCCACCTTCAATCAGTTTATGAAATGCTTCCGTATTTTGCTGCAACTGGTCATAGACTTTATGCAAAATCAGCCTATATCTATCTTCAAATGATGCGCGATCTTGAAGTTAAACATCCTGATATCTACAGACGCTTCCAAGCAGGACTGCATGTCGCTCGTAGAAGTGATAGGTATTGGGCAGGACTGTCATCGGACTTGATGATTGAGCAAGTCCTTATGCGGAGCGTAAAGACCAGCGGTGGGCTGACTCGTGGCAAAGGGTTATCAGAGACACAACGACTTGTTTGGCTTATGTCAATGCCTGCTTGTGCAGAAGTAAACGAAGCTATGCAGACGCTTTCTGGTGTGAGGTACCAATTTTGACTAATTTGTGTTGGCGTTGAAAATACATTGTACTGATATCATTTATCATTTATTTTTTCAGGTACCAAACGAGTGAACAACACAAAGACACAACCGAGGCAAGGAAACTACGTGACTATAATGACACCCTGGAACTTGTTGACTACCTATCCCAAAAGAATCCATTTTCGGGGGATGAATCGCTCCGTTCCATTGCAACAGGCGTTGTTGCGGACAAGGAAGTGAATGCTGACAAATGCAAAGAAATCGGAGATCAGATTTTGGCATCTATGGCTGGCAAGAACGCCTATGATTTCAGCTTTCGGAAGAAAGACCAAGTCATAACACTGGCGGCCAAGACAGCGGTCAAGCTTAGCGACGGTATTGTCCAAGTGGATCCATTGCTGCTATTTCAGAGGTGGAGTTTTGTGGCAACGAGTGGACAGTACGAGAACCCTGAATCTTTTTTCAGATTTCGAGATGTGCACTTATCCACCGGCACTGTTTGACTCTTCACTACTTCTTCGAAAGGCTAATAAGCCTGTCTTGGCTGACGCTATCTGGGCGCGATCGAAGAACAACCACTCGGCGGTCGAGCCCACAGGAGATATCAATTATGTCCTTGATGGCGGAGCTCTCCTTCATCTGCTTCCGTGGCCAAGCAATGTGAGATACAGTCACATCTTATCACTCTATGTTCAGTACGTAAAGCGTCGTTACAAACAGGTAACTGTAGTGTTTGACGGCTACAAAGATGGTCCATCTACAAAAGAGTGTGCCCATCAGAGGAGATCCAGCGTCTGCGGTCCGACAGTCACTTTTGATTGCGACATGGTACTGAAATTGAAGAAAGATGTTTTTCTCAGCAATCCAGAGAACAAGCAGCGATTCATCGATCTACTAGGAGAGCAGCTCCAGCAGTCAGGATGCACTGTTATGCACTCCGCGGGAGACGCAGACCTACAGATAGTCCAAGCTGCCGTGGAGTCCGCCAACACAAACACAACAGTGTTAGTCGGAGATGACACCGACCTCCTTGTCCTTCTCTGTTATTATGTAGATACAAGTGCGCATGACCTGTTTGTTCTTCATCCCGCAACCAAAGCAACGATTAACTACGCGGAAAGTATGGAATCTCAAATAAACAGTGTCTGCGCTCGGTCCCGAAACATGCGCAAACATCCTCTTTGTTCACGCCATTTTAGGATGTGATACCACTTCCGCATTACATGGTCTGGGGAAAGGGCAAGCACTCAAGCGGCTAACAATGGATCCAGTTTTTCGCGAACAAGCATCAATCTTCAATAAAGAAGGAGCTACCAAGGATGACATCATCGCGGCTGGAGAGAAGGCACTTGTGTGTTTGTACAGAGGTCGCTCTAATGACAGTTTGGACTCGCTGCGCTATGCAAGGTTTTGCCAGAAGATCGCATCGGGAAACTCTTGCGTCAAACCAGAACACCTCCCTCCGACATCTTCCGCGGCTGGTTATCATAGCCTCCGAGTATACCACCAGATACAGCAGTGGAAAGGCATCGCGCTACCTCCACAAGACTGGGGATGGAGACTTGATGCTGATGGGAGACTACTACCGCTGAGAACAGACTTACCAGCAGCACACGCATCATTACTCGAGATTGTCAGGTGTAGTTGCAAGTCTGACTGCAGCTCCCAGAGATGTTCTTGCAGGAAACACGGCTTGGATTGTTCCGCGGCGTGCGGTGACTGTAGAGGACAAAGCTGTACAAATTCTACTCCGCCAGACCTTGATGACTGAAAGAACGATGACTTGAATATGCGATTTTAAGGCCCTTTTAAGTAAGCTTGGGTCTTCGGTGTTGTGTTCCAGTAAGCAGGCAGTGTATTTCTTCGGGAATAAAGTATATATTCACGATTCTTGAAACTTTTGTTTTAACAATAGACGCGGGTACCCTGTGGTAAATTCGTTCAATTTCCCCCCTGAACCTTAGAGACATTTTAAATACTACACCAAAATACATTAATCTACAATGGGAAGGCTTGCAAACAGTTGTGAGACCCAAACGTTTCGCTGTTTCAATTCTAACATTATTTTCCGACGCGGGTACCCTGTGGTTTGATCTCGCAATACATGGCCAGCTGATCTGAGATCGTGACGTCACATGACGTCACGGAAAAACTGGGTTATCACCTTGCCCGCGATACTTGTCAGCAGTATCACCCATTAGGCTCTCATGCTCCAGGAAAATAATGGCGGACTTCGAAGGGAGAAAAAAGCCCATCCTTTGCTCTGGCTTCGGAGGTCCACATTTCTAAAGTGATTGTCCTAGTTTTCACTCAAAATGCTTATTTAGTAGCAGAGTTTCATGAATGAAAGAAGAATCCAACTTTTAACCTGCGATTTGTTGATTTTTGGCTGGTTTATTTTCTGGCTCCCATTCGTTCCGCACCCGATACCCGCCGACACTACCATAACTCTCAGTTGCTGCTTACAAATGCCAACTCTAAAAGCCCTGACATATAGAGCTTACATGCTTGGTAAGGATGTAATGGCTTCTTCATAGAAGGGATTGATAAAAACAGCGTACTATATCTTGTCGAGAGCACTGTTTTCTGTACGAGATTCCTAGGAGGTATGATGCGAGGACGACGTTCGAACAATGAAGGAATGAATGTCCGAAACATTGGCGTTAATCCCTCTTCTGGTTGGTCTTTGTCTGATATATAGCAAGCAAGCAAACCTCAAAAATGGCACGCTTCTGTACCTTACTTCTTTTGTGGCTGTTAAACTTGTTTCTAAAAGCCAGAAAAGGAAAACACACAGCGAAGAGGCCTAATCAAGATTGTATTAACCCTGAACAAAGCACATTAGACACGAAGGCAGCACTTTCTAATCAATTATTAGAAAAATAATAATGACTCCTGTACAATGTTTGTACTGCCACTGTGTTTACATGTAAATGAGACACTAATCAATCAAAGAAAGTAAACAAACCAGTCACCATACAAACACTTTATTACAGATACAAATACAAATCAATATTAAGCCTGAAATAAATGCTGATAATATGGCTTCACTAGCAGTGTCCGGAATGGTTTCATTGTCATTTACCTATTTACTAAGCAAAAGAATATTGAGTAAACATCCGAAACCTGATTAATGTTTTTATTGTGCTTTGCTATGCCACGTGAAGCAAATGGTGTTATGGTTGTTATAACTGTGGAGTTTTTAAATATTCATGAAGCCCAGGGCACGGATGGCAGTGATGTCTCAGGATTTGTTCCATATACCTGATAACAGAAAACAAGACAAATCAGGCAAATAATAACAAAAATAATAATAAAGCTCAGATGATCTGGAAAATTGACAGGGCTTTGTAATTAATAAGAGAGTAAGTAATGTTTGCATATTTTCCTGGTCTATGGTATTGAATCCCAAAAAGTAGTTGAATTTTGAAAGCTAATTTGCTATTATTTAGATTTTGATAATCCTCAGAAAAAGGAGGAAGAACAACTGCAAATGTTTTTCCTTTTCCACAAAATGCCTATAGGCCACTGCATTCCATGAAACTGTAGCTAAGGCTACCAAGAATGTATTATTTGTTTTAGGCTGTGCCAAGCAGCTAGCAATTAGCCATGTTCTTGGGGCTGTAAGTATAGCCTTCTTGGATTTCATATGAATCAATCTGACACTTCCATAGAACTTGAAATTAAAATACTTTTTGCAGTCACAGTAAGGATGACATAACTGGGAGGCTGTGGCCCATAAGAAGTGTACCAAGTACTATTTGGAGGTGCAAATGATTTAAAATTTGCTAATTGGGGAGTTTGGGGGTCCGTACATCCCTTACTTGTCCAAACATCTTCATACATTAGAAATTATAATAATAATAATAAACTTTCTTTCAAGAGAGTAGCATGTGACAACAACTTGTTGCCCTCCTGTAGTATTCATTCTTCACCCTTATTCTATTAAATGTATCAGTTAATTCCAGCAGTGAGCATGTCATTTGTCATTTTTTAGAAAGAAATATGGTTGATAAAAACCATCCCTCCTGTATTTATCACATTATAAACCACGGGAATCCTCGTTTTATTGCTTAAGTATGTTCCCTGTATTTTTCAACTTCTAAGGGCTGGTTCACTGTCATCATAGCAACAGAAAAAAAAATCTTAGAAAATTGGCCATAATTATATAGCATAGAAAATTTGGATGAATTCTTTTTACAACAAAAATGCACTCACACTCCACTGCTTGGGCTGTCACAATGATCAGACCCTTCCCCGCTTAGCAGAGGCCACTTCTATTTTGTTTTGTGTTTTGAAGAAGCTTCTTTTGCGCAGTTGAAACACACAAGAAATCAATAAAAATTAAAAGTAAAAAGAAACGCGCAAGAAAAAAAGTAGCCTCTACTCGCAGGGAATTCAGACTCCAACCAAAGTTAACCCCTGGTTGCTACAGACAACATATTCGAATAAATATTCCGCTCTTCGAGACTAGACAGACATTTCGAAATGTCCTTTTTAAAGGATAACTTACATTGTAGTAGTCAGTAAGTATAGGCGTAGCCTTGGCTCAGACGTTCGGCTGGACGCACTGAGAAATAACGGTTCAAGCACTGCAGCACCACTCCTTGAGGCTGATCATGATACCAATAACAATCTCAAAGTCTCCCCGGATCATCGAAGATCATTTCCAGAGCTTCTTGCTCTTCTGGTTTCACATTGTTTAGTACACAAAATCAGTCAGAAGTTCTCCCTGCCAATCTCGACCTATCCAATCTCGAGCTGTTTTTTGAAGACAACAACAGAAACTTGCAGCGTGGCGTCACGCAAAAGTCCTGTGACTCATTCAGGCCTTGTCGAGATCCACAGCATACGAAATGAAGTCGCTCAGACGGCAGAAAACAGCAAAAAGAGAAACACAATAAGCGAAAAACTGACCTCCCCTTCGAATTCTGAGTCCCACCATCTTGCAGGCCAGGTTACCCATGGTGATAACCCAGTTTTTAACTCGTGGGTTACTATGGTAACCCCGAGTTGTAGTGGGGACCCGATGTCACTCACTCCGGTGTAAACTTTTTACATTAGCATAATTAGCATAATTGATTATTTGTTTAGCTATGTGTTTATTTTACCTACCCCTCCCTCGAAACATTCACTTAACTTTTCGCTCCTCCATCCACTTTGCTGTCGGTCACCCATCCACATATTAACCCTGCCGGATCGTGCTTAACTTTAAAAGATTGCTGAGTCACGCGCTAACCAACTGCGCCACGGGGACTTCGTGACGTAATCACTCAGGAAAAACTGATTTATATGTGTCAAACGTCCCAGCGCAGGTTCTCTGTCTCATAATCTCTCACAAGTTCACTGTGTTTTGAAAGGCTTAAAATTAATCTTAAGTTGACTATGTACGAATTCGAACAATATTCGACCGATGTGTATGCTCTCATGACCGTGAGATACGAATCTCCGATGTGAATGCTCATGAACGTGAGATCGAATCTCCCAAACTTCGCCTGCAAACTTCAGGTTCACTCAGTTCACTGTCTCGCAAGTTAACTGTTCACTCTTCCCTAAAGCCGAAAATCACGACTTTTACTCATCGAACATTGTTGTTGTGATGCTAATGTCTTTGCCAATGAATCGTATCCCGTCAACGGTTTCAGTTCGCGGCTTGAAATTACTCTTAAACGAGACTCGTGCTTTAAAGTGCCGAGAATCTGCCAGCTGCCGCACTCTCGCCACTGCTAGACTGTTGTCACGCCGAAGGTTATAAAATATTTTTTGGAATCTTAGTAGTGGTTATGATACGCGCGGTACTCTGACAGGAATTAAGAAGCGATTCATCGCCAAATCACACCGGTGAGCAGAAACCTCAACAACAACAAGCTTAGTCTCATGTTCGAAGCGAAGGCGAACACGTTGTTTACTAGAAAAAGAAAATATTGTGGAACCAAAACATAAACTCGCTATCAGTCTGGGAAACAAGTGAATCAGTACTTAATTCAACAACCACGGACAGAACACGATGAAAAATGGAGGGCTCCGGAGATATTGGTTGAATTTATCTGTTTTTTTTTTTTGTGTGTGTGCTTTCGTTTCGAGGACGGGAGGGATGGCGAGCTGACCAAAAAAGCAGTTAAAAAACATTTGCCTTGTTTTCAATTGTATTGTCTTTTGGGATTCTTATTACCCTGCTAGCAGAGTAGATTTTATGTGCTTTTAAAAGTTGTGATTCTTTTGTTTCATGTATTAACAGATTAACCTAACTAAGTTTGTAATCTCAACGGGCGAAATAATTGTGAACGATACGATTTTTTGCCTTTATCTAAGCTTACAGTATTCAATTAGGCTGGACGAACATCATGCTTGTATTATTTGGCCTTGTGTAGTGATAATAATGATAATAACATGACTTTTGTCGGGCATATAGTTGATTTGTATGCTACTCGGGCCCCAGACGTCCGCGGAGTTCAACCTTGAGGTCAACACATTTCTTCTGTTTCTTTTTTAAAATCCTTTAGATAAAAAAAATGATGTTCTCGAGAACAATATTGAAATACTTTGAGGCCGGGTTTTTTTTCACTTTCAAGGAAAAATCCAGCTTTCAAAATCGCGCCAAAAGTTGGGAGCACTGAAGCTCCAATTAGCTCATACATTTACTGTGGATTGAAAACGCCCGATTTTAATATTCAGCAATAATTAATTTTTAACTCTGCTGGATTAAAAATGTAAACATTGGAACTGGCTTATACCCGTCCGTTTCCACAGACAGAATGTTATTTTTTCCGGGGGGGGGGGGGGGGGGGGGGGGGGGGTTCTCCATGTTTTGGGGCGGGGGTGCTCGTCGGGAACTTCGGTTTTACCCCAAAAGGTACCAACAAGACGATTTTTCCCTCGTAATTTCTCTTGTATTTTTGAGAGCGAAAAATACGTCTGAATTCAGGCTTCAGACAAGCGTGATTTGCAAGAACGGACCCCTAACTGGTACCTAAGTTTTCAAATTTTACCCCTCAAAGGCACTACGACGAGCACCCCCCCGCCCGAAAAATATTGGAGTCCCCCCCCCCCCACCCCCTGGATTTTTCATCATTTTTTTTTAATGAGCAACCCCACCTATTCAATATAAGAGCCTTCCCCGCCCTGTCCTCTTCACTCTTCATTACCCACGAGTTGGCGATAGCTATAGCTTTGATTCAAACTTCCTCGATTCTGATTGGCTAATAGTTTTCCCAGATCAGCTGGCCATCCCCTTAATTGAGCATGTTCCACCACGGTAATTTTGGATAACTTTTAGTATGTTACTAAGTCAGCCATTGTCTTACATTTGGCAGTGATAGACATTCTGTTGCAATTAGTTTGACTTCAAACCACAAGATGACTGGACTATTGTTCTGCATCTTTTGTTGAAAGAATGTCGGGGGGGGGGGGGGCATGTTTTTTCCTTTTGACCAAGAGGGGGGATTCGTAAAAAATATGTTGTGCCTTGGGGGGATCTGAAAATTTTGCATTGTCAAAAAAATCCCTCTGCCCCCCCCCCCCCCTGTAGTATACATAATGAATGCAGCCTTAGGAACGGATCATTTGATATTTGATAGGGGGAGTGGCTAATTTTTTGGGCTCGATATATTTTTCGCGTCCAATTTTTGCTGCTCGAATTTTTTCCTAGAACGTGACTGTGCTCGATATTTTTTTTTGATATTTCTTTTTTCCATCACTTAAATTATCTCGCCCTCCAAAACGACAACTGATCCTTCGATAAAGTTTGATTTCATGCTCTCCTGTTATGTAATCGGTATGCTTAAGCATCTGGATCAGTTCGGGCTTACGAACGAGGGCTCTGACAACTGAGAATAAGTTTGCTTGTGTGTACTCAATGCAGAAGCGCGCCGCGATTTTGAAAATCTACGAGGTTAAGGTACTATAGGAGGCACATGATCGAAATTTCAATTCTCCCCAGAATCACCCAACCTGATGCTGGTGATACTATTTATCATATAGGGTAGTTTAAAACTTTGAAAGTTCACGAATTCCTACAAAAATCGAGAGAGAAATGCAACGTTTTTCGCGCCAAATATTGTAACGTTATACTTTGTTTTTATCCTACCGAGTATTTATCTGGTATTGTTGCAGTGACCCTGACCTACTCTAGTCATTACTGGACACAGAATTCGGCTTTATATGCGAGAAAGTACTTTATTTTTGTTCATAGAGGTTTTAATCATTTGTAGCAACGAAATAATTTCCAGAGGTTGCTTCTTTTCCTCTCCTAATGTTAAAAACAATGAAATATTATCAGTTGTTGTGTTGGTCAAGCCGGATCGCATTTCATTTCCAGTATTTAATCCCTGGAGGAGTCATGCCGTGTGCAGTGATCGATGAATCATTCCTAAGACATAAAAAACATGTTTTTGGTAGCTTAAAAAAACAGATTCTTACTTGTTATAAAAAGCCAATGTTGTAAAAACCAAAATTTCGCAGCTATGCGGTTTGTTCTGAGCTTGTTTACGAGCGCGCGTGACTTCTGAAACTTGAGTGAAATTTAATCCGATTTACTTTGCTTAGTAGCGTGTACTTATTTTCGCGCGAAAAACATTGCTGTATAAGGGCAAAGGATCCTTATTTGGGGGAAATATGAATACAAAAGACCGCTGACTGGTTAAAAATAACCTACACAGACGCATCTTGCCAACTGAAGCGAACAAAGCCATAGAATCGAAAATTCGTGAAGTAAGGAAGTTATTTCACTGTAATTAAGGCGCTTGAACACCGAAAATGATGAATAAGTGCGTCTAGATTTCAGCTCTGTCTCTGAAACTTTCTGAAAACGAACAGATAGTGCATTTAGAAGGATTTGACCATGCCCGTATGGAAACTCATAATATTATTAATTCTGTTGCGTTTTGACTTTATTAATCGGTAAACCTATTAACTTATAATTTTTTGCTACGGGCACGGTCAATTTTGTCCCTTTTTTAATGCAAAATAACCTGGTGCACTTAGTTTGGGTCTGCTGTTAAAACGTGTGAGTTTTTAGATTTTAGTGAAAATGTAATGGTTACTATGGAGACCGATACTCGCGAAACAGGGCGTGGTATGGGTATGCGCATTACATCAAAACAAAGCTAAATGTTAATAAAAAACATGCTGAAATGCTGATTGGGTACAACGAAATATAAAGCGAGATATAATTTTTCAAATTGTACCCTCGGGAGCCTCCTGTAGTACCTTAATGATATTCTTATTTCTGGTAAATCTACTACGAGAAACAATGTAGAAACTCGGAAAATACAGTCGTTATTTTACACGTAAGTCTTAAAAGTTAGGCGTAAAAGGAAATTTTTAGGCGTTTTTACGCCTGTATCGGGCGCAATTTCAAGCCCTGTAGTACCGATGTTATAGTTTATAAATACTACACCACAGCATACGCTTTTCATGAGCGCGACGCTGCTGCAATTTTGGACATATCAGTTGAAAGTAAGTACGTAAACTTTTACTTATCGTTTTCTGAAATATTGAAATTTTCAAACGAATATCTAAGCGTTTTATTTGTTGTATATGGCGAGCGCGCGCGGGCCGACCAAAAAATCCCTCTATTTATAAAGACATTTCTCGAAACGCCCATTTTTGAAATTTTGTTTGGGAATCAGCCCCCCACCCCCCACCCCCCCACCCCATATCAAGCAATTGTCCCTTACGAAGTTATTAGTAGATATCATATTTCACAATGTCCAAAAATAGGTTTTCTGATGAATGGACATCATCTCTAGTTGGACCAGTGATAGTTGTCATCTTAATATTCTTAGAATTCGTTGCCTTTTCCTTTCCTCGCGAGGTATTTTTAAAATTTCCTTTCTTTGGAGTTCAAAGGTCACATTCCACGTTGCCATGGGAATTTGTTTGACCTTTTGCCGAACAACAATTCTAAATAAGAAATAAATGGTAAAGATAATGTTCTCGATATAGACCACCCCTAAGGTTTTTGAGCCGCCATTTTGAAAGCAACTGAGATACAGCACTAATTGTTAAAAGTATGTGATTTTAGTCATCATGTTCATGTTTTCCTTTGTATTCTTTTTTTTACTCAGTGGTGTCGTCACATGACGTCATCAAAAGCTATGGACTCTATGAAACTAGGCTCCCCAGGCTACTGATTTGTGTGAAGAATTAACGGTAAAATACCTGCCTCGTCCCTAGGCGTCTCTATTTAGTAGAAACAGAGAGAAAAGCCTCTAGCGAATGCTCTGGTAGCGAGCGCGCAATACATCTTGGGAACGGTTCGTTTACGCAAAGCATCATGGGAAGGCTCTCAAATAAGAGAAAGAGAGAGACGCAACCTCGTTCCCAGAGTCTTGTGGGTAATTTCAAGATGGCGGTTGGTCGAGCACAACGGACCCTTTGGGAGGCTAAGTCACATGACATTTGTTTGAAGACATGGGAACGAGGTTGTCCTTTGTTCCGAAAACGGTCATGTGATTCCGGGTCTTCTCCCGAGTCAACCGCCATTTGGAAAAAACGACCGAGAAGACCCTGGGGACGAGGTTGATAGAGACCCCGCGCCTCGCGTTATTTTCTTCGCCGTTCCATGATGCCTTTCGCGCCAGCGGGGCCCGAGCAACTCCGAGTCGGCCGAAATGACGTCATCTAGACACCAAAATTGACAGATCATACGATGATCGACAAAGCTGCGAAAATATTTGCTTGTATTCCCGGCGGGAATGGGTCTTTCTCCGAACTATTTAGTAGGTACGTAGTTAAATATATCTATAAGAGGCACGTAAAATGATTTGAGGATTAATTAAAAATTTATGTGTAAATTTTGAGATCGTATACAAACTACCTAGTTGAATTTTATTGTAACTTATAGGGAGCGGGAGATCAGTAAAAAGGGCTCAAATCCCCATAATTTTCACAGGTTTCAAGAAAAGTACAACTAGATATTATTGTAGAACAGTTTTTTTATTCGCGATTTTAAATTTCCATCATATATTTTTCTCGTGATTTACCGATGTCCATACATTCTCTGTATTTACCGTTAATTCTTCACACAAATCAGTAGCCTGGGGACTGGGGAGAAACTGTGCTTTCCAGAGAAGTTACAGTTCCCCAATGCCAATAAGGACTCATCTTACCACATTTACCGGCACTGCAATTTTGTCACGTAACACGCTTCTTTACGCCAGTTTTAGACGTCGAACTAAATCCTTGTCGCACTAAATGTCAATTTCCCATTGTTTAGTTAGTTAGAGCTATTGTCTTGAGCTCATTTGCATTAGGAACGGCACTATCTGCCGTGCCAACGCCGCGCTACTGCCGTGCTAAATTAGAATTTTGAATCCTTCCAGCGCTCCAGGGCTGAAATCTTCTCCATTGGCCAGACAGATTATATTAACCTCATAAAATCACTCATATAGAAATAATTTGTTTTCACTGGCTAATAAACCCAGTCAATTTAGTGCGACAGAAGTAAGTTCGACGTCTAAAACTAGCCTTAATTTCGCGCAATATTTCAGGTTATTTTCCCGTTTGGATCGTTAGATGAAAGTCAACATGCTTAATAAGTGCATATATTTTGCAAATAACCACATCTTTTGGACAATGTTAGCTCATATTGTGTGTTGGAGTCCCTCCTCCATGGCGGCGCCATACATTTTACTGTAAACAGTTTGCAAATTTGTTCGCTTAGAGCGGATTTCACATGACTGTCAAGTCTTGTTATGTAAGGGGTGGACCATTAGAAATTGGGGGAGGGGGGGGGGGGGGGGGGGGGGGGGTGGCAATTCCCAAAAAAAAAAATTCGAGCAAGGCCAATCCTTCCAAAAAAAAATCTTGCAGAGATCCAAGCTAGTAAAAAACATGATATAAATTCCGAAAATAAATTATTGCACAGCCTGATCCCCGAAAAAATTGCACACCCCCCCCCCCCCCCCCCCCCCAATTTCTAATGGTCCACCCCTAATTGCGATTGATTCGGTAGTGAATACAATTGTGTAATTACTTAGTAATTGGTTCGGCTTGCAATTGGCTGTGAAAAAAGCCATTTAGGAGCAAGTTGTGATTTCTCTCGATTCTGACTGGCTAGTGATTGCTCAATTGCAATTGTTTTCACGACAGTCATGTGAAAACCCGCTCTATGTACCTATTTCAGGAAAGGTCATCCAAAAAACTTCGCGCGTTTCAGAAACGACGGCGTCGTCAGTGGACTTAGCGAAGTGAGCAACATGAGTACACATAGCGCAAATCAACTTGTAAACTCACGTTTTATTGGTAAAATTATACTAAACTGGCTACGCCAGCCGCCCCACACATTTTTATTTATCACACATTTACAACATGCGGGTCCTATCTCTCGTAAGCTGTATGGCTACTCGCTGGACAATCGCTGAAATGGTGCATAGAGCGAATCCAGACATTTCGAAAAGAAGGGGCGCATCTCCGGAGGGGAGGGAAGCACCGCCACCCTCGGTTAATAAAGTTTATTCATTCATTCATTCACCATTGCATACAGCTATTTCAAGAAACGTTGTCGGTAAAAGTGTCAAGCGTACATGCCAAGACCGCTAGGGAATATGGGAAAAACACCTTGCATAGCAATTAAACTATTTTTGGTACCGCAAAGCACACGTTTACTACCTTATTCTCGATTCTTTATCTTATTCTCTCACAGTCTTAGACTATTATACTGTAGTGTGGTCGCGTTTACTACCTTATTCTCGATTCTTTATCTTATTCTCTCACAGTCTTAGACTATCATACCTGTAGTGTGGTCGCGTTTACTACCTTATTCTCGATTCTTTATCTTATTCTCTCACAGTCTTACACTATTATTCCTGTAGTGTGGTCGCGTTTACTACCTTATTCTCGATTCTTTATCTTATTCTCTCACAGTCTTACACTATTATACCTGTAGTGTGGTCGCGTTTACTACCTTATTCTCGATTCTTTTTCTTATTCTCTCACAGTCTTACACTATTATTCCTGTAGTGTGGTCGCGTTTACTACCTTATTCTCGATTCTTTATCTTATTCTCTCACAGTCTTAGACCATTATTCCTGTAGTGTGGTCGCGTTTGCTCGGACAACGTTTATTGAAATAGCTGTAAAGCATGTGGTTACAGGACAAGGAGTGGGGGACATTTGATGTCCTCAGACATTCTCATTGTTTAAGGAAGGGGATCAGGTGCAAAGTTTTATTATGCCAGCTGCCATATCGGCAAAGAAAACTTCAACCTGTTGTTTCGTCAATTTCAAATTTTTATCAATTTTAACTCAGGCTTTCGCTGTGGATATGGCAGCTGAGGCCCCAATCACAAGAAGCGGACTGGCCCGATGGGCGGGCTGAATCTTGGCTGTCTGCATAAACTCTCGATTAAATGGGAAATTTTCAGCTCAGTTTGCCGAGATCTCGGTAATCACCCTTCGGAATTCCGGCAAAGCGAGCTGAAAAATTCTCATGTAATCGCTCAACCGGGCTATCCCGATCTTACTATGAAAAGTTAGCGAGCGCGCTTTCAGCAGTTTCACTCATTGAAATAGAACCACGATTCATGTAGCAGGCAGCTCGGCTCGTGTAATACTGGACTGAGATTGTTCTTCAGCCCGCTCCATGTAATCGGACCCAGGGTCTCCGAGGATGGTAATCGGGGCCGCACACAATGAAACGTTGTACGTTTACAAAGTGAAGGTGCTCTCTCTGTGGCAATCTGATTTTTAAAACGGCCGCCATTTTGGTTTATGCTATCTTGTCCCAACTCCGGTAGTACTTTCGATGGTCCACTTGTACACAGGGAATTTTTGCATTAACCCATCCATGGGAAAGGCTTATGATTTCCCGTGTACAAGAATGGGACGTGTTCGGATTTCCCATGGCTATCCATGTGAATTCCGAACACTTCCCATGCGTGTGCCTTGGGAAATTAAGCTTTTCTCATGGATGGGTTTATGCAGAAATCCCCTGGTGGTGTTTTGAACGGTTGTGAGATAATGTGGTGTGAGGACTGGGGGCTTCTAGCAATCTCCATAGCGGGAGCCCCAACAATTTTCTAGGAAACCATTTTGGCGTAAAAGTTATGTACATGCCGTTTGAAACGATTCTGTATCACCTTGGGCGTAGCCAGCATTTGGAAAAGGGGTCACAACTACTGTATGATATTCACTTTATTTTTTGTCCAAAAGGGGGGTCACATGCAACCTAGGATCCCCTTAGCTACGTCCTTGATCACTGAGTCTTGCATCTCGCCCCTTAGCTCACTTATTTGACCATTATATAACCAAAGGCTGGTATTGACTTGACGCCGTTATCTGGTTTATTTTGGGCTTCGTTTCCGCATGCGGATTTCTTCATACCGTAAAATGTTCCCGAAGTGCCGAATCCTATCCGAGATTGCGATGAAGTACACTTAACGTCCGAAAATCCAATAATACCGATTCGAGCCTTGGCATGAGTGTCGTTTTCTGTGACTCTTGTATTGAACCCCTGTTTAGTGCAGGAGGTCTGAAATTGAAAACAAAAATAAGTTTTTCAATCATTTTTCCTTGAAACATACGGCAGACATGGACATCGGACCGCTCTGTTGGGATGTTAGGAAAGGAGGATGGAAGTTCATTGGGCACTTACTCCGGAAGGGAACTGCATATCAGCGGGCTGCATTGACGTGGACTCCCAAAAGAAGGAGGAGTCAGGGGCATAGCCAGGATGTGAGGGGGGGGGGGGGGGGGGGGGGGCTCTGTTGGGATGTTAGGAAAGGAGGATGGAAGTTCATTGGGCACTTACTCCGGAAGGGAACTGCATATCAGCGGGCTGCATTGACGTGGACTCCCAAAAGAAGGAGGAGTCAGGGGCATAGCCAGGATTTGAGGGGGGAGGGGAGGGTATCACATCTATACAAATGTATGGTATAAATGTATAGCTATAGTTAACAATGGATATATACCGAGACGCGAAGCGTCGACCCTGAGGGGGATAGTTGTTTTAGTATATACCAAATCAGTAGAATAACATACGGTGGATTAAGTTGAAAACGCAGTATCGCGCGCGAAACGAGCCGCCATGTTCAGCGTTTTCTCAAAACAGTAAATCGTGTTGGATAGCTACTATTTCAGGAACCAATCAGAGCGCGCAAAAATGACTATTCACTGATTTGGTACTATATACTAAGTATAGTTATAGTTATATAGTAAATAGTTAAGTTAAATTGGGATCAAAAAGCCCAAATGCCTCAGGCCAACCGACTAGTCTAGCTACGTGGATCAAAAATTGATTCACAGGCGTTTTGTAGAAAACTTGAATATGGAAGAATAACTGGATACAAAACTACCAACACATAGCTATTAATAAAAATTTATAGACGTTTCGACCATTCGGCCTTCTTCAGTAAAAATAAAAACAAAAATTTGTTAAAAATCTAAATCTAAAAATGTATGGCTAGCTACAACGCATGGTAAATAGTTAAGTTATATAGTAAATAGTTATTTGGACCAACACTTATGTACTGTTCTAAGGTGCCAAAATAAATCTGTCTGTCTATGTTGCCCCTTACCAGCTTTCGGATTTTTTCTTAGAAGGCAGCGGAAGACAGGGTCAAATGACGTTTTTTAATCGAGGCCTTATGTGTGCCACTGCATGGCATGGCATGGCATGGAAAAGACAGGAAACAGGTAACATTCTTCTTAGCCCGCTTATCCAATAGTTATAAAACTTCCACGCAGTGTTTTTCTTATTCAGCCTTTAGGTTTATCTTACGATCCGCGGTCACTTTAATTGACTGCGCCCCCTTGTACCCCGTGCATTCCTTGTAGAAAGTGAAAATACTCTTCATATACCAAAAAAAACTCGCACGGGGATTTCAACTCGCCTCTACTTAACTTTGTATCCCCAAAACGATCTGTCGACAGACTTTCAGCTGTAACCGTTTCTTTAAAATGGTATCAGTTATATTATGTAGATAGAGGATTTCAGACTTGCGTCTAGTCAGCGTTTCTATTGGTTGAGAGCAAAGTCTTTCGTCTTTCAGCCAATGAAATTGCGAACTAAATCAAAACGCACCAATGCCACGTCATGACTAAAGGCAAGTCTGACTAACTTCGCCTCCTGATTGGTTTGTTGCTAAATTGGCTTCCACTCCTGATTGGCTCGTGGTTTTTGTATTTGCGTTTTCGACACTCATCTGAAATCCGCTCTAAAGGGAGAGTGTATAATGTCTCGACAAAGTTGTGCTTACCTGTATGGAGGACGAGTTAATGAGTGATCTCCATGAGTCCAGGGTGATATTAGTTCTCGCGCCTGCCCCAGGGCTGATGACGTCATATAATGACTTGGCCTTGAAGGGTACCTTAAGCCACCGCACTTCCCGCTCTACAGCCATGCCAAGACATATCTCAGTGAAGGGTAACGCCCAGTAGGTTTGTAGTTTTGTCTCTTTGCGAGAGAGGCTTTCGCCTTCTTCAGGCTGATAGGTGTCCTTGTTGAGCCAGTAACTTGACTCGTAAAGAAATGTTGACTGCAAAAGGGAAAGTTCAATAGATGATGAGACTCCAGTTATTAGACAAGAAATACAGTCATTTATGTCACACAAATTCAACCAAAAGTATACCAGTTTTCAATGCGCCAATAAATGGTTCAACATGGGGTGGGGGGTTTTAAAAACACAATGGATCGCGGATAACAGCTTCGTTCTAGGCTAAATCGATTTTGGATTTTCAATTCTTTAATGTACGGGTCTCGGATTCACTTTACATTCTTTAACTGAGCTTCCTGGATTCGGTGAATCCGGATCAGTAAACTCTTGTCGATTGATTCTGTGCACACGGATAGGCGGATTCTCCTTCACAGTTCATCCCTTACCCCTCTCCCACGCCCTCTGGGTGCATAAAGCTGGAAAACGATTATCGAAAATTGGCAAATATGTACTGTAAGCTTCGTCTACTACATCTACATTAACTCAAGACTGACAACGATTTGATACCTTTGAGCCGTTGATCTTCATGACCAGCGTCCATCCTCCACCTCCGCAAGCGCTGTCTTCCTTCATGTGACAGTAGACGCGTACCTTGTCTGCGCGTGGTGGGATCTGAATGTCGTATGCTCCATCATTAAGAGCTGTTCGCCTGGAGAACACAAGACGTTCCTTTTGATAGATCCTGTTCTTCAGGGCATAAGATCTAAATTAAAGTCCTCAGCCCTGATTTCACGAGCGCAGGAAGGTTTCAAAAATTATAAGCGAGGCACGGCGTTGGCACGGCAGATAGTGCCGTTCTTAATGCAAATGAACTCAAGACAATAGCTCCAATTAACTAAACAATGGGAAATTGACTTTTATTGCGACCAGAATGAGGTTCGACGTTTGAAACGGGCCGAAGTGCAGACCATTCTACGTACCTTTTAGACTGTAGGTCTTTACATGAGACAGGTAGATATTGATTGCCGACATCTAGAAAGGACATTTACAGAGATTTACAGGATTAGATTTGATATTTACCAGATGTTTGATAAAGCGCGTCATACTTTTGGCGCGATCACTAATGCGCGCGTCATTGTGCAAGAGCATGTGATAGGTCCCGATAATTATTACATGAAACCAGCTGAAGAAATTGTTCCACCATCATCCCAAGTATCAAAGGATTTTTAGTTATTGTGAACTAAGAAACTATTTCTGCGTTAAAACAAGTAATGTGTATTCATTAGAAAAGCTTGACGAAGACATAGGGCGAGAGAAAGACGAAGGTGGCTCTTAATTTATGTGTTATACCTGTTTATACCTGTTTTATATTTCTGTTTATACCCCAACGGGTGCATTTCTCGAATTCTGATCTGCTTTCTGCTAAACGTATGTACCAAAGGGAACACGCCATCATCAGTGCGCGCGCTAAAAGAACCAATGAAAACACCGTCTGGCTGCGCACGCATCTATTGACTTTTATTGCGACCAGAATGAGGTTCGACGTTTGAAACGGGCCGAAGTGCAGACCATTCAACGTCCAGTATTCAATATCATTAGCTTAGTTTTTAAAAATCCTGTCGAGACAACCGTGGTTAAATAAAGTATTACTACTACTACTACTACTACTATCTATCCACGCGTGAGCCGTTTGGTCGTGCGTGCGCTGTTTCGGTTTTTATTTTTCACTTTTTGTTGTGGTAGAAAAACAAATGTCCTCTGACATTTCCATGGTAAGTCCTCTTATACGGAATGACGCAATAAACTGGTCAAAATGTACTGCGGAGCCACTCGGCTCAGCCTCGTGAGTCCACAAAAATTTTGATCACTTTATTACGGTATGGTATATACGGGCTGGTTTTACACACGAACGCAAGCGCAGATGCAAGCGCAAGGATATCAAACATACATTTCCCTTGCGTAGTTTACACTAGAACCAATCAAAGACGCAAGCGCAGACGCAAGCGCAGACGCAAGCGCGAGGAAATGGAGACGTTGCGTTCCCTTGGCCTTGGCTTTTGCGTCTGGTGTAAATCAAGCGAACGCGAGCGCAAGCAAACTAATAAACGTTGATTTTAGGCTTGCGCTTGCACTTGCATCGCTGTGGTTTATATACACTTACTTTGCGCTTGCGTCCTTCGCTTGCGCTTGCGTTCGTGTGTAAGAGGCCACACAAAAATCAGAGGACCACACAAAATCAGAGGACACCCTTTTGAGATTCTTTCCAAGTAGGCGTGTATGAATAAGGTGAATCACTTACTTGGATTGGGTGTGCACGCCGATTGTGGACATCGACACTCGCACTGGTTGTCGGTACTGGCAAATTTACGAGGAACTCTCTTGGAACCAGATGGCTAATAATATAGGAAACAATAGGACGTTGAGAGTCTAGAAATGTGAAAATGAAGAGCATGATCATCGCGACCATTCATCTCCAAACCAATCAGATTGCAAACACAGAATGTTATTTCTCTAAACGGCTCCGTATCAATCTCGCGCATGCGTCAATGGCTTCCTACCAAAGCATCCCCCGCAAAGTGACGAGCGAGCTGAGGAGCTCTGGGTACGAGGATGACATTAACCCTATCAGTCTCGTTTCATGGGCCTTATATTTTCCGCGCATGCGTCAATACATAGAGGAAGGCCTCTATTTAGCAACGCGCATGCACAGAAGATATTCAGGGCTCTCTATACAGGTATCGAAGCCCCACAGTTTTAGCTTTATTAGTATTTCATCCTGACACCCAAAACAAAGGAACAGACGTCTAGCAAAAACTCAAATAAAGCCCCACAGTTTTAGCTTTATTAGTATTTCATCCTGACGCCCAAAACAAAGGAACAGACGTCTAGCAAAAACTCAAATAACCTGTCCTGCCGGTTATTTGTTTTACCTCTTCTCCTCTTTAGTTGACAAATTGCTTCGGGGAGCTTGAAAAACCGCTTTTCCACCCATTTCAGAGTCTATTTTTCTATTTGTGTTTCTTTTTTCTTTGCGATAGTCTTTTCTCATTTCCCGCTGATTATTCGTTCTTTTGCGTTGACGTTGAAATTAAGAAACTTGCGTATAAACATTCATTATCGCTCCACTAATTGCAGTCGTTTCTTTGTTTCAAAGCTTTTAACTAATAATAACGTTATATAAGAATTTAAGAGATTGATCAAGCACATTAGTTCGTGATATTATCAATTTAAATTGATCTCAATGGTGGCTAATAGTGGACGGAATTAAAGATAAGGGTATTTGGGTCGAAATCGCATTGAATGTTAATGCCTCTTACACATACGAATTAATCGTCTTACTGGATGAACACATTGCTAGCGATAAATAGAAACAAAAATAGAATTCGGTCAAATTAAATATTAATGGAGAAATGTCTAGAAACTTTAATGATGGATCTCCAAATGTTTGAAAATTTTCATTTGCATATCTCCTGGCGAGCGCCTTTGAAAAAGATAGTCGTATCTCTTGAGACTAAATGGAAAATAAAACTGAAATGTTACAGAACAAATCAGCATTAAAACTTATTGTGTGCGATCATTGTAAAAAAAGCTTATTTAATTTTACGAATGAATATTTTTTGCGGAATCTTAGTCTGCGGGATATGGAAAAGTTTAAGCACAACCCCTTAAACCCTAATCCATCCAGGGAAATATTAACGACGCCAGAGCGCAGGAATCGGGCTAAGGCATCTGTTTTATCGTCAAAGCCTGAATAACGGATCTTGGAAGGTTTCTTGCCCTTGAGTCAAGGATGACAGGTCTTTGGAAATAACCAATCAGAGTGTTCGCAACACCTTAACAACCGAGGTGTACTTATGCGCAGCAGAGCCGCTAAAATTCCTTTCAAGGCAAATTTTTAAATTTGTCTAATTTGTCTAATGGGTTTTTAGTTAGCGTTAAATGTTACTCCGTTGTTAAATGACCATCGTGCACTCAGAGGCTGTTAAATAAACAAGCTTTTTCGCTCGGTCACGTAATAAAGCAAATGCTATTTTGGGGATAGAAGAAAATCTTCCCTTACATCTGAAAGTTATTCCAGAAATTCGGGCAAAGGGAAAAGAAGGAGTTATTCGATTTTTTTAACTTTGTTTACTCAACCGAGAACTGAACGTTATTAATATATACCATTTTCAACAAGTTCTAACTAAATGCAAACTAAATGCAAACGAGACGGTAGTGGAAACAACTAACGATGAAACCTTCCAATATACATGGCGTTGCCTGAAGCAACCAGATTTTTTTCAAATTCTGTTTCCGTTCTTTTTTCCAGTTTATATTACAACAGAGTAAAAAACAAATGAATTCAATATATGTCGTACATATTAAATTATAACATAATAAACCACCACAAATCTTTGGAGAATGAATAACATACCCTTATCTGATGAAATATGAACTCAGAAGCTCGTGTCAGCGCAAGCTCTGCATCTATTTCGGTTGACAAACCATGGTTATTGAGCTCACAGGTTCCAGAACTTTTGTCAAAGTTGTACGAAACGCACTCTGAGTTGCTTCGGCAAAACAGTATACACTGTAGCCAGTCTTGCCCGTAGCTTGTGCTGAACACATGGCCAGACAGAAACCTGTCTGTAAAAGTTACTGAAACTCCATTCACGCACAGAAAGTTGAAAGCCCAGTGCAGAAATAGCATTCGTTGTAGGACTGTCCATTTGCAAGCGAGAAATTTCGACATGGCGGTATTACGTATTGCCGTGTATGACGATGGTCGAACAGTTTATCAAAGTTATTATTGAAGCTGGTTGTGATAGTGTTTTACGTTAATGCACGGTATATCTCAAGGCATAATCAGATTTGGCTTTCGGCTTGTGATATGAGGCATAAAGATTCAACACTTCCGTAGAAGATGAAAACTGATTTTGCTGCCCTGCATATGTGGTACTGACTTGTTTCGTCCGCTTTGTGTATTCAAGCCGGGGATGACTAGAAAAGTTGTTTT
Organism: Scolanthus callimorphus; assembly: GCA_033964015.1. NCBI lineage: Eukaryota > Metazoa > Cnidaria > Anthozoa > Actiniaria > Edwardsiidae > Scolanthus > Scolanthus callimorphus. The sequence goes on along the minus strand of CM066918.1, from coordinate 21,498,260 downwards.
TGAGCTTAGTTCTCAGTACACTGCAGCGGCTAGGGCCTTAAATCGTGCGCAAACTCAGAGCCGTTAGTATGCCTAGTAGTTGAATTCTATGTATTCTTTATATGACGGATTCATAACATCTTAAAGGAATTAATACTAGATATTGATTGCGTTTAATTACGCATTCAGGATTTTTCCATTCATCAGTTTTCACTCAAAATTGTGTTTAAACAGCTGCGCATTTTGTCAGTTGCAGGAAATATTAAGACATTATTGTAGTATGACAGGTTTTCACTCCTAGAATATAACCTTAATTTTGAACGTAGCAATCTCTTTTATAAAACAGGTTAGTTTGATTCCCCGCAGTTTAATTTGAAAAGCACAGCGGGCGCGGCACCGTTCAGGGGTACTTATGAATTGATCTCAACAGGAAGAGTTACTCCTTCGCCGTATTCATACGTGAGCAAACAGAAGTTTTAATTATCGTTCTTGTCCCTTTCTTGGCATATTTCCTTTTTAGCTCGTTATCAATTTTCACGATGTTTGCTCAAAAAGGGACAGGGAATAGTGGTGAAATAGATGTTCATGTTGTGTAGTAGCGAAGCTGACATCCGTCGTTTCGTATTGTTGCACGTTCATATTACTGTGCGTAATGTGGGGCTATCTTTTTAACGCCGTTGTCGTGGATTTTAGGCAAAGTGATATATGAGCTATCACAAATAGGCAAATAAGTTGTATATACTAATCAATTAACGTTAACGTGGAATATAACGTATCTGGCAAGAGGATAAACATGACATCCATAGGCGAGGGCGGGCTCATGACGTATCGCCTGGTCTTGTTTTCGTTGCACGTTATTTCTATTCCAGTCTGTGAAGACTGATGTCTTTTTTCGATGAGCCGTTCATGACCTTTTTTTTTTCTCGCAACACTTGTAAAATTCGAAGATTTTCAACACCTTGCCTGCGTATCCGTCTATGTTTGTTCGTTCTGAGTGAGCTCCGGCGGCGAGAAATCGAGGCGCCGAGGCGGACATATTTTTGTCCCATCGCCCGAGTACTATCAAAGCAAACAATCAAAGCCATATGCTGTTGGCTACTCGTGAATATGAAAGTGAGTCCCTTGCTTACATTGCACTTTTCCCTATCTTTATCTGTATAATGAATACATAGCGCGCGCGGATGGGATTTATCTTCGAGTTCAAATTTTGATATCTCACGGGTGAGCGCGTCCATCTATTATTCTATTTATTATTTAAACATGGTCAATTATTTTGCGAAAAAAATTCGATTGGACTGATGCATGAATGAACTCTCGAAAGTTTGACCATGAAGCCTTTTCTCCGCGAGATAAACTGGCTTCCTAGAACAATTATATCATAGACAGGCGTTGGTGATTTCTTTAAGGACTGATGTAAAAGATCTCTGTTTTTAACTTAACTAATGCCTAGTACATACGCCGCTCTTATCATGAGCCGATCCAATTGCAAAATCTCGATCCAACAATATTGTTCGTCCATTTCTGGTCTGCTTGTTACCTAGACTATTCTAAATCATACCGGTAATCGACCGGTAATGTAGAATCCATTTAAATGGCCCGATTTTTGCGTATTTCACGGCAACAGGTTGGATCGGCTCATGATAAGAGCGGCCTATGTACTATGCCTAAGTGTTTGGATGGCCTTGCGCCTGAATATCTGATGAATAATATAAGTTTAACAAACGCTCAAGCGTCCACGCCTATGACACTCATAAGCGGAATTCATTAGATACCATTGTATAGAACGGCTGCTGGCCAACGCACTTTCGCATAAAGGGACTAGCATTTGGAATAACCAGAATAATGACATTAAGTAATGTCTCATGTCAGAAGTGCATATGCACTTGGAGCATATATATGTACATATGCACTTGGGGGGGGGGGGGGGACGACATATAAAAAACATAGGTACGCAATGCGTACGGGAAGCTATTTGCAAGGGTCTTGTTCGTCCAAGGTGTACAGATGCATGGGCGTTGGCAGAAATGGAACGTACGGAAGGGCTGAGACACGAATTTAAAGAGCACAGGGAAAACTTTTCGCTGTCGATGTTGCGTCATGCTGTTGTTGACATTACAACTAAATGTTTGTTATTACTATCATGCTGATCCTCAAGAAATATGGAGCCCAAGCTTTTAAAGAGCATATGACCCCAATCCAGTTTTAATACTTGAGAAAGCCCATGGGAAAATACCAATAATATTAAGAACATAATAATGAGGTTTTCCTGATTCGGAATGATGATGTCATCATGTTATGAAATACCTAATATCTAATATTTTGTATTTCAGCCCCTAGTTAAGTCAACATGATGATGCCATCACTCAGAATCAGGAACACCTCAATATCTTGGGAACCAAAAAAGATATCAAGGAGCTGTAAATGGCATTCTTCATATTTCGAAAGGGCTTTGCTAGGTACTAAAACTGGTCATATGCTCTTTTAGTTGTAAAGAATAAAATCTTAAATTTTTTAAGGGTTTATGTGGCTGAAGTGATTGAAAAATTGCTGGGTTTTTTGTACTTGAGAAGCAAGTCATGTTTTATCTAATATTTCTATTTCTGCTAGCCTGAGTTTACCGACTCGCCTTCTCTCCAGTCGAAAAGTTTCATCTGCAAAAGAGAGGTGTGAGCAACATAGCCCCAGATAAGTCTCATACAGGTTGCATCACACTAGCTAGATCTGGTTAGTGATTCTGGTTGGTATTTGGGATGTGAAAAATGTTCAATAACCCCTGGAATGTTAAATACATTACCAGATCTGGGTAGTGTCAAACAAGTGTTATATGACATCTGGTTGAGGATACGTTTGGACCAGAGCAAAGGAGACTTCTGTTAACTTAGGATACATTTTTGCCAGTTATGTTTTAGAGAAATCACAATTTTAGCAAGTTTTAGTAATTCTTTTAAAACACTACAAGCTATAGGTATACTGTTTCAAAGCAGTTAGGACTAAGTGGCTCACATTTTCTTGAACAATATTGTTTCTTTCTGATGGTTTTCAAGGGTCAAAATGCTGTTGAAAAACCATCTTCCTGCAATATTTTGGGGAAATTCTCCCCTTTCTTCTTCTGCTTGAAAAGAAAAACAAGAAACAAAGACAAAACTATGTATAAAACTTTAAATATTTACAGTACCTTTTTATCTGTCGATTTTCCAGAGTATGATATCAGTTTCACAACAATAAGTATGTATGATATTCAAGGGAATAATCCAGCACGTCTGGTGCAAAATTCCGGTCCCGAGTCCAGGAATCCGAGTCCACCGAAAAACAAACAACAGCAAATTCCACAAAATGAAAGATGATGATTTTACACACACGCCTAAATCGAGGAATGCTCACTGGCACTTAGAATTTTTCTAAACAAGCGCTCACCTACAGAAATGAAAAAAAGAACTATGAAAATCATCAGGGTTCGAACCTATAACTTTCCAGTTACTTTACCCAAACCCTAACCACTACGCTATGAGTGAATTCGCTGGTTCGGACAGCTCGTTTTATTGATTAAGTACCTTCATAGTATTAATCTTTAATAGAACGAGGCATATACTATAAAAATATACTAAAACGATGTATTAATCCTTATCCTGACTAGTAGTCTTGATAGTTCAGATATTTTGAATGTTTTTAGGTCAATTTGAAGTAATATTATCAAAAATATCGTTAAATAATTCATGGTGAGCATTCCTCCATTTAGGAATGACGGATTTTACATGCTTTCCGGTAGACAATGTGGTAGAAGAGCTGAAGTCTAAAGTGATCAATAAGAACACTTCCCAGTTAACACAAAGCTGGATGAAAGTGTTTCGCAAATTCACAGCTGATAGTGAAACGACATGCCGCCATCTTGAAAATCACCTCTGCTCATACATATCTATCAAACTCCACTCTCTTCAAACATGAAGAACACTACCATCCACAGCCAGATGCAGCAAGTGGTGAAATTTAGCAATAGAGCTCATGGCTTCCAAGCATAATTTGCAGCCAAGTTTTGGTTTTATGCCATCGCAAGTCAGCTTTCGCTGTCACAGCAAAGTCAGTTCCATCGCAAAACTTCAATATTTCTACGTCTCCAACTCCACTCTTCCACTCCATCTCCAAGGCCGCAATAAAAGAGACGAGCATTCCTTCCTTGTGTCAGACAATGACAATTACTTTGTTGAATTGGTGTGATTTTAAACATGAGTGATCTCAACTCTGAATGAACTTTGCAGATGAGTGATCGAAATCGTTTTGTTTGTCACATGACAATTTCTGCATATAATGAGTTCGATTTGCATACAATGATTGCGAGGCATTTCCGGTTTCGAAAAAATAAAATGAAAGAATCCTCTGGGCCTCTAGAATGTGATTTCAAAATGGATATAATAAAATGGTAATTGAACTTCGTGTCGTGCAATTTTGGTCTGAAATCATACTTGTGATTTCAAATCAAACTCGCGCTACGCGCTCGTTTGATTTTGAAATCACGCGTATGATTTCAGACCTAATAATACACATGAAAAAATCTCTGGATTCTGATTGGCTGAGAGCAGTGCAGTTTTTAGGTAACAAAGTGCCAAAAAAAGGTAACAAAGTGCAAAAATGGTTAACAAAATGCAAATTTTCTTTTGAAATGCTAAAATAGTTTGATAACATAGAGCTATATTATGGAAACTTTGTTTTTGTTCATGCTAAAATTCTGTCAGGTTTTGGTCCAGATTTCAATCAAGGAAAAATGCGTGCGGCTTGTTCAGTTTGTAAGCAGATTTGTGAATGACTCTTGGAATTTTTTCATGTGTATTATTAATACGAAATCATACGACCTTTCTCGTTCAATTTGGAATTTATTTACACTCGTGGGTTTTTCAAAAAGCTCAAATTGCACTCGCCTGCGGCTCGTGCAATTTTGATACCTTTTGAAAAACCCACTCGTGCAAATAAATTCCAAATTGAACTCGAAGTCGTATGATTTCCTATACTAATTGCACTCCACTCAGTTCAATTACCATTATAAATGGGTTGCGAAATCGAGTAATATGAAGTACCGTCCGCCAAAAAAGAAAGTCCATTGTTCGCCATGACAAACACCGCAGATAGGCAGCTAGGCAGATAGAAACACATTCACAGTAGCGCCAACTAAGGAAGCATATTTGTAAACAAATAGCTTCAAAAACAGTCAGTTTTTAGGGAAGTTGAAAAATTTAGAAAAAATTAGAGCCGGTTTGTGAAATTACCGCATGTTTGGGGGAACTCATTCTCGTACCCAGAGCTCCCGGCTCGTCTCATCGCGGGGGCATTCTCGTACCCAGAGCTCTGGGGCTGTCGCTGATTGGCTGATTTTGAGCGTTGGAGCATGCGCTGAAAGGTCTTTCTCTCAGCGGCTCTGTATTAAATCTCGCGCATGCGTCAGTGGCTGTCACCAGAGCCTCCCGCCTCCCCCGCTACTCCCCCGCGAGGTTATGAGCCGGGGAGCTCTGGGTTCGAGAATGCGCGAGGGAGGCTCTGCAACCTCGTCCCCAGGGTCCTCTCGGTCGTTTTTCAAAATGGCGGTTGACTCCAGAGAAGACCCTGGGGGAGGCTGAGTCACATGACCACTGTTTGAAAACATGGGAACGAGGTTTGTCATTTGTTTCGAGATGGTCACGTGACTCAGCCTCCCCCAAGGGTCTTCTCTGGAGTCAACCGCCATTTTGAAAAACGACCGAGAAAGACCCTGGGGACGAGGTTGGGAGGCTCTGGTGACAGCCACTGACGCATGCGCGAGATTTGATACAGAGCCGTAGAGAAAGATCTTTCTGTGCATTAGGCTTTTACACAAGTTGCTCGGCAACTTTTTGGCAACTTTTGCCTTTTCGAGCAACTTTTTGGCAACTTTTGGATTTGAGCAACTTTGGGGCAACTTCCTCTAATTCGAGCAACTTATATTAGTCGGGTACCTTAACGCAAAATTTGGGCTGGATCGTGACACGGCGGACAAAAGCGCCAAACTTTCTATAGAGTTTCTTTGGGATATAAGTAACAAATCTAGGATGGGTGCCCAAGAAAAAAATTCACGTTGCGGAATAAAATGAGAAATACTTTTTAGCACTTCAATGCTGTGCTTGGTAACCAGGCTTTTTACTATTTTAGCATTGGGTCTGTTAAAAGTGGGTAAATAGAGAACGAATCGAGACAACTTAAATGCAAACAGTCGTCATTTAGTTTGTTGATATATTTATTCGAACACGTGACGGCTTTATCAGATTGCCTGGTTACTAAGCTCATCCTCGCATTCCATAGTCCATTGGCCACACTGCCAAAAATGGAGGACTGGTTCCACTCGAAGGGACAAAGGTTATCATATATCAAATTAAAGCTTATTACCAGTAGATTCCAGAAATATGTGATAGGGATGTTTCCGTTGTAGTTTCAGCTGGTCACGTGACCTCAAAGATTGCGCAATATACCCATGTTGAGAAAAATATACATGTCAGCTATTCATTCATTTTTCGTTTTTATTTCTCAAACTCGTTAATAATTCATCAACCAGAAGCTTGAACAAAGGAAAACATAAGCGTGTGAAGGAGGTCGGAAGGAGGAGGTCACATTAAACATAGCAAACACTCGATATAAGGTTCTTCTTGTGTCGAAAAGCACCCGTTTGAGGAGTGATGTATTTTCAATCCTACATATTTGTTCTATGTAACGCAGGTGTTGGCGTTGCAAAATGTTTGAATTGGTTGGCTTTTGAGTTATCTCATAAACACGGGCATTCCAGGGGGAGGGGGGTCTTAACAAAACAAATCACCAGTTGGACACGGTTTGCCACGCTCACCTTCGCCAATTAAAAGCTCGCTAATCAAGGATCTTAGGAAGCCTCAGGGGAAGCCTTCATAAGTCAGGTTGAATTGAATGTCGGTGAATTGTTTGATCAGCCACTTGGAGGTGGTCCGCTCCTAGCCCGGGGGGCTACTTGGCTTGATATAGGGTGGATGTGCCGCTGCAAATTTCAAATGCTGACCCCGTTCTAGAACGATTTTTTCAAAAAAGCTACCCCGAGACCCCCGAAATGAGACTCCGTTCTGGTTAATCTCGTGTAAATATTTTTAGAAACGTTTTCTTATGTCCTTCCTGTAAATCAAATTTGTCGTTGTTTACATTGTTACGGTTTTATCTGTAATAGAATGTCAAAGCCTGTAAAACAATACGTGACCGCTTCCTTGAAGATGTCTGGGTGGTCTTCATTAATCATACCCGTTCTAGAGGACGGTTCCTAAACGATACCCCGTTCTATCGGCTGGAGGAAGAAATCGGGACCACGTTTGGCGGCACATACCCGTATAGCTCTTGTAAGGGAGTACCTCCCCCTGGGGCTCAGAGGTACCCAAACGCACCGTGCTTGATGCCCGATGCTGTTCGATCTTTATATGAATAACGTCCAAGATTGAGATGTCTCTCATGGCAATGTGTGAGAAACTGTAGTTTCTCACATATTGCCATGTTTGCTGACGACACCAAGTATTTTGAGCCATAAATGCCCCAAACGGCGTTCAGAAACTGCAGACAGATCGACGAGCTCTCATTTAGCCAACCAAATGTGAAAACGTTCGCGTCAGGGGTAAAGAACGCATCATCCTGAGGGACTATACACTCTGGATTGATGTGTCTCGAAAGCAAAAAGGCATGAAAAGATGCTCGGCTTCTTCCGCAGGCACTACCCAAAAGGCATCCAGAAGACACTATTTGGTTCTCTTGTAAGGTCGCACCTAACTTATGCGAGTCAAAATTAAATTAATAAAATTGAATTAAATTACAAGAGCACTTCACAAGTTCCAGGCATGATCTGGACAGAGCAGTGTAAGCCATTCGGGCACCCAACAGCCATCCTCTTTCCCTGCGAGCAGAGGCTACTTTTTATCTCCCTGCATTTTCTTTTACTTTAAATGTTTTCTTGTGTTTTTCAACTACGCAAAAGTAGCCTCTCCACACCAATGTCATTTCTCTGTCGGGCATTGGTGAGAAAATGGCGTTAGCTTGGAAAAACTGGTCGATCAAGTTTGTGCGCGAGAGCAAGAAAACATCAATTTATCTGCTCTACAACTTACACAAAATCACTTTTTGTTGCCTTTAAATGGCTCGTTCACTCAATTTAAAGGGTCTTTAACGCTGCTCTGATACTCATTCTAAAGTTTGTTTTAAGAATTTCGCTGGAAATCGTTTTATTTTCTATGAGAAATTTGGTCAAAATGCTGTGCGTTGGTCGAGGTTGTCACATTGTGTGCAGAGGCTGGCCTCCGCTAGCAGGGAATCATCCTCTATGTTTCAGCCAAACTTGTCTGTGAGCGCGGGGTTGTTTTTATGGTTTCGTGTCGTATCTCGTACTCCAAGATATGTCGTTCACATTGCAGAATAAACGCATAGAGCTGCGTTTTAGAATAAGTGAGAATGAACACTAACTATACACACATCGGCACATTCTCACTTATTGCGACTTCAAATGACTGGGGTAAACAAAGCGCAAAGTAAATACACCGTCACCTACTGTGAACAAAACGTACAGGAGTAAACGCAATGTGTCATGTGAAATCCACTTATCAGGCACCTTATTTTCAGATCTTTAATTTTATAAAGCCGAAACTCAAGGTCGAAATGCAAGAATCCGTCGTTGATGACCATAGCTATTTCATATTTGCAATGATTTGGCGTTTTGTGAATTTACATTCGAACCATCGTACCAATTTCTCGTTTGATTTTCGCATTGAAAATTAAATTATTCAAACTAAACATCCGAAAAAGGAAAAAGAAACTCATTAGCCGTGTAATTTTACATGTATTTACAATTAAATTGTTCAAAAAGGGTTAGTTATTGCGCCAAAATACTTACAGGCTCAGTAGTTGTTCATGGCGGGCGCCATTTTGGAAAGGTCTGAATGAGAGAGTCTGGGCACGAGGAATACACTAAACCTTTTCAAACACGCTTAAGCTTTTTCGAAATGCTTTTTTTATGGACGATAAATATTTCTGAATGCACGATACAGCTTCACAAGTATTTATTCATCTTTGTCTTGGCTTTTAAAGCAAAAATATGATAATTATGATATCCGCCACAGGCAACCCATCACACGAAGTTTTCACTCAGATTTTGATCTCTAGTAAAATGAGAAGCAGGGGGGTGCCAACTGGGCACCCATCCTAGGATTGATTAACTAGCCCAAACCAACACGTATACAAATTTTGGCACTTTTGTCCGCCGTGTCACGATCATTCCGCTAAGGTACCCGACTATATCTATTTTAGCAATTTATGTCGTTTTTAAAGTGACAAAACGGCAGTTTTGTATTTTCCTTTGCCGAAAATCATATGGTTCTAACTGCCGAGTGCCTAGATTTGCTTTTGACAACACTTTATATAGACACCTGTAAATGATTTTTGGGATACCTGTGTGATTTTTTTTATCGGTCAGCGGTAGCCATGCGTTTTCAAAATGGCGGCCAACGTTTGTTATATCAATGTATTTAAAATCAGATGTTACAGATTATTTGTACTGTATGTACAGTTTATACAACAGTTTATACTTATAATAAGACGTAAAACTAATTCTTAAGACTTACGAAATGAGCAACTTTTGAGCAACTTTTTCTCAAAAGAGCAACTTTTGAGCAACTTTTTGAAAAAAATGAGCAACTTTTGAGCAACTTTTGAAGATTTTTGGAGCAACTTTTGACAAAAATCCGAGCAACTTGTGTAAAAGCCTACTGTGCATGCACCAACGTTCAAAACCAGCCAATCAGCAAAGGTCCTCATATGGATGTCACCAGAGCCTCCCCCGCGAGGAGACGAGCCGGGGAGCTCTGGGTAAGAGAATGGGGGAACTTTGATATGCAGTAATGCAGGGTGCAAAAAACGGGATTGTTTGGGAAAAAAAGTCCCCCACGGCCCCAGTAAGCGCTACGGCCCTGACTCAAGTAACACAAAGAACGAAGCTAACAACAACATTTGTACTCGAACGGAACCCGATTTTATTCCAAAATGTCTAATTGAAAAATCAGTTTGGAACTCTACAATGTGGGTCCACTGTGGCAAAGCATAATTTCAGGGTAGGAGTTGGAAGAAGTTCGATGTGCTTGCACTTTGATGCATCGTGTGTGAACAAGTGGTCCAGATCGGTCCAGATGCCCAGCATGCCCAGATGTACTTTAGTTGGTATCCCTGTGGTGTGCTTGCAACGCCTGCCATATTTTTAGCAGTTTGGTGGTAAATTTTTGCCCGCGAACTAAGTTACTTCTTAAGTATGTTTCTTCCTTTCTTTCTTTTCTACGGCAGCTAAAGTCTAAAACTATTTTCGTTTGTTTATTTTGTTTTCGATGTATTGAATGTATGTAAAACGTTTGCTTTAATGTGACAATGGACTCGAAGCTAAGAGATTTTCTAGAGTCTTCAAAGGTATGAATATTTACCGTGTGATGTTGGAGGTAATAAGTTTGCTGCGGTTGGAATGATTTTGAATTTTCCGTTTTCTTTGATGCAGAAGTTAGCAGAACATCTTGACACCAAGGCCCGGGTTCATGCCGTCCTTGGGAATGAGGCCTGTGATCTCGATTCGGTTGTAAGCTCTATCATTTACGCATTTCACCTACAGGCTATCAAGGTATGGCAACTAAGTTAATACGCTTGTCACTGAAGACAAAAAGCTTACCGTACATGACTTTTGGTTTCCAATTTTACAGAATTTTGTGAACGTGGCTCAAGGGCCACTGGATGTTATGATTATAGGTAATTGTAGTTTTGCAGGGAATAAACAGTGATAAGAGTTGATTTTGCTATCAAACCTGAGGGAGAGCAGTCAGAGCAGAAACTTGTATTCATTCTCATCATCATTTCATCCCGCCTTTAGTCTTAGTACATGAAGGTTGTCTGAAAGAACATTAAAATTTTACACCCAAAAACGTACCTGGCATCAAAATTTCCTACCACCAAACTACAAATCTTAATACATACATGCACCATGATGTACCTCAAAACCTCTTTGATTAGAGACCAGACTCTTCTAATGCACTCACACATTGCTGAAAATAATTTGAAATTTAATTATCTGAACCACTGATTGCAAAAGAAAAATTCAGAGATGCGTAAACTGAAATATGTGGGATTTCCTGACCCCCCAGGGGTGTACATTTCTATCCCCTCCACTCCCCTCCAAAAAAACATGGTGGCCTCCCCCCCTTCCCATACTGTACATATACTGCAAGTATTCCCAAGGCTTTAGTAATCAGTTGTTCGCAAACCCAATACAAAGTTTGCTAGAACTTCTATTATAGCTCCTGTTGACAAGATTTGTTTTTCTGTTGCTAATAGTTATCATCCTCTCATGAATCATCACAAAGCCAAGATGTTATAGTACCCATTCTGAACATCCCGAGAGCAGACTACCCTCTGAGGACTGAGATTTCCTACACTATGGACAAGTTGGAGTCTCATCCTCAGACCTGTTGTTTATCAATGAGATTGACCTGCCTGTTTTGTTGAAAAGTGGAAGGTTGGCTGTCACTCTTGTTGATCATAATATTCTGGCTCAAGATCAAACAGACCTGATTAATGTACTGGTTGAAGTGATTGGTAAGGTTTTTCCACAGTAATTGAGTCACTGTCAAGGATATTACATGGCCAATGAGAGATATTATGTGTTATTTTATTTTATGCTTGCCTGGAACTTTCAATCCCACCCCTAAATGTTACCAAAAGGGGCAGGGCTTAGTTGATTTTGACCCCTTAAAAGTGTGATATTGATAACACCATTGTTACTTGTCTTGCTAGAACGGATCCCTAGAGGTACCTACCACCTGAACCTCCTGAACCAGAAAATTGTCAGTAATTAAAATTTCTTATGACTGCTGACAGAGCTCTTAACTGCATTTTTTTCAGATCATCATAAGGATGAGTTACCAACGTCTTCATCATACACAAAGACAATAGAACCAGTTGGATCCTGCAGTACATTAGTAGCTGAAAAAATCCTTACATCTAATCCTTCCTTACTGGACAAACAGGTCACAAGCTTGTTGCTTTCTTCAATTATTTTGGATACTGTTAATCTTGACGAAAGAGCAGGGAGGATGACTCCAAAAGATGTGGAAATTGTCAAGCATTTGGAAATTGGGCAGGAGCTTGGGTTTAGTACAGGGGACCTGTATCATTTGGTCAATAAAGGTAAAAACCATGTTAGATGAGTAATGTAGCACCTACTGTAATACAGGGGAACCAATCAGTGTATTTTCATCCTTTGCAAAATATCTCACAAGATATTAAACCTATGGATTTTACCGAACCATGGTGAATGTCGAAAAAAATGAGCTTAAGGGCTCATGTTATTTTGTCTGCATTCCTTCTCAACAGGCTTGAAAATAACTATCACCACTGAGTCGAAATTATAATACTCTCCTGTTACAATCTTGAAATATGAAAGCAAAGCGACTTTGGGCCACAGCAGAACTGGTGGCTTTTTCCCAAATGTTTCACAGACAATATTGCCAGTTTTCAGGTATTTCAGAGAAGTTTTAGAAAATCAAGCTGGTCCATGGAGAAAGGAATGCAGACAAAAACATGAGCCTGATCATGCAGAATAATAATAACAATAAATTATTTTTTTTCGATGCTCACCACGGTTTGGTGAAATCCATAGTATTACCATTATCATTAGCAGTGGTAAACAAACAAACTGTGCAAGGCATTTCTCACTTCGGCCCTGTTATGTTGCAGTAGAGCACACAAACTCGAAGAACTTTCACAATGGTAGTCACACTTGAATGGCAGTGAAGTATGCCTTAAAATGTGCCAAGAAAATGACGACCTTCAAATGCTCACAAAGCGGCCTCCAAGTATTTTAGTATATCATATAACGGCTGCATTGCATGATGGTAGACAGGCATTCTTAATACTATTTCAAGGTGTTTTGTACTGCCTCTGATAGTAGAAGGCAAAGAGACCTGAAAAGAGTATACCATAACTGTGGGTTTCTTTCTCTGTACTCTTATTCATTCACTGCTTTTCCTTGTTTTTTTTTTCAGCTAAATTCGACATCTCAAATTTGACAAGCATGGACATTCTGCGGAAAGACTACAAAGCAGTCCCACCTCAGACTGGTAGTTCGATGAGGGTTGGCATTAGTTCATTGCACTATCATTAGAAAACTTCTTTTCTAGAGAACAAATTGCAGATACTCTCAAGGAGTTCTGTAATTTAAAGGGGCTCAATACCTTGGTTGTCATGGCAATGTTTTTTCAAGAACTAGATGGACCACCCTTGCGGCAGATATGTGTTTGTGGCTCTGCACAAGACAGTGTTCTTAAGCTGGCACGGTATATGATTTCTGACAGACAACTCCAGCTAAGTGACCTTGATCTTGGAATGACTGGTTGTTTTTGTTTTAACCAACTCAATGTTAAAGCTTCTAGAAAAGTTGTTTTTCCGCTAGTTATGAGTTTTCTTAAAATGGAAGACTGTTGAGAAAAAAAGGTAAGTCATAGTTACATTTTCACATTATTGCAGGATGCAGCATCTTTATTAGTCATTTTATGATTCAAACCTGGTCTTGGTTTGAAATAAATATTTTAACTTTCAGTTAATGTGATTTATTATATTTAAGCATTAGAGCACAACTTTCTATGACTTTATCGGCGCAATAGAGCACGCGTGATGTTGGGAGAGACACAAGAACTTGTAAAATCACGAGCCGCAGGCGAGTGATTTTAATAGGTTTCGAGTGTCTCTTCCAACATCACAAGTGCTCTATTTGCCGATAAAGTCATAGAAAGTTGTGCTCATGCTTTTAAGATATAGCGGGAGAGAATCATTACTTTATCGGTGAGTAATAGAGCATAGATTTGGACCAATCAAAGCGCGCGTTATAGAGCGGATTTCACATGACCATCGTGAAAACAATTGCAATTGAGCAATCACTAGCCAATCAGAATCCAGAGAAATAACGACTTGCTCCTAAATGGCTTTTTTCTCAGCCAATTGCAAGCCAAACCAATTACCAAGTAATTGCACAATTGTATTTACTACCGAATTTGATTGGCTGAAAAAAATGAGTAGCCAATGAGAACGCAAAGCAATAGCAATAACATAACAAGTCTTGACAGTCATGTGAAATCCGCTCTATCGTAGTATTATAAAAACTAATAGTGTTTTATCAGGATTCGTGCCCATATATTATTCTCTCTATATAAATTATCTGATATTCACAGATAACCTGCCACGACCTGGTGGAGGGTGAGAGGCTGGAGCGGACAGTGAAGCGCCCACTTTTTGACAAATTTGTCATAAGATGCTCAAGTATTCAGCACCCGCTACTTTTATGATAAATTATTTCTTAGAAGCTCTCCTACTTCAAAGTGCCACGACTATAGGCTGCTGTTTTACGATGTCCCATCTTTAGTTTTTAATAAGTACGTGACTTTGCTTTAAAATAGTGACGACGCGCAATCCAAATTCCCAAACTACAGAAACGAAACAAAAGCTCAAGGCAGCTCTTCATTCATTTGTCATTCAAAACATAAAGGATGTCAAATCGTTGCAAAGTCAGAAAGTTTGTTAACTGTCTTGTTGCCCAACAGTACGTCATCATCATCACAATTCCTAGATTAAGACGCAGCGTTCGGATTTGCTATTTTGTACCAAAGGCCTTTTATCCGACCCTTCACTTGCACTAAGGTCGGAAGTCTTTTAAAAGGATTTTATCTGAACTCTTGTTAAAATCTGAAAATACTCTACGAAAACTGTGCCGCTAAAAGGAAACTACTTTCGGACGATTTTGTATTTCTTAAAGTAAAACAGGTGCATATCAGGGATGTATTGCGTGGGTGTGTAATAACGGTATAACAAATAGGCATGATTAAATAGTTCGTACCGTCATATGACAATTTTTAACCAGCTCAATTTCAACTCAGATCTCTTCTGGGAATTCGGGTGTGATTGAGTTACGGGTAATGGTGTGACATTGATGTATTTTGCTCTGTTTGGTCGCTTTGACATGTCAGATAATTACTGCCAAGCGCAGTGGTGCGATAGGTTAACACTTAATCACTTAAAAAGGAATTGTTTAGGCCCTTTTGTTTGCCTGTTAAGGCGCCAGTAATGAGAAATGCAAATATTGCTTCAACGTTGCCCCAAAGTTTGGTATAATCTCCAAATGACTGTGGAATGTTTTATTACCTTATCGAGTCACTGAGCAACTGAAAAACAGTTTTCCCCTCAAACGCGGGATTCCAGATATTCCAGGAATCGGATCAAAACGGCAGATGCCTTGGCGGATGGGTTGGTTTTGTTGCTTCGTGTTTTTGGTCTGGTTTATTGCCGATGTCCAGACAGTTTCCATCAAATGTCAAGTAAGTTTACCTCACTAACGTGCATTTATTGATTCTTTTTGGCCTATTGAGTATCTGCCGGCATCAAATACTTTCGGCATGAACACCTGTCGGCATCGCATATTAAAACAACAAGAAATGTTTGGGTTTCAAAAACGGTGATTTCAGTATTAAAAAAAACTGTAAGAATCAGGAAGTAAAAAATAAACTTTGTCCTCGCCTTGGTTCTAGTTAGTTTCGAGAATCGAAAGTAAAGAAACGTTTTTCACCTTGCATTATTGTGTCTGAAATATTATCGCTAGTTTTGCTTTCCTGCACCAAAGAATATTTACTTTGCTCTTTGACCAAAGTGTTTTTCTCGTATGGTGTTGAGATATTTACTAACTTTAAACCAAACCAGTTATTACGTGTTGTCAGTGAACGGACGTCTTTAAAATAATTGGAAGGAATTATGAGACTGTAGAACTTTCTTTAAAGAGCCAACTCCAATCTAAGCTCTAATAAGCCGCAGAATCTTATAGGTCTTCTAGGCTTGTTTGGGCTTTCAGTTTTTATCACCATCTCATTCTTGCCGAGTCCAGGAAGAGACGTTGCTCGTGACGACGAAAACGTTTTTCTTGTTGCGCAATAACTACAATGGCTTCATGATTCCGCGATATAAATACACTGAATACAGTCGAAGCTCTCGAAGGCGACCATCGGGAATAAGCTGAAACTGATCAATAAAGATAAAACTGAACTCCTCTTACTGCATTCTCGCTTCCGCAGCTCTCTTACTCTTGATTACCTCACCTGGGAAATGAAAGCGTAGCTCAGTTGCGAAAGCTCGTGACATCAGTGTTAACTTGTGATTCTATGATGTCTTTAGTAAGCTACATCAATGCTATAGTAAAATCTGCCTTCTACCATCTGAGAAGTATAGCCAGGAATTTCTTTCCCAAGAGACTAAAATTCTGGTTCACTCTTCATTGCTCTAAACTTGACCACTGCAATGCGCTACTCTATGGCCTTTCTAAATATTTGATCGACAAACTCCAGGGAGTTGCTGGAATAATTTTTCTCGTCTTCTTATTTGTCTCGGCCTTACGGGCTCGACAAAATACTAAGACTCGAATAAAAATCCAGCGATATTCTACACTAAAATGTCTAATAAGATATATATATTTTCCTTTCAAACTCCCCTCGGCGCGATCTATGCGTGACTGAAGAGTTTGATTGACAGGTAGTGAACTCGGAACAAGCATGGTGATTGGAAAAGCGGCAACATCAAAGGGAGTTGCGATCCCCCCTAGATTTGATCAACGAACTCACTTTCTCCCTCCCTTAAAGACCTTAAAGAACCCGTGTTAGTCACTCCTTTGTTATAATTGTTTTGTTTGATATTAGAAAAGGAAATTTCTTAAGGGATCAGGAACCCTTTTGGTTGTCATGTTTTCAGAAATTCACTATGCTTTTGGAATACAAGGAAACCCAAGCAAACTATACATATTCTAAACTGAATTTCTTGAAATTGCATTTTTAATAATCATTAATAAATGTCTAATATTTTGATATTTATTTTAATTTTTTAACCTGTCTGCAAAGATTCAACTCCAAGTCCCCTGGAATTTCACCTCTTCCTTTGAAACTTGGCACGAAGAAAGATCTATACCCTATCTCAAAAAGGGTGTCTGCGTTTTTCGATATTGATTTTCTTTCCAGAGATATGCTTCGGTATCATATTTCACTCCATGAAAAACTAACAAATTAAAATTGTTTTTCAAATAACTTTCCAATAAAAAGAGATATCAAAAATCGCCGACACCCTTTTTTGACTGCATTCATACATGGTTTGTTTCTGCCAAGTTTCATGGCCTACGTTAAAATTTTCAGGGACTTGGAGTTGAATGTTTGCCGAATTTGCCCGAATTTTGCAATAAATTATTGAAATTATTAGACTGTCATCAATGATTATTAGAAATACCATTAAACGTATCTCCTCCTTCTAAGCTTTCAGAAAATATATAGTTTATTGGGGTATACTGTATACCTAAGCCAAAGTAATTTTTATATGATATGGCTTCAAAAGGGATCCTGTTACCTTAATAAACATCTAAAAACAAAGTTTCAGATCGATTTTCCGAATTCAATCGAGAACATTGCTCTATATTCTCTAAATCAGCCGATGGAAATGGATGCATTCTCCGACTTGGTATGTTGTTGATATGTTCTCAAAATATTTCCTATAATTTACTTACGCAGCCCTTTCTCTTGTCCACTCACGCAGCCCTTCTCCTTGTCCACTCACGCAGCCCTTTCTCTTGTCCACTCACGCAGCCCTTTCTCTTGTCCACTCACGCAGCCCTTTCTCTTGTCCACTCACGCAGCCCTTTCTCTTGTCCACTCACGCAGCCCTTTCTCTTGTCCACTCACGCAGCCCTTTCTCTTGTCCACTCACGCAGCCCTTTCTCTTGTCCACTCACGCAGCCCCTTCTCTTTCCACTCACGCAGCTCTTTCTCTTGTCCACTCACGCAGCCCTTTCTCTTGTCCACTCACGCAGCCCTTTCTCTTGTCCACTCACGCAGCTCTTTCTCTTGTCCACTCACGCAGCCCTTTCTCTTGTCACTCACGCAGCCCTTTCTCTTGTCCACTCACGCAGCTCTTTCTCTTGTCCACTCACGCAGCTCTTTCTCTTGTCCACTCACGCAGCCCTTTCTCTTGTCCACTCACGCAGCCCTTTCTCTTGTCCACTCACGCAGCCCTTCTCTTGTCCACTCACGCAGCCCTTTCTCTTGTCCACTCACGCAGCTCTTTCTCTTGTCCACTCACGCAGCCCTTTCTCTTGTCCAGGTGAAGGACGCTGTTCGGAGCCACCGCGTGGCAGGAGCAGAATGCATTCTTCTCTCAAACGCGGGGATTTTCCTGAAACCCGCCAAGAGTTTGACGAACTCGTATGGGGTTGCTGTCATCGAGAACGTACAGCCAGGGAATTATCAGGTAACAGTGATGGTACAAATGAGGACATGGCTTTACCAATCAAACCACCAAATCAGCCTAGTTGGCTCAATAGCCCGTGTTTAGTGCGATTTTAGTCCGAATTTCTTGATTCCTTTTGTTTAACAGAGAGAAGTTAAACAAAAGATTCGGACTAAAATCGCGTGCGCACTGAACACGAAATTTAAACTCCAACTAGGCTTATAGGTCACTTGCACTAACTGGGTCACGTGACCCAAATGCAATACATTCTAAGTAAGATCGCGAAAATTCAACTCGCTGCGTTTGCTTCAGGTTAGAGATTTTATGCTAAAACTTCTGTTTCTGACTAATATCAATTAGTTATTTGTATTTCTGGAATCGATTTTGACAAGACATCCGTTAAGAGTTGTTAGGGTCACGTGACCCACTTGGTGCAAGTGGCTTATTGAGTAGCTAAGTTTTTGGTAGAGTGCCGGCTTAAAGAGCGGTAAGTTGGGGGCTCGTCTCTGGATCGGAACAACACTCAGGGCCTTTTCAAAATAATTGAGGAGAAGGTGCTACCTTTTAACGTCTGCAAATGGTTAGACCTTCGCGTCTTCTCCGATCAGGATGTTAAATCGTCAGAGAGCAGTTAAATAACCACTCACGCGGAGTGACAATCCTCAACGAAAGACGGCTACTTACAAATTGCTAACACGCACTCATGTTTGTAAACTGCGATAATTAAAGGGAACCTGTCATGCCACGCGCATGCTCCAGGAGCGATCAATATAGAGCGGATTTCACATGACTGTCGTGAAAGCAATTGCAATTGAGCAATCACTAGCCAATCAGAAACAAGAGTAATTACAACTTACTGCTGAATGGTTCCAGCCCAGCCAATCAGGAGCCGAACCAATTCCTTGCTTGTAATTAGTTCGCAATTTGATTGGTTGATAGAAATAAGCAGCCAATGAGAAAGCAAACCAATTGCAAACACGACGGTCATCTGAAATCTGCTCTATCAGCAAAACTAAGCAGACAATCCTATCAGATAACTATGTAAAGAATAACAAGCATGGTCGGTTGTTTTGAGAAGTAGCGAGATCATGTACGATTTGTTTTCGGTGGCCGTAACGCCACCGTTACGGGACGATTACTTCTTTGATTTGATAGATTCGCAGAACAGCTGCGCAGTTACGTGACAGGCTCAGTTTAAAGCAGTAATTTATGAATCGCTAAGAGCCGTTGGAATAAGAGCTATAAATACGCAACGTTTGTTATTAATATCTATAACATTTCACTCGTTGTTTAGGTGCGCACGTCTCGAATAGGCTACTATACGGTGACAGAGTACATTTCCATTTCCGCTAAAGTGGAGCAGTCCGCTATGATCCTCAAAGACATGGTGATGTCCCCAAGCTGTCCTTGAAAGGGAGTAAGGACCGCTACCGTATTATGTTAACCTGGGGAAAAGTACCACGTGACCTTGATGCCTATCTTCTCACGCCCTGGACTAAAGGCAAAGACTGCAAGAATGGCAAGGTAACGTCGGAGACTCGCATTAAATATTCAGCGCGACTCAAAAGGGTACTGAAATAGGGTACTCAATTGGGCGACTCAATAGGGCAAAGACTGCAAGAATGGCAAGGTAACGTCGGAGACTCGCATTAAATATTCAGCGCGACTCAAAAGGGTACTCAAATAGGGTACTCGATAGGGCGACTCAATAGGGCACTAACACTGCAAGAATGGTAAGGTAACGTCGGAGACTCGCATTAAATATTCAGCGCGACTCAAAAGGGTACTCAAATAGGGTACTCAACAGGGCGACTCAATAGGGCAAAGACTGCAAGAATGGCAACGTAACGTCGAAGACTCGCATTAAATATTCAGCGCGACACAATAGGGTGTCCCCTGCTTGGCGAACTCACTCGTGCGTATAAATGACAGAACTAGCGTGAGCTAAAGTTTTTCGTTGGATTCTTCAATGTTACTAACCAAGAGACTAGCAGAGTATATCCATTTTGTTCATTCTGGCCAGGCATTAACTCTTTTGCGTGTCTAATATCTATAAAACTTTCCCATAGAAGCACACGGTCTGTAACACCTTAAAGAGCCTCACTTGAGGTCGGTTTACACTTGCGATTGTTTACAATTGTCGCGGCGATTTTTCTCGCGCGAGTTGCAATTCCAACTCTCTATTGTAAACGTGATGAAAATCCGGTGCGATTTCTGCGCTCTCTTTTCTTCAAATCGCATAAAGTTGCAAAGAGTTTCGAACATTTCTGAAATCTCCGCGACAAAAATCGCGGCAGATCGCGCCGAGTTGCGCCTAGTTTACATTAGTGATTTTGAGGTGACGCGTACGTGCGAGAAAAATCGCCGCGACTCGCGCTACAAAAATTCCAAGTGCAAACGGGCCGTTTTGTTGGTGGTCAGAGAAAAAATCGGTTGATTTGTAATAATGGACGATTCCGTATAAACAGAAAACTAAACATCTATTCCATTTCCTGTAAGCTCTTTTCAAATATTTTTTAGGTGACCTATAACAGTAGGCGCTGCCAACACGGGACAGAAGAAATCGACCTTGATGTAGACGCGACGAACATGTATGGGCCGGAAACCATGACCCTTACCGGACTTGAATCAGAGACGTTCTCCTACTATGTACATATCTACTCTGCCGGGGTCTGCTGGGATAAGATAGACGCGAGCGTCAAGGTGTACCAGGCGTCCACGGGGGATTACTGTATGATATAGACCAGCCCAAGTGTAGCTCATGTGAGTACAAGGCTCTCGCGGTTAGAGTGCAAATGGTTGTTCAGTATCCAACAGATACTGTACCAGGGAAAATCTGTTGCATTGGATTCGACTTGGCAAACAAACCGCGTTTGAAACTAGACTGCTTGCATCCCCTTCTTCGGCGTAACGTCCGTAAATCGAGGGAATTGGTTTTTACCTGCGGCGCGCTTCAATTTGTTTACGGTGTCGAGTCAGGAGAGGGAGAGACGCGCCACGGGGGGAAAACGCCGAAAGAAGTGGCGCGTCTCTCCCTCTCCTGAGTAACTCGACATTTCCCTCGATTTACGGTCGTTCGTCGAAGAAGGGTCTGCAAGCAGAGTGATTTTCTGAGTTTAATAGAGCCTGTCTGGCGAATGTAGAAGATCTCAGCCCTGATTGAAGGACCGCTGGAAGGATTCAAAATTGTAATTTAGCGCGGCAGTAGCGCGGCGTTGGAGCGGCAGATAGTGATATATTCTCACTGGGTCCCATTGTACTATATAAGTTATGTGAGATGGAAGCCTGGCGTAGCAAGAGATGGCGAAGGCAAAGGGAGGGAGGCACTTGTTCTCAAATCAACTGAAATATGCTAATGAGTTGATATCTTTTATATTCACTGCTGGGACCCAGTGAGAATAGCTCTAACTAACTAAACAATGAGAAATTGACATTTAGAGCGACCAGAATGTGGCTCGACGTCTAAAACTGGCCTAAGAGGTTTATTTAGGAAGATTATCCTTGTAATTTCAGCGGGAACTGGATTCTCAAGCATGAATTGTTCTCGCTACTGGAACGTACTTCAGTTCGACGCCTCGACAGCGACCTTCAAAATACACCAGAACCTTTTTACGAAATCCCCTCCTACGTTACCAACGTACAGACTGGCCAACCCGAACTGTAACTGTAGCAAGAGGTCAGATATAACGAGCAAGGAAGTGACTGATGCCTCCGCCAAGATCTCAGAGACTGCGACTAAATTGATGGTGGAGAAACTTTGCGTAAAGGAAATGAAGAACATCTACGATAACATCGGTAAGTTTGGTATCTCGGTGTTAGTTGTTGCAAAAGAAAACAGTTTGTTTAGTCTTCTGGTCGGCTTGGAAAGTCTGTTATTTATTTATCTGCGTCTAACAATTTTAAACAATTCCTCGATCATAAACTTATAAAGTACGTAGTTAAATTAAACTGGTTTACAATGGGCAAGCTTCTCTGCCAAAAGGGAACTATTCTAAGGATTAACCATTCTCGTACCCAGAGCTCCCCGGCTCGTCACCGCGGGGGACGCTCTAGTAACAGCCACTGACGCATGCGTGAAAGAAAATGGGGTTTTTATGCTTCAAAATTACTTTTACAGAAATCAAGTCGAAGGCATAGGATGAAAAGACGACAAGGAAACGAATGCCAGTGTTATTTTGACGTTTTTCTGCAATCTCGTACCCAGAGCCCGTCATCTTTTGGCCAGAGGCAAGATTCAGGGCTCTGGGGGAATCCGATTTGAGAGCATGCGTGGTAGGTCAAAAACGTAACGAACTTTCATACAACGTTCAAACCGGAAACCCAGAATCTGGGTTTTTAAA
The DNA here is from genome assembly GCA_033964015.1 of Scolanthus callimorphus. Lineage (NCBI taxonomy): Eukaryota > Metazoa > Cnidaria > Anthozoa > Actiniaria > Edwardsiidae > Scolanthus > Scolanthus callimorphus. Next base: position 21,475,620 of record CM066918.1, on the reverse strand, counting down.
AATCGATTCCGCTGGCCGCTGGCCAAAAGATGACGGGCTCTGGGTACGAGATTGTTTTTTCTAAAGCGAGAATAAGCTAGTTTTATGTACGCATGCGCGCCGTTTCAGCCAATCAGCGAAGGCCCTCAAATGGATGTTACCAGAGCCAGGGAGCTCTTGGTACGAGAATGAGGATTAACTAATTTGTTTAACTTGACATGGTTTTGGTGTGAATGGGGTATTAGTCTGTTGATATTCTAGTTTCAATATCGCTCTTATTGTATTGTTATTGCAGACAAAAAGGAGATTCGCTTGAATCCCTCCAAGATAGTCGCTTCACTTGCAGCCTTTGTCAGCAAGAGGATAGAGGAAAAACGGCGCCTCGCACTAGCCTTACAGCGGGTGATCGAGAAAAAGTATGCGCAGTACCATGAGAACGTGGGTTCCAGGCGGACGGATCTGAAGGAGATCGCGCGCAGGCGCTGTTGCACGTATGACGGCGACAAAACGAGTTACGATACGGGCTTCCAGAAATGGGTCGATAAGAAGTCGGTAAGTTGATCTAAGGGCATGTTTACATGCATCCTCGCGCGCCAGGGTCCTTCCCTCACCTCCCCCCAGGGGACAGAGGGGGAGGTGAGGGAAGGACCCTGGCGCGCGAGGATGGTTTACATGGGGAAAGCGTGGCCCGGGCAGCCGGGTCACCCGCATCCGAGCAATAGCCCCATTTAAATGCTCTTTTGAAGAGGCTGTCCACCCTACTAAGAAATTTATCGTACGCAGCGCAGCATAGTCACTCGGTTGTCCGCCAAGGTGACTCCACGAAAAATCTAACGTGTACATGTGTCTTTTCTAGAGTTGCTGGTCTTGGCCAAGAGAAATAAAACAGGTAATTACGTGTAACTTTGTACATGTTAAAAGTGAACGATTGAATTGAACACCCTGACTAGTGCTTGAGTTGTTGCTGTTCAACTATCGCAGATGCCGCATGAGCTTGTTTCAGTCTTCGAGTGGACCTCTCCTCTGGAGGAAGAGATGATGAAGAACTTTATCGCCACATCTGAAAAGGTATTCAACTGTCGTATGTTATGCAAGTATGTTTTTATAATGGCTTTATTTTAATATGTATGTATATTTATTATTATTTTTTACCCTTTTTGAACCGGACTAGTACTAGCGTGATCAGTGATACCTTATCTGGTGATATAGTTTAACTCAGGAAGCCCTGTTTTTGTTCTTTGTTTTTGTAATTCAGAGTGAATTAAACTGGCAATACTTTACGGATGACAAGACTGGATTCTCGAGGGAGTTTCCCGCGGTAGTTTTGGGGAATGCACAATGCGGTAAGTTTCTTGACACAAGCGGTTCCTGGCGAATGCCGATACTGGCCAGCCGAATTGTAGAGGCAATCTATTACCCTAAAATAAGTCAACCTTTTTCCCAAAAAATAATCTGCGTCTTCGAAGTGTATTTGTTCTAGTCTATGTATGTACATCCGCTACTAGCCTCCATGAGGATAAGTAGCACACTACTAATCCTCTTGGAGGTTAGAGCGGATGTACACAGGCTAATTTGTTGTTATTCTTGTTATTTTTTTGTTCTTGTTCTCCTTCTTGTTCTCATTCTCGTTCTTGTTTTTCATGTTTAATTAGATCTTTTTTGTTCTTGTTCTTGTTCTTATTTTCCTTCTTGTTCTTGTTTTTGATGTTTAATTAGCTGTTCTTTTTTTGTTCTTGTTCTTTTCCTTGTTTTTCTTGTTCTTTTTGCTCTTGTTCTTGTTCTTGTCTTGTTCTTGTTTTTCTTGTTCTTGTCTTGTTCTTGTTTTTCATGTTTAATTAGTTCTTGTTCTTGTTTTTGTTCTTGTTCTTGTTCTTTTCCTTGTTCTTGTCTTGTTCTTGTTTTTCTTGTTCTTGTCTTGTTCTTGTTTTTCATGTTTAACTAGTTCTTGTTTTTGTTCTTGTTTTTGTTTTTTGTTCTTGTTCTTTTTGTTCTTGTTTTTCTTGTTCTTGTTCTTTTCCTTGTTCTTGTCTTGTTCTTGTTTTTCTTGTTCTTGTCTTGTTCTTGTTTTTCATGTTTAATTAGTTGTTCTTGTTCTTGTTTTTGTTCTTGTTCTTTTTGTTCGTGTTCTTTTTGTTCTTGTTTTTCTTGTTCTTGTTTTTTGTTCTTCTATGATTATCAAGTTCACTAGCTTGTCCTTTATCCTCTTAGGAACGACTGACCAGCGTCTGCGGCCATGGTACATCCGGGGTATTCGAGGGCCAAAGAACATCATCATCTTGTTCGATATCAGTTACGCCATGAAGGAGGACATGAAGTTCACCTTCGCGCGCACCGCCATATTACAAGTGTTGGACGGACTTCTGAACACTGACTTCACAAACGTTAGTACCACATTACCACAGCCTTATAGAACTCCTTATAGAGCGGATTTCAGACCCCGTTCCCACGAGACTGGTACAAACCGGACCGGGCGAATTTATTTTTACGCCCACTTTAAGATGGCGGCTAGCTAGTATAAATATTCATTATGATTCACATATTCTCGTTCTACGAGTGAATTAAAAGGAGGCTGTTGACCTGCGAACTCTCTCGTAGCTCATGTGTAAGATGTTGGGTTATGAATAGGTAATTTACACAGGGTTGAGGGTTCGCACTATCATGAATACTTTTTCCTTTTTTCTCAATAACTTGCCTGAGAATTTTCTAAGTGCCATTAAGTGGGCGTAAACAAAAAAATCGCCCGGACCGGTACAATTCTGGGACCAGCAAAATGTGGGACCAGCAAAATCCAGGTCAAACTTCGGACCTGTGTGAACACCGATACCGTCCTGGTTTTGGTACATTTCCACGGTAAAGGCAAACCATAAGGCACAGCACGAAATGAGGACTTTACGGAATTTTGCTATCGGCGTATTTTTGCGTAAAGGTAGCCTGTACATTTACGCATTTTTACGTGACGCGTAAACATGCGTAAAAGGTTAAAATACCTTTACGCGACCTTTTCGCAGATATTAAAGAAGCGTAAACCTTTTTACACACAAACTGCGAAAACTGTAAACACCTGAATTATATCTGAAGTATGTTTTTTATGAATTCTTGCATGCGTAGAACACTGATAAAATGGATCATATTTATAGTAAATAATTTCAGAACAAGAATTGAAAGAATAAAATAAAGAGCACCAATACCAAGACTTGAAGCTCCTACCAGCTCTTTTGAATAAGTCAAATACTGATAAAGTTTCGTGGCGTATATCTCAGGTATTCACGTTTTTCATAGTTTGACTGGTAGACGTTTACGCAAGCGTAAAGTTGAGTAAACCCAACAATCTTTACGTAACAAGTAAATGTGCGTTTAGGATGGCGTTCTTTACAGACATTTACGCGAAACATAAATCGCCGTAAAGAAGAAGCCTTTTAAAAGTTACGTTTTTACGATAATAGACAGCTCGAACAACAAATTAAAAGCGAATAACAAACGAAACTTTCATGGCATATTTCAGGTATTCACGGTTTTCGTACTCAGTGACTGTAAACGTTTACGCAAGCGTAAAGTTGAGTAAACCCAACGATCTTTTACGTAACAAGTAAATGTGCGTTTAGGATGGCGTTCTTTACAGACATTACAGACATGTGCGTTTTAAAAGTTAGTTTTTTTTACGAAAAGACAGCTCGAACAGCAAATTAACAGCGAATAACGAACGACCAAGACTTGAAGCTCCTACCAGCTCTTTTGAATAAGTCAAAATACTGATAAAGTTTCGTGCGTATATCTCAGGTATTCACGTTTTTCATAGTTTGACTGGTAGACGTTTACGCAAGCGTAAAGTTGAGTAAACCCAACAATCTTTACGTAACAAGTAAATGTGCGTTTAGGATGGCGTTCTTTACAGACATTTACGCGAAACATAAATCGCCGTAAAGAAGAAGCCTTTTAAAAGTTACGTTTTTACGATAATAGACAGCTCGAACAACAAATTAAAAGCGAATAACAAACGAAACTTTCATGGCATATTTCAGGTATTCACGGTTTTCGTACTCAGTGACTGTAAACGTTTACGCAAGCGTAAAGTTGTGTAAACCCAACAATCTTTACGCAACAAGTAAATGTGCGTTTAGGATCGCGTTCTTTACAGACATTTACGCAAAACAAATCGCTGTAAAGAAGGAGCCTTTAAAAAGTTGCGATTTTACAAATAGGAGAAGTCGAACAGCAAACTAACAGCGGATAACAAACATAACACTCTGTTGAATAATTTTCGCGACAGGTTCAAAATCGTCTGATACAGCGCTAAAATGTCCAAATCAAGGTTCAAAATCAAGAAAATATACAATGCGAAAAAGCACGGATATACGGACAAATAGCGCACTCTTGATCGCCTGCAGCATTGGTGCGAAGGCGAAGGTTTCTACCCTTTTTACAGTATTTACATTGAAAATGATTCTTAACACATATGATTCACTTGTGTTTCAGTGTGACAGACGGTTGAGTCACGTCAAGGCTATGCACACACTGTCATAAATATGGGACTGCAAACAGTCTATTCAGCAACGATTGGTAAAAAAAAAACACTTTTTGTGGAGTATAATTGTTTTTAATTTAGGGACCGGTCATTATTTATGTCGAGAGGGGGGTGGAGGAGAAAATACCTGTGATCCAAAAAAATTTCAAGAACCCCACCTGATAGCATTGATTGTTTTCGGGAGCCCCCCTCTGATAGACTGAAACATTTCAGGACCCCCCTTCCCCTCCATCCATGTCTGTCAAAATGATTCAAACAGGCCCTGAAGGGGGTCCAAATCCCATTTCTCAGTGTAAAAGTTTTGCAAGATCCCAGTCCTGAAGTTTTCCCAGTCAAAGTTTTCAAAATCCCAGCGTTAAAAAGTGACAGAGTGTTTTACAGAGTGTTTGTATTGCAGTCGTAGGGCAAAATTTTAAAAGCAGTTCACAAATTTTTAAAGCCACTCTTTACAGACATTGATATTTCATTGTTGGTTCAGAAGGCATGCAAATTGACCCGTTTCTAGTTCTATTGGCCAAATCCCAGTGGCTCCAATTCCATTTCCAAGCCTAAGAAGGTCTCCCACAATGGCTATCATGGCAAGTCACTAAAACCTCCCCCTCTTTTCTGAAGGCAGTATCTGTGTCTCTTACAATGATCAGGAGTGTTAAGATTGAGTAGATGGCGAGCGCGTAGCGCGAGCCGAAATTTTTTTTTAGACTTTTTGCTGATATAGACAAAGTAATTGTTTCTCAAGACCCCCCTTAACTGCCATTTTCGCCTTTCAAGACCCCCCTTGTGTTCGCTTAAAAAATTTCAGGCCCCCCCATTTTCTCCCACCCCCCCCCCCCCCCCCCCCCCCCCCCTCCGACTTAAATAATGACCGGTCCCTTAGAATAGCCCCTTTGACGGAGTACTCGGGAGTACTAAATGACAGGAGTAAGAATTTCGAAGAGAAGTACTGCTAGTACTCGCTTGAGTGAATTTGATTAGAGCTAAAATAACTCCCCAAAAGAGGAGTAATCTAGCGTTGTTTTAACAAAACACTTTTCGTCTCGTATTTTCAAAAGAAAGCGCCGAGTTATACGTTTAGAGTGACTGCGGCGAATGTCGTCCAATCGCAAGTTCTTCTGGTAATTTTCAAGGTGACTGCGTGCTGCTTCAGCGGTATCTCCAGTACGCATGCTCTCTGAGCATCGGCGGGAAAACCGTTATTTTCCAACACGAGTGTTGGTCGTCGTTGTTTGTCGCTTCTTGTGGGCATTTTAAAGATTTTAGCGCTGTATCAGACGGAATAAAGCTTTCCTGGTGTTATATGAAGACTTAAAGCCCAACTTGACAGTACAAAGCAAGGATTGAAACTAATAACTACAGCAGGTAAGCACTTTGAAGCCCGCAGACAGCTTGCACAGTTATGCTTATTTTACAAATAATACACACCAACCTAGTGAACATTGACTTCCCTCAGAGCATCCTACCAAACCGAAGGCTGGCTTAAAGCTTATTATGTTTGTGGTTGTAAATAAAGTTCACTTATTTCCTCTTATGGTATGTCTCTCGTATATTCAACTTGAGGGAGAAATAACTTGGTATCCAATCCAATGGAACTTGCATAATTGTTAGTTGAACACTAAATTGGGTTGCCATTTGGATGATCCCTTTTGCTTTATTTTCCGCTCACTTCCCTACTTTATCAATATAATATCAATGTATATTAACAACACAAGGTTAGCTGCAAATTTATGATATTTTACCAAACCAGAGGAGCCGAAACAGCTTCCAGTTGTTAAAGTTGTTGTTCAAACTTTCTTTGAAAGTTAACTGAAATTGAGTTAAATTGAAATGAGTACATAGGTTTTCGGTGTGTAACTTGGTGAAGTTCATGGCCGGTATAGTTTTAGAGTGGCATTGCCATTGTCGAGCATTTTGCTGAATACCTTGTGTAGGTATTATAGTAGAGAGAAACTAGCAGACTAGGAACCAGTTTGAATGACCCTAGATCCCTTCCAATTGGCAATCCAAGTGAGTCATACATGTACCAAGAGTTACGCAAATTCTGTTCGATTCCAAGTGATTCCCTCCACCAAATTGATTATAACGAGAGACATCAAAGGAAATAAGTGAGATTTATTTGCTACAGATTTACATAGCTGAAACGTGGCCTGCGTGGCCTGCGGAGAAAGGAATGCAGACAAAAACATTACAGCTACTAGAAGACTTGTGGTTCATTTATTTAAGGAGTTACTCGTTCTGTAACACAGCTATTCGTGGCTCCAGTAGATCATCCACATTATCCTAAGAAAGACCTATGTACCAGTACTTTTGTAGATTGGTACTTATGAAGTATTTTGAGAAAGCAGGAGTTATTCTTGTTATCCTAGGTGTTGCCAGTTAAGGACTGTCAGGTGAATAATACATTTAATATGATTACCTAACTCAACAGGTCAGAATCTGCTGCAAATGGCTACAAGAGATGAAGTCAAAGAGACAGTAATTGTTGACCATGGAGGGGAGGAAAGATGCCCTTGGTCCAAGGCTTGCTGAGAGGTATGTTACAAATTTATTTTTTGTGAAAATATCATTAGTGCCTGGAAGACAGGAGACTTGCAAAATTACATGAGAATATTTAAGACAGATTGTGTTAGAACTTTGAGCAATTTGAACAGGAAGGCATAAAAAAGTTGCTATTCATTATTTCAGGAAACTTTTAAAAAATTGTTTTCAGGTCTCCATGAATATTTTTTGGTATGACTACCACTGCTTATTCCTTTCATGGGAACCTTCAAAAACAAACTGATGTAAAGGCAATAGGAATTAAACTCTGAAGTAACGATATTGCTCAAATAGTCTTTACAATAGTCTTAAATAAGACTTTGTTTATATTTTACAGTAAACTAATAAATTTATACCATAGTAAATATGTTTTTTTTTCTAATATCAGCATTTTAATGATTTACCAGATCACACAAAAGTTTCCAACAAATTTTACAAAGAATACACAACAAAGAGCCAAATTATCACCCCTATCCCTGGAATTGAGAATATCAGAATCAAAATTTGCTTTGGTGTTTTCTATAAGAAACAATATTTTCCTTATTTTAAAGGCCACATGCGTGTTATCTTCTAATATTAAGTGCAATCCTCAACAAAGAAAGCATTATTATTATTATTAAAAATGAAATGTTGCTATGACAATGGTGATTGTGTGCATGGGTATAGTTCCAGGCAATCCTGTCTGAGAACCGGGCTGTCCCAGGATGAAACACTTTCAAAGGATTATGAGCAGAAGGGTTGACCGAGATTAGCCTGACAACCTGGGCTGATGCTTACCCTGGCATCATGGAAAGATAACCTTAGGGGCCGACCATTTGACTTTTGAGGGGGGGGATGATTTTTTTTTGCAAGATTTTTTTTTTTACGTCTCTAAGATATTGTAGGATATTTATTTCGTAAAATTAGTCGAGGATTATGACAAAAATGCTGTGCAGGATATTTTTTTTCACAATCATCCACCGCTTCTCATGGTCGGCCCCTTAGCTGGAACAATGCTATGACTTTAATTAAAATATAAACCACATTACTTCTACTGCGTTAAAAATTTGCTCTATATTATAAAGTCATTATGGAGCAATTTCAGAACATGTACCCCACAATGGGGCCATTCGGAAATTTCTCAAAATTTGATTTATGTTTTGGTGGAAGGGGGAGACCTACCATAATCCTTTTCACGCCCTTGGCTGCAGGCTTAAAGCTTGCCTTGTGTGTAAAAGTGAGTTTGTTTGAGAAAACCTTGATTTAGATTTTGGAGTCTGTACTACTCTTCCCAGTAGACCCTTAGTACACCTCTCAGTTTTTCAGCCCCCCTGTGGCTGTCTCAAATTGATCGCGAGCGAGTCACCTTTTTATGTACCACATGACAAGTTGTTTACATACCACGTGATTTACAATTTTGGCCGAAGACTTTGTTGGAAAGTAGCAAAACAATCGACAAATTTCGATATAGTAATATTCTTATTTTAAGCCGAGGCTCAGGGGAATAAATAAAAAGAAACTGCATTGGCATCGAAAAATGAATAACTTATTTGTTTTGTGTTATTCCCCTGACCCTCATATTCAAGTAGGAATTTTAATATACTGAAAGCAGTCTATTTGTCTGGCCAATCTCTCAAAGTTAGCGCTCCCAAATATTGATCATGTGGTACGTACATACGCAACTCGTCTATTTGAGACAGCTGCCGGCAGCCTGAAAAATCGAAAGGCGTAACAGTCTACTTGGGGAGGATGTTACTAAAACGGGGAGAGGGGATCTGGGGAACGGGGAACCACAGGTTTTGTGCATTTTGCATAATATAAACATGGCGGCCGCTCGCGAGTGCAAATTCTTTTTGAAGAAATGCAAGGTGTTTTGCCGGTTTTCGTGTTACAGCCGATTGCGTTTGAGCGTTTTACCCAAACAGTTCGCACGTTACGTTTGAACGTTTGAAAGTTGCGTTGTGAGACAAAAAGTCGGACGTTTCCAAAGGCAACCGCCATGTGTATTTTTCACTGACCAATCAGAGAGGACAGAACTCTTTGGTTCGCCATAGAAACGTCTCGTTTCATCCTAGAAACACAACTTTTAAACGTTCAAACATAACGTGCGAACTGTTAGAGGGTAAAACGCTCAAACACAATCGGCTGTAAAAAGAACTTTTTAAATGCAGTCAAAGGCAAGCAGGTGAATTTGTGATGATGGTGGGGATGGATTTCAGTCTCACTGGAGAAGTTAATAACACAAAATATACAGGTCATAGCTGCTTTGTTCAAGCTTATCCCACTCAAGGTCATTTGAGAACTCAAATGTTTCTGTATCCAGGAAATCAGGATGCCTCATGTTAATTTACTGTCTGGCAGTTGAGTGAGGAAATGCGTTCTTGTCAACTCCCCCTAGCATATCTGTGTTCGCCTGTTAGTAATGCGAAGTCGTGTAATTTCCATCTATACATCATAGCAAAATATACCTTTTCTCAACAGGCTTTTGATTTACAAGAATGAAAACATGCCGATGAAAATATCCCACTTGCACTACAAAGCTCTATTTTTACGGCGTAATAATGGTTTCCGTTTTTTTTTTTTTTCGCATCAGAAACAAATCTCCGTTATTTTCATTTTTGCACATCTATGCAGTTATGGGACGTATTGGTTCTGGTTACTCGTCCCCAGACCGCTATTCCCCGTCGCCGAGTCCCCTTTTTAGTAACATGCACTGGGGGGAAGAGTATGGTAAAATGCATATGCATGTACCGGTATGTGCGTCACAACCAATGTCTCTATATTGTTTTATCCCAGATAAAACCAAAACCAAAATATTGGTGTTTGTTTCATACTCATTATGCTCCTATTGCTTTCTTCTCCAGAAAGTTAACCATCGGCTTTGAGTGGCTGAAAACGTTATGGACAAAGGCGCACCGAAAGAGCAAAGTTCCCAAGCGAATGCATCTGTACAATGTACTACGCCAGAAGTGACAAGAGCGCTCTGTACTCCGACGCGGAAACACTCATAATTTTGTTGAAAGAGTTCGTCTGGCAAACCGACGTTCTCCGCGAAGATGAAAATGTTCCTCTTCTCGCTTAAATTTAGGACAATAATATTGAAATGATGATTGGCAAAGTTGTATTTCTTAATAATATATTATTTAAGGGCAAGATTGGAGGGTAAATTCTAATAAAAGAACAGTACTCAAAATCATTGTGCTTGTATTTGTGCTGCAGTGCAGCTTGCCCTCATGACTAGGTTCACAATGCTCATTTTTTATACCACGCCTCACCGTACCAGGGACATTTCTTCTTAATCGCGAGGTGAAAGGCTTTCTCTATTCTTGGGTGAAACAAATTACAGGCCTGCAGGAGCGCAACAAGCTGCTCCTCTGTGTGAACAAACGTAGTACAAATAGAAAGCATATTCCAAATGAAGTTAACGCTGTCTAAACGCGAAGTTTCGCCGTATAACAGAAAAATCTATAAACGCATTTTCGAACCAATACGCACATGTCCCAAGCGTAAAGACCCTCTTTACTAGAATTTACATTATCCGTAAAGCTGCGTTAAGAACGACTTTACGCTTCATTATGGTAAGCGTAAAGACCCTCTTTACTAGAATTTACATTCTCCGTAAAGCTGCGTTAAGAACGTCTTTACGCTTCATTATGGTAAGCGTAAAGTTGCGGATTTTTGTGTCATTACGCAGCCTATACGCAAAGCGTTATCGCTGCGTAAAGTATATATTTACGCAAAAGAAAAGGTTGCGTAAATGTCTGTAAATGCTTCCTTTACGTCACCTTTTCGCGTCCAAATCGCATCCGTAAAGTAAGGATTTCGTGCTGTGAGGCGCTAGAACGTAACGTTTTTGTTGCTGGCACGGTTCCGTGTGAACACTGTTGCAAAACGTGCCAGAATTGTATCGGTACCGTATGAACAGGCGGTATACCGGTCTAATGTCAACAAGTCTCACAGTGTAGAAAGTATGAGACTTGCTTTTTCTACCATTCCTTTGGACGATTCTCAGCTATTAGCGCGCGCGCTTTTCTTTATTCAAAAATGCCCGAACCGTCTCCCACAAATACCACAGCGCGCACTTTTTCAAAAGTTTGTTCGACAAATACCCCTCATGGCCCGGCATGCAGCGCGTGCGCGCGTTATAGTGTTCAAGGTCTTGGATCTTTGTTTAATCAGCCAATCAGAATGCGAAGAAAAACAAACACGTGGTTTTTCTTTCTTTTCTTGTATCACGACTAAATGGCAAGTGGTATTCGCATGGACATTAGATGTCATACCGCCGTGGATTCGAGGTTATAGCGGAGCTCCTTAGCGGCCGAAGGCCGCAGAGCGGAGCACCATAGGTATCGCAGGAAGAATACAATAGAACTCGGCGGTATACGATCGACTTCATTTTTCATGGTTCAGCGGTATTCCCATTTGGGTATCGGGGGCGCGTCCGTGTCTGCGCGCCCCAACCACAGGCAAACCAAAAGCCGTATTTCATTTCGGCGGGAAAGATACTGCGCGTCCGTTAACAGAAAAATGTGTAACCGGGAGCTCCGCTTTTAGCCAGGCTAAATCTATATATTAGCGTCTTGTTGTTTTATCTCTCCACAGGTGATAGCATTTGCGGAGTCTGCTCTCCTTCCCGGCATGACACACGGGGGCCAATCAGATGATACTTACAACAGCTGCTTCAAGGCGCAACTCGTACAGGCTAATGGACAAAACCGCAAGGATCTGAAACGGTGCGTCACTCGCTTTTACTGTTTAACATTGAGTGAGCGCAATTTCGTGCAATTTCGCTTTAGCTTTTCTCTCATGCCGCAATACAGGAGCAGGGCTGGAATCACGTTTTTTTTTCCTATTTTATGAGGGTTGTCCAATACACTAATAAATTTATGCAAAGCATTGTCTAAAACAATGGAGGCTAAACAATGGAAGAGTATTGGAAGCCCTAGTAGTGCAGATCCCCCTAGGAAAATAACCAATTAGGTCCCAAATTTGCCACTTGATACCAAATATGGACACATCTTTCAAGCATGTTTTGCTATAAAAATGTCCGATAAATAGGCTGAACTTGAGCATCCACAAACCTCTCTCATTTCCTCTTTTCCTCCTATTTTTCGGTCCAAATCTTTCTATTTTTCCTATTTTTTCAACCCTTCCGCTTGACACCCTGCACTGTTGCCTTCCTATATATTCATGTGCCAACAAAGCCAATGGAAAATAAGCTTCTTGCTTTCCTAACGATGATATAATGATATATGTTCTCCCCTCTTTATCTTTGCCTAGATTCGTAGAGGATGTTCGTCTTGCGTCAGAGAAAACCACCAACTTTCATAATGCCATCTCTACCGCCCTGAGACTTGTACAAAACACCAAAAACAACTGGGACACGCATGTGAGTTTTGATACGTATCAGCGCTAGACCATGAATCCTTATTTTGCAGGTGATATCGGCATGGCCAGGAGTCCCTCACCCCGGAGTGTTGATATTCTACTGCGTTTGCTGCCATCGCAGTAGATTTTGAGCTATTTATAGAATCTTATTTCCAGCTAAAACCGTATTAATAATATAGATAAATTAATCGCATGACGAGTGAATTCCACGGTAAATTTCACGCGAAAAACGATTCGCGGTTCGCGACTCGTGCGATATCGTTTTTCAAGTGAAATAACGTGGAATTTACTAGTCGAGTGATGAAAATTTCTTGAATCCCATTGCAAAGATTTGATATTATTTAAGGTGGAGTTACACGGTGCAATGTTTTCTGCAACTCGTCTCGCAATTCATTGCGAGGCAAGTTGCAAGAGCCATTGCAGCTGATGTTAGCTCGCAATGATTGCTCGCAACGTATCGAACTTTTTACTATTTGTCCGCCATTTTGATACAGAACGCACATGCGCAAAGAAGCCAGAGAGGGTTTCTGGGAACGAAATTGCGAGACAAGTTGCAAGATTCGTGTTACACGCTGCAATGCGAGACAAGTTGCTGCAATCCGTTGCGAGAAGTAGAATCGTATCCTACTTGCTGCAACGGTTGCAGTAACCTGTCTCGCAACGTTGCAGAGGGTGTTACACGCTGCAATGACTCGTGCAACTTGCATTGCGAAACAAGTTGCAGAAAACATTGCACCGTGTAACAGTGGCTTTACTGTAATGAGTCGAGCTTTGAGCTTTCATTGCGCGCGGGTAACCTGCTGTTTTGTCGAATTCAGCTATCAACCATTGAATTCCACGTTAAATCTCACTCGTTTTTAACCAATCAACGCGCGCGTAAGACTTGAGCTATCGGGGATTCTCTACACTTGATTAGCTATCAAATAGCCACAGGTGTATTTTGACAGCATGTTATTGTTATCCGTAGCTTATCGTAGTGTCTGGAAGTCGAGATACGTCGTATAAAAGCCTGAATGAGTTGGTAAAGAATGCCAACACGACAACTAACGTGTTCGTGTATCATCTTGTCGGCAACGGGAGGAGCAATGTCACCACAGTTGCGGACAAAAGGAAACTTGAGGAGATGGCCTCCGTTAACAATGGGAAAGTCGAGGTAACCACAGGGAATTTCGGCTCTTTCTTGGTGTTGCAAGGCACCAGAGGCATAAAGACAATAGAAGACAAAGACCGTAGAACGAAACAATAAGGCATGCATAGGAAGTGTTTATAGCCATGGGAAATCCTAACACTTCCCATTCTTCTACCATGGGAAATTCAGCTTTTCCCATGGATGGGGTTCTGCAGAAATTCCCTGTGAACGTAGCGTGGTTCGGTGTGTACCATGTTCCCCAGCCATTTCTAGGCTGATACAAAAGTTTGTATCACGCATAAATGAAAAAAAGTGAAACCGGCTTCGTTAACGAATGAACTGCTGCTTTCTACTGCGAACTCACAGTCAACCGTGTTTCAGCAGCTTCCTTTGATCGCACATCTAACACTTAACAACCACAAACAGCACTGAGAGCTATTGCAAAATCTGCTTAGTTGCTTAGATAGTTGATTCAAGGGGCGCAAAGTTCGCAGAATTACGAAAACCGCAGAATATAGCCAAAGTATGAAAGCGCCCTTTCACCAGTCTACCCCCTGGTCCAATACCGGATCAAGTTTTCACTATCACAATGATTTTAACATGTGAAACACTAGGCTGGCTTGCCACCCAAAATGTCCTGTTATTTCACTATGGGCTGAACCAGAAACATATAACTTAGTTGAAACATGTAACGGCGAACCAAGCTGTGGCCAGTTTATGACCGTATTTGGTCAATAATGAACTCTCGACTGCTAACCCAAGCAGGTTTTCTCTTCATAATATTTCATTTTTCGCTCAAATAAAGTAGAGCCACAATGGTAAGTGATAATATGCTAACATTTAACATCGCGAAGTCTTGCAACGACATTATTTTCAATATCTGTTCAATAGTGTTTATTCTGCGAGTATTCCGCAGCTTGGCACTAAAGCAATGTATGCTTGTTACACGTTTCAACTCACTTATATGTTTCTGGCTGAACTCGATGAACTTTCTTGTTACATCTTTGCAGACTATTAATGATTACAGTGAACTGGCTCTACGCTTGGGAAGGTTCTATCGTCATATTGTCGGAGGCACAGCTGGACCCTCTGTAAGTATTTGGTTCCTGTACCTCTGTGTTTACTAGACTCACCGCCTATTCTCATGTCATGACGTCGATTACGTCTTGGTACAACAATGTTGCGCGACAAGTTGAGGGATTTTGTGCCTCGTATTTTCCCGGCTGGCTAAACAAGGGAACAATGTTGTGGCAACAATTCACGCGCGCGGATGTTTCCGCGTTTAGTCAAATCATACTAGTGGTCTATTGTCAATGCTGCGTTCTGATTGGTAGTTACAGCCTACTAGTAGCGAAAAGTGTCGAATTTGAAAGCCAGAAACTGGTGATTGACCAGACCAGAAAATGTTTTTGGCTATACAAATTGACACACTAGACGTGTGATTTGACTAAAACAATTATTCCTCTCGCTCTCATGGCCTCTTGAGTCAATAGCCAATTCGTCGGCCTCGTGGGCTTCGACTCAGAGCCCATTCGGGCTCGAGGAATAATTGTTAATTGGACACACCAGGTAACAATGTTTCGGCAACAAAACGTTTCCGAATTCCCTCTGGAACATCTTGTTGCAAGCAGCAATGTTTTCTCTTCTATACGTCCGTCTGTCTGTCCGTTTTTTCTGTCCGTCCGTCTGTTTTGTCCATCCGTCAGTTTGTCTGCCTGCCTGACGGGTTGTTCGCCCGTCTTGTCTACTCCTTAAATGCCTGATATGGCGTGTTTCGTTGCAGTTATCTTCACCGTACTGGGATGAGCGACTTGGCATGTATGTTGTGTTAGGGACTCCATGTTATACCAAGAAAAAGGTACGAACTGCGTGAGCTGTTGTCCCTCCTCCGAGTCCGTGTTGAATGTTTTCAGAATCATGTTCTTACAAGGATACATTCTCGAGATCCCCGGCTCGTCACCTCGCGGGGGAGGCTCTGGTGTCAGCAACCGACGCATGCTCAAAAGAAAATGGTGGTTTTATGCCTCCCAATTACCTTTATAGCACTCAAGTCGAAGACATAGGATGAAAAGGCGACTGAAAACGAATGCCAGTGTTATTTTGACAGAAACGTTTTTATAAAGCGAGATTAAGCTACTTTTATGTGCGCGTGCGCGCCATTTCAGCCAATCAGCGAAGGCCCTCAATGGATACTAGTAATAATAATAATGTCACCAGAGCCTCCCCTCCTACGAGGCGACGAGCCGAGGAGCTCTGGGTTCGAGTATGACAAGGATTAAAGATTGTGACGGAAAGTTAAATCCTGTCTCCTCTACAGTAAATGTTTTAGATGCTAGTCGATACTCTTGGGATAACCTGACATTATTTCAGTAGCGGTGGCTACCATTGTTATGTTTGTTATGTACCAACCAGGATCAATTGCTTCGCTGTACACATGGCACTATTGAGCGGATTTCAGATGACTGTCGTGAGTAATTGGTAATCACTTGGTAATCACTCCTATAAGTTTTGTTCAGAATTGGTGTAATCACTTCGCGATTGGTTTTCACGACAGTCATATGAAATCCGCTCTATCTTCCTATTAGCATTTTCGAATGTTGATTTTTTTCGCAGAAATAAACTATAAGGTATACTACGTGTTTTCCAAACAGCAAAATATTTATTGGTGTTTGCTGTGTCACACCGCGCACGCCCAAACCATATCCGGCTTGATGTTAGTATGAATAGCATTATAGCTTTGTATCATACGTTTTTTAACAGGACTTGATAGGTGTTATAGGAATTGACATCACCCTCAGCGAACTGCTCACGAATACAGAGGTAATAGTGTGAAACATTTGTTGAAATATTTGGCCGCCTCGGTAATTTCATCTCCCCCTGGCACACTACGTCGCCTAATTTCGGCCAATCCGCAAAACGGCCTATTCTTTGGGTGATTTTGTGATGCATTGGATTTGTCCAAACGAGAATGGGGCGCGGGAAATCTGTTGCAGTGTGTAAGCCAAGCACAAGAGGAGGTCTGTCAGTCTTCCCATAATGCATCGCTTTTGAGCCATATTATAAATGGCCGGATGACGCGCGTGCGACTCGGCAGTTGAACAAGGAGGATTTTGTGAAGCTCACAAATTTAAGCGCTCCGGCCTTTCTCACACAAAAAAACGATTGCACCTCTGCTACGATGAAGCCAACGGAAGTATAAACTTCAGGTTGACAAGTTTCACGTGTCTGCATGTTAGCACCGTCTTGGGACATTTTGTTTTCCCGTCGTCGCTTGAAGAAATCAGATTTTGTTTGTTTACAAGCAGTGCAAATGCTTGTAAACAAACGTTTAAATCAATTTTTAGATATTAAGTTCAGGATCGACCCCGTTCGCGAGTGGTGACGGCGAGCGAGACTTAGGTTTTCAACGTGTTTTGCAGTGCTCACGAAGGCCGACCGTTGTTTCGGTTGTCTACTTTCCAGTCCCAAATTCAACAAGAAATCGAGAGGGCAATTCTGATAATGAAATAGATTTAAAATCAAAGAGATTTGCTTAAGTATAATACTCAATAAATCAGAGGGCAATTGGTTAGAAATAGTAGATTTTGGTTAATGAAAATGTAAACAAAGCCATCGCCTGGACAAAATGTCCGTGCAGAGATTTGACGGCAAAGTCGCGCCCTTGTTATTTTCCGCCTGCTTGACATGAAGTGAGAATTTAGCTAAATCACGAGTTCATTTCATAAACTTTTATGTCTATTTATCAGGTTGCATATAATGGTGCTCTTAAGAGATTTTTATTGAGGGATTTCACATCTGTTTTCTCGCTTTTTCCCGGAACATTGTCCGTTTTGGCGGGTAGTTTCAAAAAATATCGCGCAGGTGCTCATGGGAAGACTGACAGACCTCCTCTTGCCAAGCACTGTCCTCATATTTCACTGCGCTGGCTCGAGCTCCTCAGTTGAATAAACCTGCTCTTCAGGTCCTCAGAAATAGATGGTTTTCACGATGTTGCGCGCGCATCCGAAATGACACAACCTACGCTGGGGCATGGATTTTACAAAAATCCGTGGATCAATGGATGGGGTAAAGCGAAGTTGCACGCGATCAAGTCCGACAAAAGTCGCAATTTTTTGCCAGTTCCCCCAATACTGCTATCTTTGCAGTATCTTCGGCGTCATTTTGTGGCTGGCATACAGTAATAGTCATAGAGTACTTCATCCGTTCCCTGATATTGGAACTTAAAGAGCCTGTGTCAGCAGGCAGAGCAGAGCAGGTAATTCAAGAAGGCTTACTTCATGGACGAAATTAGTGTCAACCATCGACGGATTCGCGACTTGGCACAGATTCCGTTTCTTACAACATCATTTCTGCAAATTACTCTAAAGGCCTATTGGTCACAAGGGCTGAAAAATAGTTGTGTGATTTGGAGAAGTTTAGTGACGAATTTCGTGCGTTTTTCTAGCTTTATGTGAAACTTCTATACAACCCGCCATGTTTACTTCAGCAGTGGCCTTTCAGTGTCTTAAGCCCTGGCTAAACTAGGAAACATGTAGCGCGCAACATTGTTGCCGGACACTTCCTTCATGTTTCCCAGTTTAGCCACGCGAGAAACATTGTTGCGCGCAACAAATTTTGTAGCCGAGACACAAAGAAATGTTTTTTTTCCTTCGCAAGACAAGAAACATTTCATGTGTCCGAGACACGCGTGCGATGTTTCCTAGTTAAGCATTCTCTTACCCAGAGCTCCCCGGCTCGGGGAGCTCTGGCTACGAGAATGCTAGTTAAGCCACTCGGAAAAACATGCAGGACACAAATGTTGCGCGCTACATGTGTCCTAGTTTAGCCGTAGCTTTACACTGGAGATGAGCCGATGTTTCGTAGTTTAGCCACTCGGAGAAACATACAGGACACAAATGTTGCGCGCTACATGTGTCCTAGTTTAGCCGTAGCTTTACAGTCTTACTTTAATGTGTCGCGCGCAACATCAGGAAAACCGTCTATTTAGACCTTCACGCGAATATTACAGCTGTTTCAGGTAACACGCGACCCAGCGCGTTCAAAACATCGAGAGAGCTTTTGGCAGTTGGGTTTTCCTGTGTAGCCAATCAAACCATGTGATCCAATCAAATCCTTGCCTAGTTTTGCCTAGTGCAGTGAATTGGCTTCTGTCGCGACATGTCTCGCAAGGGAAGCCAATCGAATGCACTGAGTAAGGATATGATTGGCTCACACGGACACGGATTGCATTGATGGGGACAGCAAAGAAAACCCAACTGTCAAACTCTGGCGGCAACGGCGAAATCGCGTGACATAGTCATGACACACGGTTTTGAATTTCTTTGTTGTGTTTCAGGTGTTTGGTCCTGGCGAGTTGTCCTATACGTTTGTCATCGAGACCAACACAGGGCGTGCCTTGGTGCATCCACAGCTCCCCCAACCAGAATCCACACGAGAAGAGCCAGTAGTTATTAATATTAATGACTTGGAGCATAGCCCGGGTAAGGTGCCGAAGTTTTACTGGTTTGCAGAAACCCCAAATCCCTAAAGCGGAATCGATATTTTAAAAATTGGCAGCGTGAAGCATATTACGAAGTCAACCGTGAGTTCTTCTAGATTCGTTGTCTTTCTCATTTTGATTTTGCGTCTTCTCATTAAAGGCGTTTCTAAAGCCATGCAGAGATTTTGCTGCGCACCTTGTTCCCCGCCTTTTCCCCTCCACATCCCGTTATATGTTGTTTTCGTACGAGTTGGATTCTTGTTCTAGGATTCTCCACAATATTGGGGTCAATGAGAAGGAGAGAGACTGGAACCAAGGTTCTACGCTCAAGGCGTGTGTTGTCACGTGGCGATCCGACCTATAATGGTACGTGTCACGTGACTTATAGAGAATGCAGAATTGTATCCTAGTTTGTACATCATAATGGAGCTATAATGCCCTGAAGCCCTAAAGTCGGACGAGTTGTTGTGGACAAAACTATAACACTGACATTAGCATGATTGTGAAGCATCACTAGAGCGCGCTTCTTGTCAATTTGTTTCTGCCTCAACCAATAGCAATGTCTCATGTCTCCACATCAAAGTTTATTTATGTATTACAGCTGAAATTGTTGCATCGCGACCCGCGTTCTCAAAACATGGACTTGTTTTTGGCTTTGCTGTCTGCCAGTCAAATCTTATAAGCCAATCAGATTATTGCCTTGTTTCGCCTAGTGCAGTCGCCTGGCTTTCCGTCGCGACGTTGTCTGGTTTTAGTTAAGAGTGCAGCCAGTTGACTGCACTAGGCGAAACAGGACAAAGAGTTTCATTGGCTCAGATAGTTTGATTGGCGGAACAGCAAAGTAAAAAATCAAAACATAATTTGATGTTTTGAAAACGTGGGTCGCGATGCAACGGTTTTAGCTGTAATACTTCATGTATGGCTTGACAGGAAAACATGAAGGAAACATGAATGCATGTTTTGTTAGAGACGTGTTTTATTTCTTTGTAAGAGCCTGCCTTTCATACGGAGTGTTTTTTCTTACTTCGGGCCAGGTTTTCGAGGTGCTGTGACAGGCAAGGGCCTGTCAATAATATTATCCGAGTGCGTGCGCAGTTACTATAAGCCAATCAACATTCAATGCATGTAGCCTATCATTCTCGTTCCCAGAGCTCCCCGGCTCGTCACTGTCATTTCAGAGCCTTTACAGATTGGCTAAAACGGCGCGCATGCTTACAGGAAACAGCGTTATCTTGCATTTGAATCTGGCTAAAGCCGGGGAAATCTCTCAACTTGTCGCGCAACATTGCTGCGTTGCAAGTCTAATGTTTGTTGCTCGTTTTTCATCAAATTCACAACTTGTTGCGCAACATCTTGTTTTGATGATCACACGTGCGAGACCAAGGCGAATTTGGCCCCTTAGCACTCCATTTCTATTGACCAACAAGGCAAAGTGTTGCGCGACAAGTTGTGTGTTTGATGAAAAACGAGCAACAAAGCCAGAATTTGTGTCTCAAAGTAGACCCACGCTCTACTTCGCGCAACAAGTTTTCACAATCTGCAACAAATATTTTTGTTGTGTGACAAGTTGTGGCACGGGATGAAAAACGCGCAACATCGATCATCAACTTACAACGCAACAATGTTGCGCGACAAGTTGAGGGATTTTGTGCCTCGTATTTCCCCGGCTTTAATGACACCAAAATGCGTTTGAGCCCACGCCTTCGACTTCTGCGCTCTAACTTCGAGGCATAAATAAGTCATTGTCTTAAACGCATGTGTCAGTGGCTGTCACCAGAGCCTTCCCTAGAGGGTACGAGAATGGTGGCCTATATTGTCTCCTCTTGTTAGGTTATCGTGGTGTTACAACAGACTTCACGTACTCCTGGCGGCCTGTCAATAATACCAACTTCGCTGTGTGCGTGGTTATCGCGAATGACGAAATGGATACGAAGGTGAGATATTGACCTTTCTACCACGCCACAGAAAATACAGCCAATCAGAATGCAGGAATGGTGTTGTATATTCGGGGGTATTCCACTCGTGAACTGCATTAAACGTTGCATTTAATTTTCTGTAGCGTGGTATAGTTATACCAGGGCTGGAACTATTGCGCCTGTATGAGTCGCTTTTGCGATTAGACATTTCTAATTTACGACTAAACTTTAAGCAATTTTTCTGCCACAGTCCGTAAAACTATTGTCCAAAATGCGACCTCATTTTTTTCGTAATTTCCAGCCCTGTATACAATGAATTCTCGTGGCATACTGCAGAATGTCCCACTTGTCACTTGTATTTTCTTAGCATACACGTTCACCTGAATCGAACCTGAAGTCTCGTGTGTATACTTCAAAATACAAGTGGCGCGTTGGATGTTCTGCAGTATGCCACTCAAAAGCATTGTATAACTAGTATTTTTGCGTTTTTGGATTTTGATATTTGGGTGTTCATCACTGCATCTAGGGTTATTAGAAATAAAGTAGTGTCAACACCACGCTGCCTCTTAGTCAAAAGACGTGAAATTCTGGACACGGTATCTTTACTGTTCTTAGACCCCGTCCACACGATTGCGTTTTCGTTTTTAAAACTTTTTCTTTGCGTTCAAAAAAAAAATCGCGTTCACACGTAGCGCTTTCGGATCGTTCCTACTCGTCCTCACGTAGCGCTTTCGGATCGTTCCTACTCGTCCACACGTAGCGCTTTCGGATCGTTCCTACTCGTCCACACGAATACGCTGTAGCGTTTTGAAAACGCTAATAAGCCGTATTGCGCATGTGCAATAGAATAAGAATAGATGCTTTATTTTACCTCGGATTTGAGGGTAGCTCGAAAGAGCTAGTATCTTCGAGTACAAAAAGACATAATACAGGTGTACAATAACATAAACAAAAAAGAAAAAATATATACATAATATATGCAACGAAGTGCACGAAAGACTGGGACTGAGAATCTGACGTCATCGTTTTAGGAAAGTCCGTTTTCAGGCGTCCACACGAATACGCTACGGTATCGTTTTCAATTATATTTGGTGATACCACTAGGCCATCGTATGTTAATATGTTTGGTCATACCACTAGGCCATCGTATGTTAATATGTTTGGTCATACCACCACTAGGCCATCGTTTGTTAATATGTTTGGTCATACCACCAGGCCATCGTATGTTAATATGTTTGGTCATACCACCACTAGGCCATCGTATGTTAATATGTTTGGTCATACCACTAGGCCATCGTATGTTAATATGTTTGGTCATACCTCTAGGCCATCGTATGTTAATATGTTTGGTCATACCACTATAGGCCATCGTATGTTAATATGTTTGGTCATACCACCACTAGGCCATCGTATGTTAATATGTTTGGTCATACCACTAGGCCATCGTATGTTAATATGTTTGGTCATACCACTAGGCCATCGTATGTTAATATGTTTGGTCATACCACTAGGCCATCGTATGTTAATATATTTGGTCATACCACTAGGCCATCGTACGTTAATATGTTTGGTCATACCACTAGGCCATCGTATGTTAATATATTTGGTCATACCACTAGGCCATCGTATGTTAATATGTTTGGTCATACTACTAGGCCATCGTATGTTAATATGTTTGGTCATACCACTAGGCCATCGTATGTTAATATGTTTGGCCATACCACTAGACCATCGTATGTTAATATGTTTGGTCATACCACTAGGCCATCGTATGTTAATATGTTTGGTCATACCACTAGGCCATCGTATGTTGATATGTTTGGTCATACCACTAGGCCATCGTATGTTAATATGTTTGGTCATACCACTAGGCCATCGTATGTTAATATGTTTGGTCATACCACTAGGCCATCGTATGTTGATATGTTTGGTCATACCACCACTAGGCCATCGTATGTTACTATGTTTGGTCATACTACAATATATTTGGTCATACCACCACTAGGCCATCGTATGTTAATATGTTTGGTCATACCACTAGGCCATCGTATGTTAATATGTTTGGTCATACCACTAGGCCATCGTATGTTAATATGTTTGGTCATACCACCACTAGGCCATCGTTTGTTAATATGTTTGGTCATACCACTAGGCCATCGTATTTTAATATGTTTGGTCATACCACCACTAGGCCATCGTATGTTAATATGTTTGGTCATACCACTAGGCCATCGTATGTTAATATGTTTGGTCATACCAATAGGCCATCGTATGTTAATATGTTTGGTCATACCACTAGGCCATCGTATGTTAATATGTTTGGTCATACCACCACTAGGCCATCGTATGTTAATATGTTTGGTCATACCACTAGGCCATCGTATGTTAATATATTTGGTCATACCACTAGGCCATCGTATGTTAATATGTTTGGTCATACCACTAGGCCATCGTATGTTAATATATTTGGTCATACCACTAGGCCATCGTATGTTAATATGTTTGGTCATACCACTAGGCCATCGTATGTTAATATGTTTGGTCATACCACCACTAGGCCATCGTATGTTAATATGTTTGGTCATACCACTAGGCCATCGTATGTTAATATGTTTGGTCATACCACCACTAGGCCATCGTATGTTAATATATTTGGTCATACCACCAGGCCATCCTATGTTAATATGTTTGGTCAAACCACCAAGCCATCGTATGTTAATATGTTTGGTCATACCACCAGGCCATCGTATGTTAATGTATGTATGTATACGTTTGGTCATACCACCAGGCCATCGTGACCCCCAAGGCATACCCCGAACCAGATCTCTACCATCGGTACGACATCGTGCGCTATCTTAAGGTCGGGTCGATTATCGAGGACAAGCCCATTGCATTCCTCAGCAACACAACATTCCCAGCTACACTCTCCAGGTCTAAGTAAGTATCTTCTCCAAAATTCTTTAAAATGTTCAAGTTAGACTACACGTTGAAGCAATTATGGAGAAGTCACTTCTTCGATGGTACTCTATGGTACTCCTTAGGCCGTGCGCGAAACATCTCAAGCCGTGTGCGAAACCACTTGTACAGGTCGTGTGTGAACGAGGACATGTGCGAAACAACCGGATACCCTCTATGGGCTGGTTTGCACACGAAAGCCGGCGCAGACGCAAGCGCAACGTTACGTTCCTTCGCGCTTGCGTCTTGTGTAAATCAAGCGAACTCAAGCGCAAGCAAACTTAAAAATGTGGATCGCTTGCATTCGTGTGTAGACCTACCCTGATGGATGAAAAGTGAAACTTCAAGTTGAGCCGTTGGTCGCCAATGTCATCAAAGTTTACTTAAGGCCTGTTTATACTTGCAATTTTTGCTGAAATGTTTGTCGCGCGAGTCGCGGCGATTTTTCTCGCGCGTACGCGTCAACTCAAAATCACTTATGTAAACTAAGAACAACTCGGCGCGACCGACCGCAATTTTTGTGACCGCAATGATTTGAAGAAAAGAGAGCACAGAAATCGTACCGGATTTGCATCTCGTTCACACTAGAGAGTTGGAATTGCAACTCGCGCGAGAAAAATCGCCGCAACAAACATCGCAAGTGTAAACCGGGTTCTAGTCGGCCAAAGCCTGCGGCTCTCGCATACTGCGGTTTTCATAACACTACGAACTCTCTGCCAACCACAAAACTGTATTTTGGTGTCCTTCAGTCAAATGTTAACTACCCCGACAGATCTTACGAACCCTCTGCGAAACATTTTTAGGTTGCTTAATGGTAACGTTTGTTTTTTTTATTAGAATTAGATATCTGATTGACCAGACGTTCAAGGAAAACATGTTGTCGTTTTAAAATTAAAATGTAGAGGTCGCAGAATTATCATTCTCATGCCCAGAGCTCCCCGGCTCGTCACCTCGTAGAGGAAGTTCTGGTGACAGCCATTTTGCATAAAATCTCGCGCATGCGCCAGTGGCTATCACCAGAGTCTCCCCCGCGAGGCGACGAACCGGGGAGCTCTGAGTACGAGTGTTATGCACAATTATGAAAGCCGCAGATAGCGATTGGACAATCCTTTTTAAGAATGTCTTCGCATGCTTTTTCTTTCTCAAGTTCAATATTACTTTTTCTTT
Source organism: Scolanthus callimorphus (assembly GCA_033964015.1). NCBI lineage: Eukaryota > Metazoa > Cnidaria > Anthozoa > Actiniaria > Edwardsiidae > Scolanthus > Scolanthus callimorphus. Next base: position 21,450,574 of record CM066918.1, on the reverse strand, counting down.
TTCCAGCTATTTTTTGAGCTCCAGCTGTTTTGAAGACCCCTACAGGTTTGAGAACACCCCGGTTAGTTTTGTGAGTTTGATTTTCACATCTATAGCTGTTATTTGTTTTGACGTTTGTCTATCAAGCACTCAATAATTCGATAACGTCTCGTGTACCTTCAGGAGACCCTCGAGTTTGTCAAGGAGCTGTCAGACTATGTGGACGGCAAGCGGAGTGTTCAGCCCATGCAGGCTCTTAGGAGAGAAGTGCTCGCGGATATTCGTCTCACTAGAGAAATAGAAAAGTGGTGAGTGAATGAGAATCTTAGGTACGTCAAGAGGACAAACATATTCTGTTTTGATTATAGGCTTTATATTTTGGCCCGAGACTTTATGTTTTGGCCCAAGGTTTTATATTTTGCCCCGAGACTTTGTGTTTTGGCCCGAAGTTTTATATTTTGGCCCGAAACTTCATATTTTGGCCCGATCGAGACTTTTTATTTTGGTCGGAAGCTTTATATTTGGCACGGAGCTTTATATTTTTACCAGAGGCTTTATATTTTTTTTTCCTACGGGATTTTTAGAGAAAAGTGTAAAGCTAATTTCGGCTAATTTGGACTAATTTAGATAAGCGAAATTTCAAATCAGTGTCACAAGAGATGAGTCACTAGAGATGCGTCACTAGAGATGCGTCACTAGAGATGCGTCACAAGAGATGTGTCACTACAGATGCGTCACTAGAGATGCGTCACTAGAGATGCATCACTAGAGATGTGTCACTAGAGATGTGTTACTAGAGATGCGTCACTAGAGATGTGTCATTAGAGATGTGTCACTAGAGATGCGTCACTAGAGATGCGTCACTAGAGATGCATCACTAGAGATGCGTCACTAGAGATGCATCACTAGAGATGCGTCACTAGAGATGCATCACTAGAGATGCGTCACTAGAGATGCGTCACTAGAGATGCGTCACTAGAGATGTGTCACTAGAGATGCGTCACTAGAGATGCGTCACTAGAGATGCATCACTAGAGATGCGTCACTAGAGATGCGTCACTAGAGATGCATCACTAGAGATGTGTCACTAGAGATGTGTCACTAGAGATGCGTCACTAGAGATGTGTCACTAGAGATGCGTCACTAGAGATGCGTCACTAGAGATGCATCACTAGAGATGAGTCACTATAGATGTGTCACTAGAGATGCATCACTAGAGATGTGTCACTAGAGATGCGTCACTAGAGATGCGTCACTAGAGATGTGTCACTAGAGATGCGTCACTAGAGATGCGTCACTAGAGATGCATCACTAGAGATGTGTCACTAGAGATGCGTCACTAGAGATGCGTCACTAGAGATGCGTCACTAGAGATGCGTCACTAGAGATGCGTCACTAGAGATGCGTCACTAGAGATGCGTCACTAGAGATGCGTCACTAGAGATGTGTCACTAGAGATGCGTCACTAGAGATGCGTCACTAGAGATGCGTCACTAGAGATGCGTCACTAGAGATGCATCACTCGAGATGCGTCACTAGAGATGTGTCACTAGAGATGCATCACTAGAGATGTGTCACTAGAGATGTGTCACTAGAGATGCGTCACTAGAGATGTGTCACTAGAGATGCGTCACTAGAGATGCGTCACTAGAGATGCATCTTTAGAGATGCGTCACTAGAGATGTGTCACCAGAGATGCATCACTAGAGATGTGTCACTAGAGATGCGTCACTAGAGATGCGTCACTAGAGATGTGTCACTAGAGATGCGTCACTAGAGATGTGTCACTAGAGATGCGTCACTAGAGATGCGTCACTAGAGATGCGTCGCTAGAGATGCGTCACTAGAAATGCGTCACTAGAGATGCGTCGCTAGAGATGCGTCACTAGAAATGCGTCACTAGAGATGCCCGATTTACCAAGACTAATGTGAAATGCATGTTTCACAGCTGGAACCGAAACCCGATGCGTGTTCTTGGCGGTGACGCGGCGTGGCGATACATCGCTACTAACTCCGGTGCTATGCGTCAGTATCCTGGACGACAGACTTACAATAACAGGTGTGTACACTGACTAAAACAGAACATTGTACAATATACGTTTACCAAAATCAAGGAAACAGTGAAGTTGGCGATCAAAGGACGTCCTGAAATCCCGCTGCGACTTTCCTGAAATTGAGATGGAGCTCCCCTCTCCAGTACGGTCGGCATTGCGTGACCCACCCATGAGTTTGGTGGGCCGTCCTCTTGAAGGCCGCCAAGCTTGGCTATGGTATCCAATCAAGCCAAGCCATCCGTATGCCGATTGACAAGCATGATGACGATTGTGCTGAAGAGAACAATAAAACCACTCAAAATCTCGATCCGCCCGTGTGCATAGCAATTGAAGCTTTTTATGACTTGTACAGTGGGTAGCTCTTTCTTCTTCAACAATTTTGTTTATCTTTGACAAGAATAAGGTATCATGATAATGCCTCAAAACTCTTCTATAGTGTAGAAAACAAAGAAAAACAAAGCACGAGTAATTTGACGGTTATAATCTAATTGGTTCTCTAGGTACGATCCCACTAGCCGCCCGTGGTACCATGCTGCCAAATCATTTCCTGGAAAAGTGACGTTCTCGGTGCCCTACTCTGATAACGGAGGGGCTGGGGTGGTAGTTAGCACAAGTCAGACCATCAGCAGTGGATCCATGGTACATACACTAACATCGCCCTTGGCTGGTCCTATGACAGGCAGCCCACGCTAACGATGCGATACTTAACTGAATATATGAGTAATAACTGCACATATAGAGAATGTTTTGAGATCGTTTGATCAACTATAAATTTGCTGTAATTACTAATAGAGCGGATTTCACATGACTGTCAAGACTTGTTATGTAATTGCGATTGCTTTGCGTTCTCATTGGCTACTCGTTTTTCTCAGCCATTCGAATTCTGTAGTAAATACAATTGTGTAATTACTTAGTAATTAGTTCGGCTTGCAATTGGCTAAGAAAAAGCCATTTAGGAGCAAGTCGTGATTTCTCTCCATTCTGATTTGCTCGTGATTGCTCAATTGCAATTGTTTTCGCGACAGTCATGTGAAAATCGCTCTAAACTTCACTTACCTCTAGTTCCTCGAGTGTGTTGTGTATTCTTTTGCGTACTGTGTTGACTTTCTTTACATTTACATAACGATTCGCATCGTGAGCTTTGGCAACCTTTGGTCCTATGATCAGAGTTCCTTGTTAGTATAAAAAGCCTACGCTTGATAGAGATGTTAGACAGGGGAATTTACTGTTAGATTAATTGTTACTGAGCTGATCATTTTCTCAATTCCTTCTACCTGTTTGGTTTGTAGTATACTGATACCATCTTTAGGAGTTGTCCGGGTTACGTAATTTTCATCAGCATCCGATCCCGTTTCATCTGTTTCGTGGTCGATTAACAACAAAAAAGAATAATGGACGATTCCAGCTATAACGCACACTGCGTGTCGGTAAATGAGGGATATTTGTTGAGCAAACTGTGAAAAAAGCGCGCGCTGCATTCTGGTAGTTGTGGGAGACGGCTTGATCATTTCTGAATAAAGAAGAGCGCGTTCGTTTATAGCTGGAATTGTCCAGAGCATAAATTTGGAATTGGAAGTATAAGTACAGAAACGACAGGCCAACTTTTGAAGTTTTGTATCGTGACAGTTGCGTTGAGCTGGGATTTTCCAGTCCTCCTAATTCAAATGAGCGTGTTGCACGCTCGAAGATCTTACCCTATTGAATTGAAACACTTGACTACAAAACAAAAGAGAGAACTTTAGCACAATGAGGTGTACCAAGGCAATAGCGTTAGAGGAAGCTGCTACACCACTGATTGAACTCATTGTCGCGTTATTTTTAGGTGCGAGCAGTGATGGGAATTGACTGGAAGATGAAAAATATTGATGAGATTGTCATGGCAAGCGGGGCTATATGTAAGAAGAACTCAGGTAAGAATATGTGAAGTGCAATTATCGGTTATCAAGCACTACTTTACAAAAGGCTAGACAAAGTGCTGAATATGTGGTCAATATCTCGATAGTTTGAAAGGAGAAAGCCGTAACTTGTTCTTTGGTAGAGCCATTGCCATTCCTCGTTATACTAATCACATGCCTCTTTTGCCTTCTAAACTTTCAGTGTCGTGTATGCTGATCGACCCTAATGCCTATGTGGTGTACGCTAAAGTATTCATACACCATCCCAGGTAACACTCTTGCTTTGACAGTTCTTCTAGATCTTTCCAAACGTGTGCTTCATTTTGTCTCTTTTTCTGTGTGGCAGTGCCTCTAAGGAGCGTGTCCATTTGGCGTATAAGCACTCCGAACTGCTGCTAGATCTGATGAAGAAAAGCGTGATCTCCACCAGTCTCATGTGCAATGACTTAGAGGTGAGTTACAGTCTTGGCACGGAGTTATTCTGTTTCCTTTTTGTTGTTGACCACTAATCAGCAGATGCTACAGCTATCAATGGAAAGAGTTCTTTTTTTGTTACCGTTTCAACAGAAATTAGCTCCTCGAGAAAGCTCCCTGATTTTTCCCACCACCTCAGTTATCATTCTCTTCTGCAGTACATAACAAAGTTACACGAAGAGGAAGCGAGTGGACGAGTTTCCACATTGATACTTAGATGAAAACGTCGTGTTTTCAAGGTTGTGTCCGTCCAAGACCATTGATCTTTGAAGTGCCTATTTAAGAAATAGAACACATTTTCCCATGTACCATAGCCTGATGGTAGCACGCGTGAAAAGTTGGGAGAACAACAAAGGCTGTGGAAACACGAGCCTCTCTGGGGGGTTGGGAGAACAACAAAGGCTGTGGGAACACGAGCCCCTCTGGGGGGTTGGGAGAACAACAAAGGCTGTGGGAACACGAGCCCCTCTGGGGGTTGGGAGAACAACAAAGGCTGTGGGAACACGAGCCCCTCTGGGGGTTGGGAGAACAACAAAGGCTGTGGGAACACGAGCCTCTCTGGGGGGTTGGGAGAACAACAAAGGCTGTGGGAACACGAGCCCCTCTGGGGGTTGAGAGAACAACAAAGGCTGTGGGAACATGAGCCTCTCTGGGGGGAGTGTTTCCACAGTTATTTGTTGTTCGACCAACCTTTCACAAGTGAATCAAAACGAATCTGTCCATCTCGCTATTTCCTCACGTTGCCAATCTTTTCTATCGTTTTCTGAAGGTTTCATCATTTTATACATGCTTTTTTAAAGATTTAGATGGAGAAATGATAGAAACTGTTGTAGTTTTGTCATAGTTTGGCGAGTGAAAACACACTTCCGGTCAAAGCATTACCATAGCGTTATGGTAATTAGTTTTCGACCAATCAGAGCGCGCGTACTATATCGCAGTTATTTTATAAAACCAAATATCCGCATGATTTTACAACTTGGCCGCTCAGCATGATGTTACCACCGAGACATATCTCATAACAAAGAATGAGGGTTCTTGAAACGTTTTTTTATCAATTTTTTTAGCGTGTCCTATTTTGTTGTGACAAGCGATTAAATATCCACGTGCTGAATGCATTGAGTCATGGCATTGATTAGGTCGTTGCTGTTTCATTTTTCATTTGTTAATTTCGATTGAGATTGTCAAAGGAAAGATTCAATTATTTTTCATTCATACGTAAAAGTCGGCAACCACGTAATGGTACGGCTCATTGCATTCGACGCGTGAATATGTACTCTTGCCACAACTGAAAAAGTTATGGTCACACTGAAAAATTAGCATTTGTAGTGTGGCTGTAGTGTAGGATAATCCGCCGTGTACGAACCATTGCCAGAGGACACCTTTGTGTTCAGCTCTCCTTTCATCATGATTCCTTCTACTAAACAAAGGAAGCTATTCTGACGCAACTTGTGAGTTGTTTTAGGTTCGTACACGCGAGAACAGCCAACCTTGACGGAAGCATTTCATGCCATTTGCTTATCAAATTTTTGCTCATCACCAGCTCGGACAAACGTACATCAATTACAAGATTGCTGATATTATCCCAGGGTAGGTAAACAACAAGCTGTCATAGTGCTGTCCGTTTTCTTCTCACTAAAACTGAAATCACTGGAATGTTCAACGAGCCAAAGTTTGATCAGCCACCCGACATTGAACACGTTACAGGGGCTGTAAAATAGAACGAGGGAACTACTAATGAAATGTGTTGTTCAGCTCATCCAAGGTCTTCCGAGTTGAGTTACTTGCAGTACATGGTGGACTAAGCTAGTTGTCATTGCGTTGTTAGGGGTAAAGTGGAGGGCAGACTTCGGTGCGGGAGCTACATCATGGTTCCAGTGGAGAACACTAACGTGTACCTGGTGGTTCTTGATGGAGGTTACTGCCCCGATCCGGCGATGAAATGCACTTCGGTAAGACAGTAGCACGGCTAGTTAGGATTTCCGCCGCCCCTTCACGCTCGATTGTACCTCACTTTATTCATTATGTAATTATTGCCCGAGCAAAACCTCATTTTTCTGACGTTTCCAAGACAACGCACGCGTTGTTCAACGTCGCTCATTGTCTGGCTGACATTGTGTGGCTGGTCGAAACTTCTCACACTCTGTTTTGTTTGAGGGGAGCTTGTATTGTGTTGTCATGGAATCGTAGGCAAATTGAAGTTACTGAGAATGTCTGTAACGAAACCGACCATCAGATTCTTCTGGTTGATTTTTGATCTGTAATTAGGTAATAAATAAGAACATTTCGTGTGGATTCAGACGTTTAATGCAGCTAGACGTCAATATTTCATTACTACAGAGCGCCAAAATCGGGCGATTTCTTGGTGTTACGGAGCACCAGAGACATGAAAACATTGGAGCAAAAGCCACGAACAAAGACCGAAGAACGAGACAATGGAATAGAGTACAAAGACCTCGAGCACCAAAAACAAATCTTTCCTTAACACCAAGGAATACCCCAAAAATCGCGATTGAGAGAACAATGTAGGGTAGCATAGCCTGCTAGCAGAGAGTCGTTTTTTCACTCGCCCCAGACCGAATTTTCACCCGTCAAAGATGGAGCCTGCATCGGGATTCTCGCTCGATTCTCGCCGTAAAACGACCTAAAAACAGCCAACCAACGCCTGCTAGCAGGCTAAAGGTAGCACTGTTTAAGATGAGTTTTGAGTCGACGCCTGCAACATGCCCTCAGTAGATAACGCTTACTAATTAAGAGTCTTGATCGTTTTACCGTACGTTTTCAGTGTTCCAAGACCTCATGTGCCGGTGGCATCAACAAGGATCAGTCCCCCACCACGCCAATATGTATTCCCTGTGTCTGTAGTGTGCGATACAACCCCTGCTCGCTCCATTTCTACCAGGTGAGGCATGATTAACTATGATATACACATAGGAGCAGAGATGTAAGATAATGCTGACCGAGGGGAGGGTGGAACACGCAGGAAGTTTGTTAGAAGCCCTTCATCCTCCTGCTTCATTTTGAAGTAAATACGGCTTTTCACTCAGCTAAATCTGTGTACCACTCATATTTTCATGTTTCATGTTTCAGCGTAGGTGTAGACGATAGCGGAGTTTTGTATTATCAATAGTTACACAACTAAATTTATTATATGGACACGAGCGTTTTACTGGGAAATACGCCTCTCGTAGATCTCATATGAAGCTACATCCGGGACCTGAGTGACATATTTTCCATATCCTCAATAGTGAGAATATCAGTCAAAACAAAAGTTCTTGGAAATCAATTTGGACAATAATATTGTCTATATAATAACAAGAAAATGCGCTCATTCGTAAAATATTGTCCTTGCCACTCAAAAATAAAACTCATACCTTCGCGCCACCTTGTAATACCCTCTGTGCACTAACGCCAGAAGTTCTGTATTGTGGGATACAGACACGTGGACTCTTCCATTGGTTGGTCGGCCAATAATAAGACATGAGTTTTAGAATCAGTGAGGTAGGAGTGGTATGGATTCCAAATGTAATTGTTGTTTAATATGTCATTTCTTGTTTAGTCCCCAAATACACAAGTTGCATGCCCAGCAATCGCACGCAACAAGCCAAAGACAAAGATTGCGTGCAAGAAACCCGAGTCGGACTCTACTCTGCTGAAAGGGCCAAAGACGGCAACCCCGGTCGTCACTCCGTCTCCACGCGACGGCAACGTCAGAGGAACTGCTTCAGGATTAATGTCGAACTGCCTGGTGATTTTAGTTACTTCCTGTGTAATACTGAGCTCGAGATCACCATGGTAACAGATCTGTTCAAGATGAGATATACTTGTCATGAAAACGCCGTACGATTTCACCTAAGTCTTGGCAGTGACGGCATCAGCTCCGGACCGACTCCACAGGAAGTGACCTTGACCATCAATGACATTGCAAGGTTTTGCTGGAGATCAGCCTCAGTTCATCATGCTCGACGATCCAGCGCCTCTTCGGGAGCTGGCCAAATGGGGCTTCGCTTCACTTCACTGTATTGCGCTACGTTATTAAGATCACGTAATAAAATAGTCCCCTAGTAGCGTAGCCAGTCAGAATGCAGCATTGACAGTGGTCCACTAGTTGGGTGATAATTAAATTTTTATAGTTACCGTTACCGTGCACGAATCTGGCAGCAGGGGCGTAGCCAGCAATTTTGGTTGGGGGGGGGGGGGGGGGGGGGGGGCAGCAAAGTCCGACATTCGTGTCCAAATTGGACTCGGGCAGAAAAAAGGACGCACTAAATCATTATATCATATGGTTTCAAAGTCGGCATAATTATGAGCTCTTGCTAGAAATTGTTAGTTTCTGTCATCCAAAAAAGAGAGAAGGCAGCCCTTCGTTGTATTAGATGTATTTGGGTCCAAACAGACGATCCATACATGCGCTGTATATCCTCGGCCATCAGTTTTGATCAGTTTTAGGATGCCATCGCTCGTTTCCTTGTATGTTGATGTGACGCGGAAACGTCTTCTCTGCATCCCAATCGTATTAGTTGCTTACTTTAGAGTGTACACTGTATGTTGTCTATGCTCTTCCTGTTTTAAATTAACTCCTATGCTCTCCGTGAAACTTATCGTAATATTGATTGACTCAGACTCAGACTCAGAGCGTAAAACAGGGGGTTCGTTCGCACAGAAATTGGAAAAAATCAGAGTTTGGAGGAGACGTTTCGGAATTTTTCCAGGAGTTTTCCAGGATAATTTCCGGCCTTGTCGGTCCATTTTCGATCAAATTTCAAGCTTGAAAACGATTTTTAGAATTATTACATCCTTGATTTTGTGAATGATGATATTTGTTTCATTTTTCCAGGACTTCGTTCGAAATTTTTGGAGTTTCAAGGACTTTCTAGGAGTTCAATAAAAATCAAGGACAGCCGTACTAGCCGTACGAACACTGGTAAAAGTATTCGAAATTTATCCTCGATATCCCTACAAACTTTAATGCTTTGCATTAGACTAATAGGAGTAAGAATTAGTCTATAATTTTTTTGCAGAACATTCAATATCGGTAATAAATTTATTATTCAAATCATTATGATCAATTTCAAGGGAGGACCGTCATCTTTCAGACAACACTTTCAGTCTTGCTGTGAGTTCCGTACATAAAAATGCTTTTATTAAATTGACGTTAATAAAAAAATATATATTTACAATGTCCTTTTCTCTACTAGTAATTTGTCTGGGGTTTTGTCAGCTACAATATATCGTACAAGATTATTGAATTTCAACCAAGTATATTCCTTAGAGATGGGGCCGAGGTCCCACGCGTCAAAGAGCCTGTCGATGTATTGATAATCAACCTAGGTCTATAAATAGTAGTTAATAAAATGAAGCTATTAAGAAAATTGAGTGAGCCAGCCCCACAAACATTTGTGTTCTACATGGTCTTCAATATACGTCACACTATGCCTAGGGCAATAGAAAACACAAAAGCGCGGCCATGTTGGTTGAACATGCATGGTTCATTCGGAACCCGTGGATTTTTTGTACAACTTCTGGGCGTACGAACGCTGGTTAAGTTTCTGTTCAGATAGTTCAACCAACATGGCTGCGCATTTGTATTTCTACTGCCAGACAATAGATGGGCTGTATTCATCTCATTCTCTGTATTCATTTCGCAGGGGAGGCTCTGGTGGCAGCCATTTGAGGGCCTTCGCTGATTGGATGAAACGTCGCGCATTCCTACATAAAACTAGCTTTATCACGCTTTTATGCAATTTTTATGTATCTGGCTAAAATGCACCACAATTCGTCTTTTAAACCATGTCTTCGACTTCTAAGCTCTACAAGTACTTTTGAGACCATTCTCGTACCCAGAGCTCCCCAGCTCGTCTGCTCGCAAGGGAGTCTCTGGTGACATCTATTTGAGGGCCGTCGCTGATTGGTTGATTTTGAGCGTTGGAGCATGCGCTGAAAAGTCTTTCTCTCAGCGGCTCTGTATTAAATCAAGCGCATGCGTCAGTGGCTGTCACCAGAGCCTCCCCCGCGAGGTTACGAGCCGGGGAGCTCTGGGTTCGAGAATGTTTTGAGACACAAATAGGTAGTTTTCTTATACGCATGCGTCAGTTGCTGTCACAAGAGACTGCTCTGGGTTTGACCATTCTCAACCAAGAGCTCCCCGGCCTTGGCTGATTTTGAACGTTGGTGCGTGCGGAGAATGGTCTTTCTCTCAACGGCTCTGTATCAAATCTCGCGCATACGTCAATGGCTGTCCCCAGAGTCTGTCCCTATTCTCGAACCCAGAGCTCGCCGCCTCGCAGGGGAGGCTCTGGTGACATCCATTTGAGGGCCTTCGCTGATTCACTGAAATGGCGCGCACTCGTGCATAAAAGTAGCTTAGTTTTGCTTTCGAAAAACGTATCTATCAAAATTGCACTGGCAGTCGTTTCCTAGTCGTCTTTTCAACCTATGCCTTCGACTATAAAAGTAACTGTGAGGCATAAAACCGCTATTTTCTGTATAACGCATGCGTCGGTGGCTGTCACCAGAGCCTCCCCCGAAGTGACGAGCCGGGGAGCTCTGGGTACGAGAATGAGCCTCCCCCAGGAGTTGACGAGCGCGGGGGGGGGGGGGGGGGGGGAAGTTCTGGGTTCCAGAATGCGTCCACGACGTGACGTGCCGGGAAGTTCTGGGTACGAGAATGGGCCGTATTCGCCTCGCCCATGTCAAACTACTATTGAAATGGCTTCTACTACTAGACCTATGTTGACATCAAGTATATGGTGTTATTCGCATGCGAAACCCTTGAGGTTTGCAAAATCATATTAGATTTATTGCAATGTTTGCACTCTGTGCAATGTCCTGGGAATTTTTTAATTTGCCACTGGTCTCTCTGTCGTAGATTTGTCATTGTCCGATAGCATTAAATGCCATCAATAGGGCCAAGAGCGAGAATATAAATGTCCAACTCTCCAGAAGGATGTGTTCTTCCTTCACGATGTCTCGTCCTCGTACTTTCAATCTGAATGAGAGGTTTAGTAGTATAATAGAACTGTCCTCCCATTTGTCACCAAATTTTGCATTTCTTTGGCGGATTCATTTTTGCTCCTCGCGGACAATGAAATACTTTTGGAAAGTTCTCGGAGTTGGATACACTACCGGTGGCCCTGAAAGGAAAGCAGATATTTAACATAAGCCGCAAATATTAGTAAATTATAACTTTAATTTATATTCCGGTAAAAACTTTAGGCAGCACATAAAATATACATGTATTAAAAATATCCCGAACGCTGAACAGCAAATAAACATTTCCATAAAATTCTATTTGGCAAGATTTAAATATCTGCGAATTCTGTACGAGTGCCCTGCTAAAGTGAACATTATTTAGATAGCCGGTGCACGCAATTTTTTTACTTACACCCACTTCATGGCACAAATTGTAAGGCAAGTTGTTGAGAAAAAAGAAAAAAAAAGTACTTTTCATCAACCATCAACCCTGCATGCCAACAAGGGCGAATCCACCCACAATTGTAGGGGGTAATTGAGGTTTGTCCATCAACAATCTTAGGGGGAAGGGGGGGGGCTAATTATTGAGTTTCGTCCGTCAACACAACTGAAAACAATAAAAAGCATTTCTTCGTTTTTTTTTTCTCGCTCTTGGAGCATGCGCGTATCGTGACAGGCTTCTTTTAAGTGTAACCCTTTTGAGGATGTAGCAATGACCTTCCCCTCACCTGTAAGGTGGAAGCGAATGACTATCGAGAGCCAGTCGTGACTTGATGGCAGAGGGCTTAGCGTGATAGCAGTAGATCTAAACAATCAGAAACGTTCATCAGTTAGGCCAGACAATAACAGTCTGTTCTGTCATAGATACCGGGAGTGGCCAACCGACGCTCAAACAATGTAAGCTGTAAGTTCAAGACAATTCGGTGCATACTATACTACTTACGACAAAACGTCCTAACGCTGCTAGAGATACTGATACTTCCGAGAAACTCTCCGCCAGTGATGAAATTCGCAGTAAAAGATAATTCATCATTACGCGCGTAGTCATAATATGCTTCTGAATCCGCAATCTGTAGTTGGTGATTTAATTCTTCAGTAGCATCCTATCGGCATCGGCAACACAGTCGTCGAGCACTCTTGTTAAACATAAAACCAGTTTTATCTCTCTTTTTAAAAAAAGTATCTTACAAAAACATGGTTTGCTAGTCGTAATTTTGTGATATAGATAGAAAACGCATTGCGTTTGTGTACTGCGGACCCATTCGGCTGCGCCTCGTGAGTCCACATTATTTTGACCGCTTTATTACGTCATTCCATGGTGTGTATATAAGGAGGCATACCAGAGAAAGAGGACATTTGTTATACACAGTGGTGATCTGTCGACATTTTGCCGTTATATTTGTTGGAAAAATACGGCTCGATGCTAGTTTGCAAGCAAAATAACGTTACGAAAAGGGTACGGGGTAAGAGGGTAAATCCAGATCCTTGAGAATGTTATCTTATGGAAGTTAACAGCGAGAGAGGCCCGTTAAAAATTAATAGTAAATGCATTGAATTCTTTACCCACATGGATCAGTGCTCATGCCATCTAAATAATACAGATCCAGGATCCCTGTTCATTTAAAACCTTACCTGACCAAACCCGACGAACAGAAGTTGATCATTCGTGAGACCCAGTCCTGGCGCTACGAGTTCCTCTCCGTTCTCTCTCGCCCAGTTGCGGTACGCCTGTGCGATATGAAACCCAATAAAATTAAAATTTTTAAAATGCGAGTCGGAAAGTAAACGCAAGGAGGTTCAAACATAATGAACAAGTGCCTACCCTGTATGAAAGAGCCAGACCAGCGTTATCGGCAATATTCTCGGACAGAGAAAAAAACCCATTGAGCTGAGGGAGAAAAGGATGGGTTAAAACTGCAAAAAATAAGGAGATTTGTCCGATTAATGGACATCAATATGGTCATTCTCGCAACCGGGTTACTCAATTAATGGACAGCCAAATCTCGTTCCTAGAGCCGCTCGGTCATGCTGCTGTCTGAAGCTCTGGAAGCAGACAGCCTCCAGATTCTAGGACATCAATATGGTCATTCTCGCAACCGGGTTACTCAAGATTTCAAAATGGCGGCCGGAAGTATCAGCCAAGCAAACCGGCCCCTGCTCGATTGCCCCCTGAGCCTCCGTCAAACGCAGAGGCGGCTATTTATATTATTTACCCGAGGGCCGGGAAATCCTCACAGAGCGAGGCTCCAATTACGAGGTTCCCTGGTCAGTGTAGTGGGTTAGTAAGTTGTAAGCCCTGCACTGAGGATGGGCAATTTCCGACGTCCTCGTGCTTAACGTCCCTCTGGTTCAGGTTAGTGTAGTGTATGTGAGAGACGGGACCTACGGTTTAACGTTCTTATCCGAGAAGACGCGAAGGTCTAATCATTTGGTCGTGGGTTATGTGCGCTAACCGGTCGTGGGTTATGTGCGCTAACCGGTCATATGGGTTATGTGCGCTAACCGGTCGTCGGTTATGTGCGCTAACCGGTCGTCGGTTATGTGCGCTAACCGGTCGTCGGTTACGTGCGCTAACCGGTCGTCGGTTACGTGCGCTAACCGGTCGTCGGTTATGTGCGCTAACCGGTCGTCGGTTATGTGCGCTAACCGGTCGTCGTCGGTTATGTGCGCTAACCGGTTGTCGGTTATGTGCGCTAACCGGTCGTCGTCGGTTATGTGCGCTAACCGGTTGTCGGTTATGTGCGCTAACCGGTCGTCGGTTATGTGCGCTAACCGGTCGTCGGTTATGTGCGCTAACCGGTCGTCGTCGGTTATGTGCGCTAACCGGTTGTCGGTTATGTGCGCTAACCGGTCGTCGGCTATGTGCGCTAACCGGTTGTCGGTTATGCGCGCTAACCGGTCGTCGGTTATGTGCGCTTACCGGTCGTCGGTTATGTGCGCTAACCGGTCGTCGTCGGTTATGTGCGCTAACCGGTTGTCGGTTATGTGCGCTAACCGGTCGTCGTCGGTTATGTGCGCTAACCGGTTGTCGGTTATGTGCGCTAACCGGTCGTCGGTTATGTGCGCTAACCGGTCGTCGGTTATGTGCGCTAACCGGTCGTCGTCGGTTATGTGCGCTAACCGTTGTCGGTTATGTGCGCTAACCGGTCGTCGGCTATGTGCGCTAACCGGTTGTCGGTTATGCGCGCTAACCGGTCGTCGGTTATGTGCGCTAACCGGTCGTCGGTTATGTGCGCTAACCGGTCGTCGTCGGTTATGTGCGCTAACCGGTCGTCGGTTATGTGCGCTAACAGGTCGTCGTCGGTTATGTGCGCTAACCGATCGTCGGTTATGTGCGCTAACCGGTCGTCGGTTATGTGCGCTAACCGGTCGTCGGTTATGTGCGCTAACCGGTCGTCGTCGGTTATGTGCGCTAACCGGTCGTCGGTTATGTGCGCTAACCGGTCGTCGGTTATGTGCGCTAACCGGTCGTCGGTTATGTGCGCTAACCGGTCGTCGGTTATGTGCGCTAACCGATCGTCGGTTATTTGCGCTAACCGGTCGTCGGTTATGTGCGCTAACCGGTCGTCGGTTATGTGCGCTAACCGGTCGTCGACGGTAATGTGCGCTAACAGGTCGTCGGCTATGTGCGTTAACCGGTCGTCGGCTATGTGCGGTAACCGGGCGTCGTCGGTTATGTGGGCTAACAGGTCGTCGGCTATGTGCGCGAGAGTGTCGAGGGTCCACTTTATGTGTTAAGAATTTCACAACCAAGACGAGGAAATATATGCAAGACAACATATATGCATGCAACCTTAGTCGGACATTTAGTTATTGGAACCGGAAATGTCCAAATGTCCGAAACCCACCGTTACTTGCGTCTTTTCAGGTTTTACTATGATATTAGCATCATTTCCATTACTGGTGAGATCTCACGGACTAAGTAAAACATTATTGTATATCAAATGCGCCACAGCAGATAATGAGGTGAGGCAGCTGGCCCTACATGAAATTGCATGATACATGAAATATGAACTCACATTCATAAATTGATTATTCCCGACGTCTATTGAGAAGTTCCCATACTGATCGATCATACACTGGGATCTATGTTTGAATCCCCGGATGGTAAATGAGCTCCACCACTGAGGTCCTATAACTCCTTCTTTGTTAAACATTCGACCTGTGAAACATAATAGTTATGCTCAAATTTGGTTATGCTTAAATTTGGCACGAGAAAACAACTTTCTGGGGACAAGAAAAATCTAAAAGCTGATAGAAGTCTAGAATAGAAGATAGAAGCTGATAGAGCCTTCGAAGCCAGTTGCGTTGATACTTTGTCTCATCTTACCCCCTATTATGTGAGACTTTTCAACCTGATTCTTAAAGTATTCCCTAGTTCATGGTCTAGGGCTTTCATTGTTCCTTTGCACGTCCGGACGTAAATCTGATCCTGGGACTAGAGGGATATCGATTTCTAGTTGTTTAGGAAAAGTTTTTTACGCTCATGCTGAATGAGCGATTTACTGTGTTCCTAGATAAATATAAAATCTTGAACCAGTGTCAAATTGGTTTTAGAAGAATTTTCGAACTTCAGATCATCTTTTGGTTCTTCGTATAACTCTTATAGATCTATACAAATCAGAACGTTCTCCTATTTTCGCCTGCTTCATTGATTTCAGGAAGGGGTATGATAGCGTGTAGAGAGTTTTTTTTTTTTTAACTGATTATGTCTGGCTGTAGTCGGAAGTTTGTGCGTATTATGTTAAGTATGTATTCGGAAGTGTGTTCCGCCGTTCGGACGAGTCATGGTCTGACACCGTTTTTTCCAATCTGAAGCTGGACTCAAACAAGGGCGTAATCTAATGCAATTTTCTGTAAATAGCTCCCGGATATCATTAGAAAGAGAAGGACTTAGGCCTCTAGGACTTAGGACTTAGGCCTCATACGTCGAATTATAGTCGCATCCATTACATTTTTTTCAAAAGATACCGACTCATTACACTTTCAAATAGCCAATTATCTTTTGTTTTAAATGCATTCGACGCGACTTAAATTCGACGTATGCCCTAGAGGCCTAAGTCCTTCTCTTTCTAATGATATCCGGGAGCTATTTACAGAAAATTGTGGTGCTGTGTCTTTAGGGGATACAAGGCTGAGCTGTTTACTTTATGCGGACGATTTAGTCTTGCTTTCGGATTCGGCAACTGGGCTACTTTTTAAAGGCCCATAACCAACCGAGAGCCTTTGCGGACTCTTAGCCAATCAGAGCACCCGAAAAACAATGGATCAATTTGAAAACAAAAGAAAACGGGGGGCAAAGGCTCCCGGTTGGTGATGGCCTTTAAAATAATGTACATTTTATGTCAGAGGGGAACACAAGGGGTCCAAGTCTGAAGTACCTGTAGAGAAAACTTTGAAGCTTTTTCAGTGCACTTACCCCATGTATCAAATCCATGAACAAGCTCGTGACCAAGGACCGTGCCAATCCCTCCGAAGTTGATCGCTCTTAACGAAAAAATATAAATAAATCACCTCCTCGTAGGCCACATCTAAACAGCGGAGGATCCATAAATTTTGAGAGCTCTGGAATTCCAAGTGGAATGGCAAAAGAGCAAAGTGGATTTTATAGGCTGGGTAATTTCGTGTAAGGCCAGGGCGGACAAATTCTCTAGAAATGTCGGGGTGATTGGTAATAATAATTATGGTTCTTAACGAGGAGGGGTGACACAAATAGACACCTCCCTCAAAGGACATACCTGGGTGCATCTTTCCCATAGTAAAATGGCGGCTGCAGCATTCCTGCCAGAATATCTGTGTACACATTAAATAATTCTTCATGAGTCAAACTCTCTTTGGAAGTAACATTTTTGCTTTATATGTATTAGGCCAGTTACCACAAAATGGCAATTAACCACGTTTTGAGTTAACTGGCCTCATCTTGTATGATCCTGTTCTATGATCAATGCATTTAACATTGGGCATGCGACTATATTAAAGTTTAAGGGTATTACGGTTAAAAATTGGTCTAAGGGCGTGGCTCAACACTCGTCAACAATCCGTCAACAATCCTGGTTCACGCTCTCTTGGACTCGTCTCAATACGCTTGACACAGCCTTGACGGGTGGTTGCTCTTTGCGTGCACGTATAGTGGTACGTACTTCCGGGCTTCATAAAAGGGATGTGTTTGCCGCCGTTTAAATCGAATGTCACGTCCAGGTAGTTAACTATCGTTTGCTTCGATTGTTATCTTAAGCCCGTTGTCATTGAACAATTAGCATATCTGTTGTTTGATGCGCTCAATGGCTCTGGGCACCTCGTGAAATACGGCGACACTATCGTCTTGATACAGTCCTATTGCATGTAAACTATAGCCTGCTAGCAGCCGTTGGTTGGCTGTTTTTAGGTCGTCCAAGATGGCGCCCACATTGGGATTCTGGCTCGATTCTCGCCATAAAACGACCTAAAAAACAGCCAACCAACGGCTGCTAGCAGACTATGTAAACTATTACAAGTTTGCACGATTCAGCGCCACGGTACAACCCCATGGTTACATCGAATAAACCACCGGGCGCATCTTTATTTACCCAAGGGGCATCTGCACTGAAAAGGAGTAATGATTTCTCGGTCTGTAGGCGAAATGTTTACATAGTAGCAAAGTCGACGGCCTCGGATAGCAACTGTATGGACGTTATGGAAGGGCAGAAATCCACAATGTCGAAGCACGTGAAGGACGCACTACGCTTATTTTCGATCTCGTTGAACCATTCGAGTACTCAGTAGGTGTTCCTCCATAGGTTGAATTTGGTGACCAGTGCGGTGCTTTTCCCCCTTCACGATTTTCTGGAGTATCTGTTTCGCGATCTTAGTTGGATTGATGAGCCGGCTTATGGTCTTTTAAAGTTATAAATGCGTCTAGCCTTGCCATGGTCTCAACTCTGTCGGCGAATTCCAGTTCTTCTGCGATCGTCTTCGCTTCCTGGTTGATTTTTGCTTCCTGTCTTCTACCAGCCTTCTTATATGCTTTCTATACATTCTTGTCGAGGAGCACTTTGTATTCATCGGGTTTCATCAGGTAGAAGTTGGTGGTTTTCTCGGCCTTGACGATATAAGGCGGTCGTCGCCGTTGAAATTCTTTGCGTCTTTCTTAGTTCTTTTTGCTACGTCGTTGCTACGTCGGTCGAATTCAACACTCCTGATTAGGTCGGCCATTTTGTCTTCAAATACTTTCATTTCTTCGAATACGGGCGGTGAACGTCTCGAGTTGCCGTAATTTTTTTTGCCTTTGCTTATGTTCTTTTTTGAGTATTTGAATGAAATTATATATAAAATATATACAATAGAACAGGGAAGGCTTTAATGCGAACTACCGGGTTTAAACTAGCAAGGGGCGGCTCCAAAAAGAGCGCAATACTTACTTATTTCGTTTTGAGTCATCCTGTAAAAGGCGTTTACAAACTGTGGCCCACTGAACCATCTGGTGAAGTAAAACCGGATGAAAGAGTTCTTTTATTACGTTGGTTTTACTCTTGAGGGAGAAGATAACAAACAATGAACAGGTCTTTATAAAGGCCCGTTTACACTTGCATTTTTTGCTGCAATGTTTGTCGCGCGAGTCGCGGCGATTTTTCTCGCACGTACACGTCAACTAAAATTGCTAATGTAAACTAGATGCAACTCGGCGCAACCGACCGCAAATTTTGTCGCGTGATGTCGCGGAGATTTCAAACATGTTCGAAACTCTTTGCAACTTGATGCGATTTGAAGAAAAGAGAGCACAGAAATCGCACGGATTTGCATCTCGTTTACACTAGAGAGTTGGAATTGTAACTCGCGCGAGAAAAATCGCCGCGACAAATGCAACAAAAATCGCAAGTGTAAACCGGCCTTTAGGCATTCATTGTAGTACAAAAAGGGTAATTTTGCCTAAACTCCTTCACCTAAACATGGGTGAGGTGACGCGGATGTTATTCGATAGAGGAAACTACAGTAAAAGCCCGCACGTAAGAAAAGAGCCCTTTTAGGCTAAAATTTCCCTGTTATACACCCTTTATATCAGAACCTGCTTGGATTAAATTTTTAAAAGGTTCTTAATTTTCAAAAAAAAAAATAGAAAAGAAAGGAATCTATATTCTCAAAAAATTCATTTTCATGAAAATGCTTTACAATTTATATACAGTATGTAAAGCCATGATGTCCAGGGGTTTTCAGTACAGTAATCCAATTGAGATTTGAGACGTAATGATTTCAGAAAAATAGATGAAATGGGACATGACACTTTTATTGCTCAAGTCATGAAATCACTGTTTGGGCTATCATTAAGAACTTATTTAAGAACCTAAATGCAGTAAAAACCCACGTATAAGAACCTAGAATTTTAGCCTAAAACAGGTTCTTATTTGATTTGAAAATAAAAAGAAACATGGGGTTCACATGGATAATTCTAGCCTAACAGGTTCTTAAAATCCAGGTTCTTATTCGCAGGTTTTTACTGTAGCCTAAAGTAGCATTTATATAAGAACCTGTTTAGGCTAATTTGGAAAAATGTAGGTTCCTACTCGCGGGCTGTTACTGTATATGGAAGAACAGAGGTTCAAGAAGAGGGGCTAAACCATGAACCAACATCATATTTGTGGGGTAAAAAGAAGAGTGGTCCTTACTCTCCTCCTTGCACTCGCTTGCCAAGCTTACTAAGAGACACCGCACTCGCCCATTTCGTCACATTTGTAGCACCCAAGAGGAAGTGAATTTCGCTTGTGAATTCCATCTGAAAACAACAGATAACAGGAGGATCATTTATTTACGTGCTACACAAGCATGTAGATAAATAATAATCAAGGAAAGGCGTTTAGTGTAAATGAAAGAAGAAAATTAACGATGATGATGTCGATGACGACGAAGTCAATGATGTTGATCACGATGAAGTCAATGATGATGATCAAGATGTAATTCTTGATTATGTTATTGATGATGATGATGATTTGTTGATGATTATATTGTTTTTAATAATGATGATGTCATTGTTGTTGTTGTTGTTGATGGTGTTAATTCTGACGATGATGATACAATGGAGGAACGGATGATTTTGACGATGAAGACGACTACGATAATAGCTTACTTACCCCTTTGACGTAATCCTTCAGTAACGTTATGTTATCACAGACTTCAGGATATCCCATTTTATCCTTCATCACATCAACCTACAAGATGCAACGTTCAAATCATGCGGCTCTCCTACTAGCAATACCGGTCTTATTATAATATCCTAGTCAATCCTGTGCAACATTTTATTCAGCATTATTTGGTTCTTTGTCATTCAGCGATGTTGAATTGGTTCGACACCATATTTAACATGGCGGGTACAAGAAATGTTGAATGAAGTCGAAGGAAGCATGGTTGACTCAGCGTTAAGGCGCTTGGTCTCTCGCTGTGGTCCAGGATCGATTCTGTTCAAAGTGGACGCTAAAGAACCCAGTGCACTCTTCTTAAGAGTAGGGGATTGTCTTCCGGTCCATGACCTGGCACTCGGCGCCATCTAATGCATATCCTCCAACTTCTGCTTGTCTAGCGGTCGAATCTGTCGACCGCTTTGAAATCCGCGATGTAGAAGACTATTTTCTTTATGTTGAATCAAATGTTGAATGGAAATGTTCAATAGACACGGGCTTTTTACAATCCGTTGAAATATATTCTGCAACCATACTATGATAGTATGTAGCTTTCCCTGAGTAAACCCCTTGATGTTTCTCTAGATTCCCTCACATGAGACACCCTTGGTGTTTCTCTAGATTCTCTCACTAGACACCCACGATGTTTCTATAGATTCTCTCACATTAGACACCCTTGATGTTTCTCTAGATTCTCTCACATTAGACACCCTTGATGTTTCTCTAGATTCTCTCATGGTGTCTCTCTAGATTCTCTCACATTAGACACCCTTGATGTTTCTCTAGATTCGCTCACCTTTTCTCGTACTTTCAGTTTAGTCTCCTTGTCTAACCAGGTGAGTTCGGTTACCCTCTCCCGGAATGCCTGTTTGATGTGATCCCACATTTCCTTCAACTAAAACAAGAAATCCTTGGTTAGTGTACGTCTTTTCGATGACTCTGGATGGAGCGTATTGTGCATTTTACTGACATTAATACATGTATTATCTTTTTCCTGGAGGGCACGGTAAGGAATTCTGCATGCTGATTGGTTCTTAGAGCGCGCGCGAGGGGGTGATATTTTCCTATCTCTGACCTAGGTCACGGTAACCGTTTGCGCGCGCTTGTTTTCATCGAAAAAATCAAATTTCAGAGTTGGAAAAAAAGTTTTTACCGGCTTTAGGTCGGTCCGTATAGGGAAAAACTGTGGCCTCGTGACCGCTTTGAGATACGAATTGTATCTTCTCGTGTTAAATTTTAAACATTCGAAGATAAAATTCGTGTCTCCGCGTGGCCAAGTAATATACTCTAAGTATTGTTATTAAAAAATAGGCTGCTGTTGTTTTACTCAATGATTTAGTTAACTTGCCATGGGTACAATGCCCTTGTCGAATGCCCTGTTTACCCACAGGTATCCCAGTATCATTTGTAACCCATATTGCTCGTTCATCTGATCAACGCAGACCTCCCATCTCGGGCGAGACACCACATCCTCACCCATATCCACCATAAGTTGTGATCGGGCCTTCCTGAACGACGAAGACAACATGGGAATAAGGGCCTCGATCGTGTACAGCATGAAAAAGTTCGCCGTGGTTCTGTGGATAAGGAAAAGGGTGACATTGTAGATGTTGTCGAAAATGTGGTCACTAAGATACAACATGTGTCAAACAGAGAAGACTGGTGTCACTAATTAAAGTCATCAACAACGGTTTGAAGTGATGCTCTTCATGTGGCGACAGATTAATTTTTTTGTTTTGTAGATAAAGGTCAAATTCATGTTGTTGGTTATTTCACTGATGAAGTGTAGTACCCTCGAAAAGTTTGGAGATTTTTGCTTTTAACCTAGTACAGATTTCTGTACATTGGATTATACATATCCACTATATTTCGTGTTCTCTTTGTACATATTGTTGGTCAAGTCGATGATTTAAGTCGGACAATAAGGAAGTCGAGAGGAGAAAAGCGATACGGGTCTTAGAAACAAGCAACAGAAAGCACATATTTAATTAGTCCCAGCTTATTGTCAGAGGGAATAGTTACTAAGCATTTCTTGATAAGTGTACGCACCTTTTATCCGTCTCATTCAAAAGGCGAATCAGCCCTTTGAAGTAGGCTACATCAGGTACTATCAATCGCTTGTCACGTGTGACGGAGATGCCAGAGACACTTATCAACTTATTTATGTAGCTCAACCATGGAAACTACAAACAAGAAAGCAAATCGTTGTTGTCGTCATACCAATAACAGTTACTAGAAGCCGTTTCTGAATGAAAATAACATCCAGTTTGTTTCAGAGGCAAAAATTCTTGAAATGCGTACAATTTACGCACTCAGCGGGTGTATAGGCTGCCGACGTGTAATAATATTATTGCAAGAATATTTCACATCAGAGTGAAGAGCTTGAAATAGAAATACTTACCCCCGTTGTCGTTTCCAGCTCCCAGATATAACTTGTCCTGTAATAATTCTCGTAAATGGTGATATATGGAGGGATAATCTAAAAGTGGCAAATTTCAAATGAACTTGAGATACAAGTAACATATAAAATACTGGGCTCATGAGATGGAACGGCATTGATGACTAATATGACGAATGACTACAAATTGATGGTGTTGGTAAAGATCATCATCATTCCTGTGACATTGGTCCCCCTACAGGCCTTACCGGTAGGCCTGAATTAAGGCAACCCCTTTGAATGTTCAGCGTGAGTGGGAGGAAGTCTCAGAGCTGTCAGAGCAAATTCTAGCACTGCCAGCTCACTCAAAGCCCTAACGCTAGCATTTCAGCTATTTCAGAGCCAGGCCAGAACAAGGCTCAGTTAAGCTTATTGTCTTCACAAGATGAGACCAGTTGGCACAAAAGGGGGCTAAGGCCTAGGGCATACGTCGAATTAAAGTCTCAAAGTCGCGTCGAATACATTTAAAACAATAGATAATTTGTTATTTAATAGTGTAATGAGTCGGTATCTTTTAAAAAAATGTAATCGACGCGACCCAAGAGAAAGTGATCCTCTTGCGCGACCCTAATTCGACGTATGCCCGAGGTCTAAGCCACCTTTTGTGTTAACTGGCCTCATATATATTTAGTCAAATCCCACTACTAGTGGTCGGTTATCAATGCTGCATTGGATGCTAAAAGTACTACTAGGGAAAAGTGTCGGGTTTGACGCCTCCCCAAAATGGCAAATGACCAGAAAGTCAATTTGGCCCTTCTAGTCGGATTTGACTAAAACAATTATTCCTCTCCCATTCGAAGCATTCGGCCCTCATGAGGGATAATTGTTATAGATACACGTGTCAAGATAATTAAGAGGCTACTACTACTACTAATGCTGACCTTTTTCAAGTTCTTCTTGAACTGGAATACTTTCTCTAGCTCACGTTGTACATTGGGTCCCTTGGCCCCAAGAAGAGTAAGGATTTTGGTGAAATATTTCATTTGGGCGTCCTTCATCTACAGAAAGAAAGAGAATATATCTAAAAGGATCTCATTCAGTCGTAATTTCATCGGCCAATAAAAAAGTGAGTCAGCACCTACTTCCTTCGTCGCTCTTGGTCAATGAATGAAGTATGCTTCTCATTAAAACACTATGAAAAGGTTAAATACTTTTTAATCATAAAAAAGGAAATATTAAAAAATAAGATTTTATAAAGATATTTATAAAAATATCCCTCAGCAACGGACTCCAAAAAAAGTTACCGGCTTTCTTAACACAGGCATGAAAGGAATTTAAAAAAATTGTTTAAAAAACAAAAACAAAATCCATCTGAAGAAAGCTAAAAAAAAGTAATAAAGCTCATAGGATCGAAGGGGGCAGCACGTCGAAGAGCGTCTGAACCAGACTGACAGCAAATGTACTTGGAGGACAGAACAACCGTATATGGCATTCAAGGAATCACCTGTTAACAAATTGCACACATGCGCTGTGGAGTAACATATGGCTCAGTTGCATGAGTTTTTCCAAGCAAAATATACAGGAACCTTTTTACCGCGCCATTACCTTTGTGCTGTTGTTTATATCCGCCATATCAGATGTGAGAGGCTGGATCTAAAAATAAAGATTAAAAACGCGCGTGTGAACGCATCTCTTTTATTAAAGTACAATATGTACACTACTGTATCCAATAGGCGAACTTTCTACGTAATACTCCTAAGGGCAAAAGGATTAGCAAAGGAAAATAAACAATTCCAAAGGAAAAGTTCCAATTTCAGTTTCCTTTACGGTATTTTCATACCGCACACAATGATAGAGATAATAGCCAACATATGTAATGTCAGATAATACCTTGCACCCTTTGTCGCTTCTGGTATTATCTTTTCAATAACACATTCTTCATGCAAAGTCTACAGACAAATTATGGCGTGACGGCGGCATACTTGTCCAAAGGCCATGGTCACATTATTATACATGACAATGAATACAAGCTATTATATACCTGGTCATCAAGAATCGGTGAACATGCTACTTTATACTCCCACGTGATTTTAAATACCATTCAACAAAACCCCTACAGTAGGCGATATCGGCCCGTATTCCATAGGAACTATTGGATTATAGCCACGATATCACAAAGATCCAGTTCCGACAATATCTCCTAGCTGTGTATTAGTTGTCGGCATATTCTGTTTACCATATATCACGCACTGATTACATCGCCTTACCAATTAGTGCGCATCTTTTTCAATAAATCGCTGCTATCTCTGGATCATCGTTCTTAAGTGCCACTCTCTAGGTTTTATTTGCATACAAGGCAGACTCTAAGGTTATGGCAGTTTAATAGAAAAAGAGTGTACCTGTAATGTGAATTCCTTGGTGTATTTCGGATCCACCTTTACGTCCATGATCATGAGAGGGGTAGTTTGTAAGAAGAATCTCTGTAACTGGACCAACCCGTCCAACCAGTTCCACCTGCCCGGATCCCAGTTCAGGTTTAGAAGTGGCCAGGCACCTAGCTGAGGTAGCAATGCTGCCAAGTCCGCTAATGAGTTCTCGTCTATTACAGCCTCATCCATGCAAGAACGATAGTAAGCCCTGATCAGCCTGCGAGGGTCGTCTCTGGGTAGATCGTCAGTAAGATCCTCGATGAAATCGCGCAGCTTTTTCAAGTTGGACCTCATGATTAGGTCAGCTCGTCCCTTTCGCTAGATCCAGGCGGAATAGGATTATTCTTAACCCATCCTTCACAAGTATATTTCGCAAAATTTTGGCAAGGATCAAAAGAGTTGTTCATGCTTGCAAGAACAGTCCCAGCCACAGTTAAACACTCAGGAGTGTAACAAACTTTGGCATTGTCTTTGGAAGATGTCCGCCTGTTTTTCTTGACTTCAATCGCATAAACGATTACTAGAATTACCACGACTACGACGAGCAGCAGTAACGCCACAAGGAGCCAGTGGCTGCCGGTTTTGCGTTTTCGAAATCCAATCTCTTTCTCAGCTGGGTCTTTCTTTTCGCTTGGTGCAGATCCATTCTCTAAATCATCTGTTTGGTTTTTGAAGGTTAGAGAGCCTGTTAAAGATATCTGTTCTGGATCGGTTGTATTACTGTCGGACATCGTGATTCGTGAGTTGCTTGTACTGAGTTGCTGATGGTGACTCGGGACTACCTGTATGCTAAGTACTATTAATAGCGCATTAAAATCCTAGACTTATAGTTACTCATGCGAACATATGGTAATTTTGTTTCGATTTCCATTACGGTGCCCATCCACTTGGAACAGGAACAAGCAACTTTTAGATAAGAAAACATAGCCCATACTATGGCTTTATTTACCTCAAATACGAAGGTCTTAGTTGATTCCACTTATTGGGTGATTAGAGGCGTTGAACCCCTAGTTCTCGAATCTGCATTATTAGATACGATATTAAAAAGACCTCATTAAGCCAGTCTAATACCTCCGTGAATGATAAAGTATAAGTTGGCATTCCACTCGAGGATAAAAACCCTGTTTGCTTCCATTGCTATTGTTAATCCTACCCAAGTCAAACATTTTGTCAGCTATTGTTTTTCTTTTTTTTTCTTTTTGACGCAGCAGTTTAACCTTTCCCCTGATAAAGGAACAGGAAATTACACAAAGTGAGCAGTAAATGAATTTAAACAAAATGCTCTTCAACAAGCGTATCGGCGTAGCATTGTTTATGTGTGGAATGAACAATACAATTCGGTGAAGTGGGTTGCTAATCGGCGTCTAAAGGTTCTGAAGACTGTGTTCCAAGTATAGTAGACCTACTTCTGTGAAGGTTAGAAAAGTAATTAGTGCATATAATATGCTTGCAGAAGTCACGGGATCGTGACAGGATAGCACAAAGGAATCGTAAGCATAAAATTGAAGTAAAAACTATGTCTATTGTGAAGCCTCAAACAAAATCGTTTCAAAAAGTTTTAGATTCTCATGTAATCAAGAACGTGGTTGCTGTAACGATGATTAGAGATCTGATGACAGTGGAAGGAATAATAAGGATGAGGCGAAAATGATGATGACATAACGAATGATAGAGCATGGGTAATGATAATAATGAAAATGCAATAATAGCTTGAAATACATAAAATTAAACATGATCAGTGTGATCAGTCTATCTAGATGATAGGGTTGTAGAAAAGTCTTCAGAATAAGATGATCAGTGGTTACTGAACACGTGAGATGTCCAACAGAGCAATCTCCACGTCTTAGGAACATAGTTTACTATCCGAAGAAGAAAGCCAGAAATCACTTAATATACAAATTATATATTTCCATCAATATTCTTATATACAATGTATAGCACACCTAATACAGTAGTATCAAAATATTATTTTCTTTGTTCGATTTCTTGTGTATCGATAAACGTTGCCTGACCGCATAAATGGAATTCAAACATTTGAAAGAATGTGCCCTGGAGCACAAGTGATTTCATATCATGGCATCCCTCCAGGCATCATTCTCTGTCCGCAAGCCTTTTGCCACCTACGGATCTTTTGACTATTTTCACTGTTTGTTAGAAGTCTAACCATCAATCTTAATCCATTGTATTTATTGTCCTCATTGAGTGGTCAGACAAACGAATAGAACGAGTACCACAGTTTACGAGTAGAGTGACGTCTTGATACAGGTTCAATATATGAAAGGTTATGTAATAACTTATCGGTGCGTGGAACTTGCGATGATCAGCAAAAAGAACCAAACTTGCGTCTTGGTCCGCCTCGATGTTGTTATAGGTCTATTTCATCGTCGATTTCATACCTGATAAAGAAAAGGTTTCGTAAGGACAAGGGCAGGTGATTCATATGCTCGGTTTCTAGATTTAGATGTTTAGATGCTCCAAGGTTATTCTTCTCTGAGAGGGCGGTAAGCAATGACTTGGAAACTTGAGAACGCTGGCCTTGTCACACGCTGGCGTGAAACGGTTTACAAGCGATCCTAGACACCCATACTGAAATATCTCAAATCATTGGGTTGTTCCATTTTACATCCGTTACCCCCTACTACCATGGGGGCCGTTACGGCAATTTGTTCGAACAGCCCATTGCTTATTTGATGTTTGTACAACTTGGGATCAGGTACTACTTGTCGAGATAGTGGGTGGGGGGGGGGACAGATAGTATGTGAGTCCGTAGGTGGTGTGAGTTGATCAAAGGTCGCACGTGTTGATGGAAGCTGGTACGAGTCGGTGAGTAGTTAGAAGGTGATGTAAGTTGATGGAAGGTGGCACGAGTTGGGAGGTGGTACATGCGTTGGTAGGTGGTGTTAGCTGATGGAAAGTACGAGTTGGTAGATGGAAGGTGGTAGGAGTTGGTAGGTGGTGTGAGTTGGTAGAAGGTAGTGTCAGTTGATCGCAGGTGGTGCGAGTTGTTGGAAGCTGGTACGAGTTGGTAGAAGCTGGTACGAGTTGGTAGAAGGTGTTTAAGTTGATGGAAGCTGGTACGAGTTGGTAGAAGGGGTGCGAGTTGGTAGGTGGTGCGAGTTGGTAAAAGGTGGTGTTATTTGGTAAAAGGTGGTGGGAGTTGATGGTAGGTGGTACGAGTTGGTAGAAGGTAGTACGAGTTGATGGAAGGTGGTGTGACTTGATTGAAGATGCGAGTGCGAGTTGGTAGGTGGTGCGAGTTGGTAGAAGGTGGTGTAAGTTGAGGAAAGGTGATGCGAGTTGATGGAAGGTGGTACGAGTTGGTAGAGTTGGTGGTGTGAGTTGGTAGGTGGCGTGAGTTGGTAGAAGGTGAGGTGAGTAGGTTGTGTGAGTTGGTGGAAGGTGTTACAAGTTGTTGAAAGGTGGTAGGAGTTGGTAGGTGATGTGAGTTGGTGGCAGGTGGTACGAGTTGGTAGAAGGTGGTACGAGAAGGTGGTGTGAGTTGGTAGAAGGTAGTGTCAGTTGATCGAAGGTGGTGCGAGTTATTGGGAGCTGGTACGAGTTGGTAGAAGTTGGTGCGAGTTGGTAGATGGTGGTTAAGTTGTTAGGTGGTGTGAGTTGGTAGAAACTGATGTATGTAGGTGATGTGAGTTGAAGAAAGGTAGCACGAGTTGATAGGTTGTACAAGCTGGTAGCAGGTGATGGGAGTTGGTAGGTGATGTGAATTGATGGAAGGTGGTACGAGTTGATGGAAGATGGTACAAGTTGGTAGGTGGTACGAGTTGGTAGAAGGCGGTGTGAGATCATGGAAGCTGGTACGAGTAGAAGGTGGCGCGAATTGATAGAAGGTGGTACGAGTTGATGGAAGCTGGTACAAGTTGATAGATGATACGCGTTGGTACAAGGTGGTACAAGGTGGTACGAGTTGGTAGAAGGTTGTGTGAGTTGGTGGAAGGTGCTACGAGTTGATGGAAGGTGGTGCAAGTTGGAAGAAGGTGATGCGAGCTGGTAGAAGGTGATGCGAGCTGGTAGAAGGTGGTGCGAGTTGGTAGAACGTGGTGTAAGCTGGTGGCAGGTGGTGCGAGTTGGTAGGTGGTACGAGTTGATGGAAGATGGTGCATGTTGGTAGAGAGTGATACGAGTTGATAAAAGGTGGTACGAGTTGGAGGTACGGGCGGGTTGAAGGCTCATTTCCATTTACCATGGCCTGCTATCGCCACCTTCAGCATCATGTGATATCAGCGTAAATGATGAAGAGCTCACAACTGAATTCGTCCTCTGAGAAGAGACACAAACACATCACATCAAATACTAGATTAATCTAGCCTATGGATGGTCTGCCTGCCTCATATCAAGAAACCAGTGAGGTAGCGAGAGCCTGATTTTAATATAGACAAAACAGAAGGAACTTACCTATAAAGTCATAGATAAACAAATACTTTTTGTTGATGTATCTATGCCACAGGGAACTATGTTTTCTTGGCGCAGTGTCAAATAAAGTGCATTGTGTGACCCTCCTGTCGTCATTAATGCACAGGCATCAATTACTGCGGTTTTCATAGCTCTGCGAGCTCCCAGTGTGAATCTATTCAGTTGAACTCCCTAAACAATCTTCATAAGAATAAACTCGCGCGAAAGCTGAATAGACCTATTTCGCTTGGGCGTAATGTTGTCCAAATTCAGATCACGTGGCATTCCCATGAGTATTCTTTCTTTGAATATGGAAGCAACCCAAAACAAAGAAAGATTATTTAAATGAATGCCACGTGATCTGAAATGGGACAACATTACGCCCAAGCGAAAGAGGTCTATAGCGGCTTGATCCTCGAGCATGAGAATGAGAGTAAACTAGAACAAATATTGAAAAACGTAACACTTTGCAGTAGCCGAAACATAGTAACAGTGAAATTGAAATTATTCCTAAAATAACACCAAGCGGAGAAATGTCAACGCTCACACTCGATGTAGTTGTATAACATACCATAACTGGTTTTCCAGATCCAGAGGTATCGTGAGGTATCTTTGGACTACCCATTTGTCTGTCCACATTAGGGGCTTGTGTAGCTACCACAGTTTTACCAAGAACATTACTCGACCGCGCAGGTGAACCATTCCATATTACATGAGCCTGCTGTCCGTGTGGCGTGCGGCTAATGACACCCGTATCACGCGCAGTACGTGATGGCAACGTCGCTATTTTGCCGCTGACCCGTGCCATGAAAACCGCGCTTGCGGATTGGTGGGTTTTGAAGTCCGTAGAGGGGTATCTACATTGTCCGATACTTTAACCTCGCTATGAATTCTCCGCAGATTTTCTTTAGAAACCGTAACTTGCGGGTGCTCGCGAACATCCTTCCTCTTCTCAAATGTATGCTCCACATCACTGTCTGAACTAAAGGGGCTCTCGGAACTTCCGTTGCCGCGCTCAGCTATAAATAATCTATTACCCCATGGTCCTTTCGCCTGCATAGAATCAACATCCCTTGATCGAACGTAGTTGTTTTTGTTGCCTAGCATTTTCGCATCTAACACTGTATCCGCCGAGCTACTTGTGGATCGATCTGACCGATAAGGAGACTGAGACCGAGATGACTGTCTAGAGCTGTCATTTCCGTCTGCTGTAGAACTTGATCGTCGACGTGCATCTGTGAAAGGAGCACAAAAAGGTAAACCATACAATGAAGGCTTACTCTGGTAGTAGGGTCTGTTAGCGATTTTATCGTGCACTTTTGCGTACAGGCACCAACTTGGCACAAGTGTTCCTTGGGTGATACCAAACAGATTTAGAGGGGGGTGCCACACATGTTCGCCCTAGGGGGGAGGGGAGGGGGCATTTTGTCCAAATTTCAAAATGAGGGATCTTTTTAGGGCTGCAAAGATCGCACAGGCACCAAACTTGGCACAAATGTTCCTTGGGAGATACCAAATATCATTTAGAAGGGATGCCACATATGTTTGCGCTAGGGGGTAGGGAGGGGTAATTTTTGTCCGAATTAGGCATGGGGGTCTTTTGGGAGCCGCAAAGACCGTACAGGCATCACACTTTGCACAAATGTTCCTTGGGTGACACCAATCAGATTAAGAGGGGGATGTCACAAATGTTAGCCCAATGGGGTGGGGTGTGGGGCAATTTTGTCCGAATTAGCATGGGTGTCTTGTTGAGCTTCATAGACTATACAGGCACCACACGAAGCAAAATGTTACTTAGGTGTTACTAAACAAATTGAAAGGGGGTGTCACAAATGTCCGCCCAAGGGGGATGGGGAGGGGCATTTTTTCCGATTAGCATTGGGGCCTTGGGAGCCGCAGGACCGTACAGCACCAAACTTGGCACACATGCCTTTCTTTGGTGATACCAAACTGATTTAGAGGGAGCGCCACAAATGTTTGCCCTAGAGGGGGAGGGGAATGGGAATTTTGCCCAAATTAGCCATAGGGTCTTTTGCTACAAATCCTTATTGGCCTGAAACCCAAACAAGTTACGACACAAAAAGTTTGCCGAAGAGGTAGAGGGGCAAAATTTCCATTTAGAGGGGTTGAGTCCAAAGGCACCAGATCTAGTGCATAAATTGCCTTGAGACTGAACAGGTGCACAGTTCCGTGTATGGGAGGTTGGACTTGTCGCACTTTCAGTGCCCGCTGGTGCATTTGCCTTTGCAACCGCACTTCAGTAGCTTGAACACACTCTTGAAGCCGGTTGAAGTCCAAAGGAACATTTCTGCCATGTTTGGTGCCT
This sequence comes from Scolanthus callimorphus, assembly GCA_033964015.1. NCBI lineage: Eukaryota > Metazoa > Cnidaria > Anthozoa > Actiniaria > Edwardsiidae > Scolanthus > Scolanthus callimorphus. The sequence continues at coordinate 21,418,518 of CM066918.1, read as the reverse complement.
GTACGGTCGTTGCAGCCCCCAAAGATCCCTCATGTCTAATTTGGACAAAATACCCCTCCCCTCTCCTAGGGCGAACATTTGTGGAACCCCCCTCTAAAACTGTTTGATATCATCCAAGGAACGTTTGTGACAAGTTTTGTGCCTGTACGGTCTTTGCAGCCCCCAAAAGATCCCTTATGTCTAATTTGGACAAAATGCCCCTCCTCTCCCCCTAGGGCGAACATTTGTGGCATCCCCTCTAAAACTGTTTGGTATCACCCAAGGAAAATTTGTGCCATGTTTGGTGTCTGTACGGTCTTTGCAGCCCCCAAAAGATCCCTTATGTCTAATTTGGACAAAATGCCCCTCCTCTCCCCCCTAGGGCGAACATTTATGGCACCCCCTCTAAAACTGTTTGGTATCACCCAAGGAACATTTGTGCCATGTTTGGTGTCTGTACGGTCTTTGCAGCCCCCAAAAGATCCCTTATGTCTAATTTGGACAAAATGCCCCTCCTCTCCCCCTAAGGCGAACATTTGTGGCACCCCACTCTAAAACTGTTTGGTATCACCCAAGGAACATTTGTGCCAAGTTTGGTGCCTGTACGCAAAAGTGCACGATCCGAAGGTTTTTTGACCCTAACAGACCCTACTATGGAGAGTACTATGGTTTACTCTGTTTAGTGAAATCACACTAGTGGTCAATGCTGCATTCTGATTGGTTGAGCTAAGCGAAAAGTGTCAAATTCAAAATCCAGAAAATGGAAAATGACCAGACCTGAAAACTTTTTTGGCTATATAAATTGACCTACTAGTGTGATTTGACTAAAACAATTATTCCGCTCGCCCTCATGGTGTCAGAGTCAATAGCCCATTCGGCCTTTGACTCAGAGGCCATTCGGGCTCGAGGAATAATTGTTAATTAAGTAGGCGGGAAAACTCGTAAAGCTTAGCTGCGGATCAACTCTTGGTAAAGAGCGCCGGCAAATTGTTGGTAGGAACCACTTGCACCTTTAGTACGCCGCAATCGAAACGGCTTTCGCCAATCTTCAAAGTTGATTTAAAATACATAACGAAATCAGACCGATTTAGCAGAGCAGCGAGCGGTTTATTTCTATAATATATGTCGCTTTCCATTCCGTCCTGTTATTTGATAGGTCTATTAGCAGGCTTACAAAAGCCCGGATAATGTGGTGGGATTCTGCCCGATGGCTTCTTCCAGATAGGCTAACGTGAATGGCAGTAAATCAATTAAACAAAATTATTCATGCTGAATGAATATTTGTTCAGTCCTGAGTTTAGCCCAGGGACGTCCCTGGTGAGCCCTAGTAGCTTAATAGCATCGCTGCAGCGCTTACCTGTCCATCTGTCCGGTGTAAGTTCGATACTTGGGGTGGTCCCGGAAGATGCGCGGGACACGGGATTCGAGCGGAACTAGAACGCGGGGGAGGGGGTGGGGGTGACTTCTTGGAACTCGCCGCTGGTGTAAGCGGTAACTGCCGCCGCGTAGTTGACGTTACTTGGTACCCTGGGACACTCGCTCTTTCATATTGTCTTTCGAGATATTTCTGATCAACAACTTCAGGCATAGAATGTCTTCTGATGTCCCTTGTACTGACAAGGTGCGACGTTACGGACTTGGAACGCAATCGAGTGTGATCATGACTATAAGACGCGGACTCAAAGAACTCCCTGAAATCATATGAAAAACTATTTAGCAATTTCGTCTCTAACAAGGTTAACTAGCTTGCAGCATGACTGTCTATCGCTCGGTTAGCTTTTTCAGGTAACACGCGTCAATCAATGTCAACATGCGATCCAATCAAATCCTTGCCCACTTTTTTCCATGTGCAGTGGCTTCTGTCGCGACATGTGTAGTAAGGGAGGCCAAACGACCGCGTTAGGCGAAATAGACCGAAGCCACCGCACATGGAAAAGAGGGCAAGAATCTAATTGGCTTGCAGGGTTTGATTGACAACACAGAAAAACTCAACCGCCAAAGTCCAATCGATGTCCAGAGTTATCATGTTACTCCTTAAAGGCTAATTGCCAACGGCCTTAAGTCCTACCTATCATTGTCAGTGTTCCTTGGACTCTCCCCATCTGGTGAAGTGCTGTCCCTACGTTTCGCGGGCTCCGGGCGCCTTTGCCGTGAGGAGACTGGTGCTGCGTTTCTGACGCTGCTTACTGACGTGGTGCTACTACTGTCGCTCTGGGGTACAAAGTACACACGGTCAGCAAGCAGTGTGTGCAAGTGCAACAGGCAAAATCCCATTCAAAATCAAAATCAGAGAACGAGATTAACAGAAGCAGACATACAGACGAGAAACAGTAGAGACCTTAAGCTGCGACGACGGCAACGAGGACGACAACGGCAGAGCATAATACACTTGATTAAACAAAACACAATGCCTACACGCGCAAATATATGAAATCAAATGTATTTCAAACGTTTTCTTCTGAACTAGGACGTGAAACGGCTAAGTTTTACGGTCTGACGAGAACGCGAACGCGGCCGGCGATGTTGTCATCATTTTGCCTGATATGCTTGAAGATAGATGCGAGTCTGTTCCTATCAAAGTTAAAATGCAAAGGTGAATTTCAAACTTTTGCAGAATATGGAGAAATATGAACAAACGAGTAGACGAAGTTCAGTGATACGCCGTCGTCCTCGTTGCCGTTGTCGAAGCTTAATCCACTGAAACAGATAGTGACGGAGAGATAAACGGACAGGCAGGTACACAAGCCATGATGCGCGCAAGTTCTGTCTAAGTTGTTTATTACCTGGTCTCCACCTAGAGCCTCCGGTCTACACGGCAAACTCGTCTGCGAACGGTCCTCCAGCACCTGCACACATAAAATAAAATGAATCTCTCTCAAAATTTCCGCCTCTACCTTTATCTGACCCTCCACAAGGCACTGTCGTGTTCCCATGACAGTTTTTATGCTCAATTGCAATATCTTATAAAACCTGTTTGGCGATGCAACAAAAATCATTCTGATTGGCTAATTTAAGAGCAAGAGGTTAGCTGGATCCCTCTAATATCATTAGCCTATCTCCTCCTTTACAAAACGTAGCCACATTTCGTCACTCGTATCAACATAACCACATCATTCCCAAGGACCTACTGCTGTGTTTGATTGATGTTTTGATTTACAGTTGTGTTCATGATACTTTTCTGCGCCAGGTTGCGAAGTTGGTTCCCGTGCTTCCAACTAGGTTCTTAACTTCGTAACCAAGTTCCCAACTAGCTTCGTAATATGGCAGCTCAGATGGAAAATTCAGATTAAAAAAAAACAATAAAAAAACTTTAGATATTCACATCACTGCCAAAGCCTAAGCAGATAACGTTTGAGTTTTCGAAACAAAATTTCCCAACTTAGATAGTGAACTTGGCAAACTATTGTAGTTGGGAACACGGGAACCAACTTCGCAACCTGACGCGGAAAAGCATGCTGTGAAATACCGCGTTCGACCGTAACTGATACTATTACACTAATCTTGATCTCCCGGGGAGGGGGGACTCCCAATATTTTAGACGGGGGTGCTCGTCGGAAAATTGATTTTGACCCTAAGGGATAGCAAAATGGGTGTGGCAAACAGAAAATTTACCCCTAAAAGAAAGCAAATTTGGCGTGGCGAACGCGAATTTACCCCTAAAAGATAGCAAATTTGGCAGGTCAAAACAAATAAAAGCGAATTTTAGGTCTTTAAGGGTTTTCATCGAAGTCTCCTTCGTAAATATCGGTTCTGGTGTCAGTCACCAATATATTTCTGGGCAAGGATTGGTCTGAGACTCCCCTAAGGGATAGGGCTGATTTTAAACACCCCTAAGAGATAGCACGTCTGTCAATTTTATACCCTAAGGGATAGGACGAGCACCCCCGTCTTAAAATATGGGGAGTCCCCCCCCCCCCCCCCCCCCCCGGGCTTGATCTAGCTTCCTGTGTTGTGAGAATCTAACCTCGACTCGTTTCCTCAGTTCAGCGTTCTCCTTCCGACACTGCATCAGTTCCTTTGTAACACTCGAGACGCGTTCAGACAGAACCAGACAGGACTCTACCACCGCGAGGTACTTGGCGCAACCAAGATGACCTGCCTTGTAGGCGTAATCGGCAGCCGTCCATCCGTCCTTGTCTTTTAGTGTGATGTCAGCGTTAAAATCCACCAATACTTGCAAGCAGAGAAGATGTCCTTCCCGAGCAGCGAGGTGAGCGGGCGTCACCCCGTTACTATCACATATGTCTAGGGGAAAACGGTATGGGAGCGCGCCATCAGGTAATACATCAGGACAGTATAGTAACATTTATCAACAGGAACTAAGACGAGGATATCATAGACGTCGCGGGGTTTTTCTAGTGATATATTGACATTATCCTAAGACCTCTTCGCTAAGGTCCCAAACAGCTCCAGGAAATCCTGTCTGGTTTTTTACCCTCTGTGTTTTTAATAATATTTATGCATCTAAAAGTGGAGTCGCTGACACCTGCCGCCCTCCCCTCCACTCTGTGTGATATCCGAGCTTTCATACGCTTCCAAATTTTGACAGAATGTCGGTCGAGCATTTGAAGTGAATTATTTTGATATTCGAGCTTTCATACGCTTCCAAAGTTTGACAGAAGGTCCGTCGAACATTTGAAGTGAACTCTTTTGATATTCGAGCTTTCATACGCTTCCAAATTTTGACAGAAGATCCGTCGAGCATTTGAATTGAAATATACCGCCTCCTTCCTTGGTAAGGAGTTCACGCTTCCAGTTGCATCACGGGTAATCAGAGCAAGATGGCGGAAGCAATTCAGAGTCGTTGGAGAGACGGAAGCTAAAAAATCATCACAAACAAGTCTAAATTTTCTCCAATCCGAATCCGTCGTACAAGTCTTTCGATGGCTGTTCCTTTGAGTTATATTTTTACAAACATATTTTTCCAATGTTGTCTGTATTTTTTTGTCCTGCTATATTTCTGATTAAAAACATTATAAAAACAAAGCGTCAAAAGCGCTACTTCTTTAGGAAATTTAGAAAATGAAAAGAAAGGGATTAATGAGTTACGAGGATTCCAGGATTGCCGTGCGATTCTGAATTATTTCCGCCATATTGACCAGATTTTGGGTTGAGTTGAGGCTGTCAACTTTAAATACAGTAAAAACCCGCGGATAAGAACCTGTCAGGCTAAATTTACCTATTTTAGACAACATTTTTATAAGAACCTTACAGTACACATGCAAGAAATTATTTAGCCTAACTCAGAAAAAAAGTAGGTCCTTATTGACGCGGGTTTTACTGTAGCGGCACTATTCTACAAGACAGTACTAAGCTGCTTTTTTGTTCCTTACCCAAGGGCCTGTTCTGCTTGCGGAGGTTTACCAGTAGGTATTTGAGGCATTCCTGTTGGCCGGCCTGAGCTGCATAGTGTACGAGACAAAAGCAGTGTCCTTTCTCGAGTTCCGCTCGTGCTTCGGTCGTTTCCAAAAGCCACGCTAAGCATTCATACTGACCAAACTGCCAAGGAAGTACGAAAAAAATATCACTATAATTGCCGCGGAAAAACAGGACTGAGTTTAAGAAAACGTACAGTGGCAATGGACGTTTCCAGCTATAAGCACGCGCGCTCTTCTTTATTCAGAATGCCCAAGCCGTGTCTAACAACTACCAGAATGCAGCGCACGCTTTTTTAACAGGTTGTTCGACAAATACATATGATACATCTACCGACATGCAGCACTTACTTCCTCCCCTGATTGGTTGGCTGTTAGTTGAATTTGTTTCGGTTTTGATTGGCTTAGAAGTGCATTTACTTTGCGTTTCATTGTAACACTTAAAATGTTACTAAATCTCCCAAGTAATACCTGTGTTGCCATGGCAGCAGGAGTCATTTCTTCGTGGTTGCCTATAGCAACAGACCGTGGGGGCGCGTGTTTTGCTAGCCACTGCAGACATTGCAGTTTACCACCTTGAGCAGCACGGTGTAGCGGAGTGTTACCGGCGATATCTCGGGCGTGTACAAGAGACTCCTTGGTGGCTCCCAGATGTGAAACTGCGTCTTGCTGTCACAGATAAACAACAATAACAATATACTACGGATGTCACTGAACTGTCGCGTTGTGTTTGTAATTCATGCTGTTACCACGCCAACGAAAATCTAAGTTTGCACACATTCCCTTGATCGCGGGAATTTCAACGGTCCGCCGATTTCACAGGATTTTCTTGGAACGCCGCAAAAGCATCGAAGAAACTGCGCCAAATGAACTTATCAAGCTGGAAATGCAAACAATCATTCCTCAAAGTTTACTTAAGTACAAATTACTAAGATTGTTGCCTAAAATATCTCTTGTTTTGCTTTTTCATTCATGGTAAATTCCCGCCAAAAAACGACAGCAGACAGAAGTGTTACATAAACTAGACAAAACACGGACGCATGTATATAGGCGGAGTCGCAGACGTTTGTGGGTGTGGTAGCGGCGTGAATTTTCAAGGCAGTGCGACAGTTCGGTAAGATCCGTAGTAGGTTACGCTAAGAAATAGGACTTCCTGAAGTCGCGCGCCTCATTTACGATCTCGTCACGCCCTCTAGGGTGCGAACTACCGTCCGAAACACTTTGTAAACATCAGCCCCCACTCACAGTTTTCCCTTATACGGACGGTAAATAACACATAAGGAAGCCCCTTAAATTTCACGCCCTCTCTCGTTTATCTGCTTTGATTGCTCCATTTTCTTTGCTTTGATTGCTCCATTTTCTCGACTCCCTTCCCCTTTTGTGCCTCTTTGCAGGCTATGAAGTTACTGACTTTTCCTAAAACACCTCACCACTCACCACAGTGATCAGGTCCCCTGCCTCTGCTGCCCTTAATAACACTTGTTTCCAGTCCTCCCTAGTCGCACTGCGTCCTAGCTGCTCCCAGCCTTCTACCTTGGAAATGGACTTTTGATATGACGAGATCCTCTCCTTACTCACGGGGGTGCTGTGCCCATTCATAACATGGTGACCATTACCATGCGGCACTAGATGTGATAGGGCGCCATTAACGGGTGAATTGGATTTAGGTATGCCCCCTCTTGGCGGATAGCCTTGTGATTTAGTTTTGTTGTCATGTTTTGGCTCTGTGTTGAGGTTGAGAAGTGAAGTTGTGCTGGCAATTGAGTTGAAGTCATCAAAGTCATATTCCTCTGCCTCACTGTACTGCACCTAAAACGAACCAGCAGTCATCAATTCCATGGCTTTAAAATAATTGTTACAGGCCTAATAAGGAGGGTTTGAGGTGATATGAATAACATGTTAGACAGCTTTAGCTGTATGGATTGCATACAGACCTATCTCGATCCGGAATCCGGAATCCACCTAAATTTGAGGTTTGGGATCCGGGATCCAGAGTATGGGATCCGGGATCCAGAGTGTGGGATCCGGGATCCAGCTAAATTTGAGGTTTGGTATCTGGGATCCAGAGTTTGGGATCCGGGATCCAGAGGCGTGGGGTCCGGGATCCAGAGTGAGGGATCCGGGATCCAGAGCATGGGATCTGGGATCCATGGGTAGGGATCCGGGATCCAGAGGCGTGGGGTCCGGGATCCAGAGTGAGGGATCCGGGATCCAGAGCATGGGATCTGGGATCCATGGGTTGGGATCCGGGATCCAAAACTTCTGTGGATCCCCTTACATGGACTGACCTATCGGATATGATGTGGTCGCCAGGGCTCACATATAGCAATTTCTAAAAGAAATGTTGTTGCACAGATAGACAAAGTTCAGATGCGTCCATTTTATAAGAAATATTCAGCTGTAGAGCAGAGAATTTGAAACTGGACTACTGTCACATGTGACATCTCTTCCTGGGCAAAATGAAATAACATTCTGAAACAGTTGGACAGTATACAGGGATTTCTGCAACTCGTAAAGTAAGCGGCACACCCAGAAATTATAGCAAAAATCCTTGAAAGCAAGCAAGCCTCTTTAAATAGCTGGCCACTGCCATCAAAGTATACAGCTGCTGGTACTGACTGGCTTCTTTTGAAACTCTAAAGGTATACTCTATCAGAGTCTCATCAATAGTGACTTACATCTTCCACACTGCCACTAACAGCCTTCAGACACTCATTGAGATACTTCTCCTCCTGTTCAAAGTTTCTTGGCTCGTCAATGGAGCTGGCCTCTTCTAGAATGTTCGTCAGCAAGAAGTCTGAATGGTCTCCATTTCTGAGGTGCACAAACCTTAAAAATACAGAAATAAATTATTCAGCTTTTGGTGCATGGTGATGCCCGTCCAGCCTCGACTTGACGTATTTTCCCATACATTTCTTTGTAAAAAGTAAGTCAGAATAGGAAGTTTTGAAAATTCATATCTCAGTCAGTTTTCAAGTAATTCTTTTGAAACTTTGCAGTTTTACTAATACGGATGTGTAGAATTGGAAACTGGATTTCATTTTCGGATAACTATTATATATTAATAATCAATATTGCGTGATAAAGGTCTATTGGAAGCTGTAAATAAATCAGCAGTAAATAATCAGTCTGGGCAAAGCAGAGCTGGAAATTACTGTCGGTCAGCTGACATTGGCTGTGATCAAAATCTGCAAAATGTCAGACCAAAATTGTGATCAAATTTGTCAGTCTTAATGTCTGGTCAACAAGTTTTTTTTGCTCTGTTTAAGTTTTCGGAGACTAAGAATATAGTATCAGAGAAATAATGTGAACTCTCCATTGTCTCCAAACGATAGCACTCAATGTTTCAAAATACTCAAGACAACAATAGATGGTGTAGAATAAAATATGAATTCAATATCAGCAAGAATTTTCAAAAAAGCACAATAAACAAGCATTACTTTTGATCATGTTGTATTATTTATTTCAAATTAAGGTTTGTAAGTTTTATCTGACCAATTTTCTGATTATGTCTGACCAATTTTCTGACCAGTTTGCAAATATGTCCGACTAGACTACGAGTTTGATCGGACATTGTTAGGTCAAGTGAATAGAATTATTTCTAGCTCTGTAAAGCAAAGAATAAGGTCAAATATTTTTATGTGTTTTATGAAAGAGGTTCTTAGACAGTCCTTGTGGTAATGTTTGTATGTGAATAATGTACAAGAACAAGGTATCCCTGTACATAAAACTCTTAGTTTATATTTTTAACTTGGTGTCTCTGAGATCTGGTCTCTCCTGGGACTCATATCAAGAGGTAGTTCCCTCCTTCCAATCACTTTTGGGAGTTAGTCAGTTACCCATGGTGTTAATGTGATTTTAAATACACCACCTGTACTGCAATTTATTATCTGTCAGGGCTGTAGCCAGAAAAAATCATACCGAGGTAGAGTGAGCCAGAATTCCAGAAAAAAATCACTATACCATTTTCTTCCTATTATGAAGCGGGAAGAAACATGGAAATTTTTACTGAGGCGAGTGCCTCGCTCGCTGGCTACGGGCCTGTCTGTATGAACAGAATGCCATACCTACAAAGAAGATATGCTCAGGAAACAAAATTCTCAACTATGCATGAGGATGAAAAGAGGTTTGTAGTGATAATGATGTTAATGATAATACTTTGATGATGGTGATAATGATGATATTCTTGATGACATAATCATATGATAATGAGGTAATAAGCAACAAGAATGCCCTCTTACTTGTTTGGTGCTGGCTTCCCTTGATCACATGCTGGCCCTTGCCCTTGGAATGAGGTTGAGCCTTTATTGTTATGTCTAAGCCTAAACATGGTATTCCAAACATGCCAGATCCATAAACAGTATTCTGTTTCTCATAACGTTCAAAGCCACCTGCAAATTAGCAATCATATAGAAGTTAGCATTGAAAAATATGTTTCTCTGGCAATATAGTAACAAGGTTATGCATGCCTTCGGACAAAACTAACAAGTTTTATTTGTACTCTAGCTGATTTGCCACAAGTGGTAGGTATAATATCTGTTTATGTTACACAAAAAAATATTTTCTATAGCTGTCACAACTAAATAAAGTGAGCTGCTCACAATAAAGTGGATAAGTCATACTTCAAATAACTCTGTTTCCTTCAAACTGGGATCCAAAATAACAGGACCACCATGAAATGATTCTTAGCATAGTATATATAAGTGAAGTTCCCACCAGGGATTCAAGTTGCGGCAGCAGTAAAGATAGGTACGTTTATCACTTTTGCGCTAATGTGTAATTAAATATGTACAAATCCTGAAAGTGTTGAAAAAATAATTAAGGCCAGCTTTTTAAAGACAATGAGAACTCGAAACGATTTACTTTAAATATCAACAGCTTTCTTTTAAAAATGTTAATTTTAAAAGTAAGTTTTGTATTGTTGTTCTACGTTTTTTAGGGTGATAATAAAGTATGTAGATGTGAATAAAAAGACATCACTTAGTAAATACACACTGTATATGACAAGTAGACAATAATCTCGCTGAGCCATGAACAAACATTTGAACAAAAAACAACCTTCAAAGTTTGTTTTATTATTATAATAAAATTTGGCTGGACGTGCTAGAAAGCATTTCTAATTCCATCAACGAGAAAACTCTCTTCCTACGTTTGACAATTCGGAAAAATGGTTGTCTTCTGTTTACAGAATATTATCGTGTCTAAAATGAATTTCGCTTAGCATAATTAATATAGCCGCCTTGATCAAATGTTCGCACTGAATTGGCTTCCTTAATGCGATACGATCTGGTATACGTCGCAACTGATGAAAGACCCTTGATGAGGGTGTTTTGTTGTGGTTTGATCACAACATTGCTCGAACTGACGCAGTTTTATCTCGTGCTGAATGCTCGTTCGCAGTCTATATGATTTCCTATCTTGAACTTGTAACTAGCCACTTGATCGACAAAAAGCAGAACCAAAGTTGTCGGGAAAATCCCGCGTGGATAATCTTTTCCAATTTTGTACTCCGATGTAAAATCCCTAAATGTTTTATAAAACTAATGGAATCCCCTATTAAGGCTCGAATCTAGAGGAGCCCTAAAGGTCAGCAGAGTTCTTTTGTCAGTTGTAAAATGCTCACGTACTAATAAGAGCACACGAAACATCGTCAAACGGGACAACGTGTGGTAACCCGCTTTAACCGATACTTCGTATTGGTCCGGTATATCATACACAGACACCGCAAAGGACGGGTTTTATAAAATTATTACCAGTACAAGAGAGAATACGAGTGAGCCTGTAATGGTAACCAAACTTACCACTTTTCGCGTTAATCGCTGTGTAAACTCCAAGTCAGTGCTGTTTGCTTTTCGAATTATTCACAGGTTCAACTGACAACAGGCAAATAAGAGGAGTGACACCCACTTTAGGAACATTTAGGCGAATTCCTGCAGTTAGAATACCATTAGCATGTTCGATCTCAAACCGCGCTAGCTTGTATTTCTTTCACATCAACGAACGTCCGCCATTTTGATGCATAAATTACAGACCGAAGACACACGACCTCTGGGTCTCACGTTCAAAGCGCTAACAATGGGGAGAATAGCTCTTTTGATCAGCGAACTTCAAAATAAAAATAATCTCTATTTTTAGAGCCTGGTATACTAAACAAAAAATATTAACAACGAATTTTCATTCATGTTTATTTGTACACGCTAAAATGTTTTGCCATATCAAAAAAAAATTTAGGTTTTAGCAAGGAGGTTTTAGTATTCTTCTTCTTCTTCTAATTTACGCTGAAACACGCGTACTTTCATATCAACAATTCTCTTTTTTTGCTCTAATTTTACGGGTCAAATGCAATCCCCTTTAACGGGACGCGAATCATGACGAAAATCTCTGAAAAGAGCAAAACTTATCAAGTGCTGTTGATGTACAATCAAATTGGTGATGAAGGGTCCCATGCCAACAGATCAAAACAAGATAATTCATCCATGTTTTTTTTTAATGGGGTGATACATATTTCTACTGCTGACGAAAGCAAATGGTCTTTTAGAGAAATGATAATATCGAAAGAGATTGTGTTTTAAACGCACTTTACGTGACTTATAAACAAGACGCTGCAAAACGGTCACTACAAGATATCACTAGAGGAATTTCCGCCCATGCACGCAGGGTGGGGTAATTTCGACACTGTAAATCTGAACCCGGAAACCGCACAAGACACGTACCGCACAGTACAACGTTATAATGTTAAAAAGCCTGCTGCTCCCCCGTACAGGCAAGGCAACAGCGGAGGAGCCGCGATGGAGAGTTCAGAGACTGCAATACTACCCTCGGGCTTACATGAAAATGCACCTCCCCAGCCATGGCGGCCATAGGGCGGGGGTACTACTCAATTTCACAAGAACAATTAACAATTAGTCGCCGAAGGCGACGTATATATCGGCGAATAGTCACCGAGACGAAGTCGAGATGTAAAGCCACAAATTTGTATAGCCAAAAAACGTTTTCTGGTGTGGTCATTTGCCATTTTCTGGCTTTGAAATCCGACACTTTTCGCTACTAGTAGGCTATAACTTATAGCCTATTATAGCTCAACCAATCAGAATGCAGCATTGACAATAGACCACTAGTGTGATTTGACTAAAGCAGAATATTCCGAACGTCTCGACCAATCAGCGCGCGGAATCGCTAGAGTAATTATACTAATCACCAATAACATGAAGCGGGACGCTAGGGGCCGTGGCTCGAAGCACCCGAGAATTTTCGGGCCCAAAAAGTTTGTTCTGTAATTTTAATAGATTGATCCCAAAGTTTCTGGTTTTCTTTTCTACCCTGCCTCATTGAATAACAAAAGAATGTAATTAAAAATAACAAAAATGTCGCAAAATAGGGCCGTGGGACACTTTTTCGAGCTATTTACACCTGTTTACAGAAACAGGTCAAATTTTGGTATGTTTTTAAATTATTATTATTTTCATCTTTACTTTAAGAAATACTCTCGTATTTGCGAAATTCCACGCGAAAAAGATAACCGTAAATAGGTCAGATTTTTTTCTTCCGCGCCTGCAGGTTGCGAAGTTCATTTTCGTGTTCTCGACTTCTCTTAATCTAGAAAAGATGTTCGCGTTTCTCGTAATTCTGCTCGCAGGGTAAGTTCCCAACTACCTTCCTAATTTGGATTCACAGACTCCACAGACCACTGACAAAGAAGCCTAAGCAGCTACTGTTCGCTTTTTCGAAACACAATCTCCATAACTTAGCTTGGAATTTTTTTTTGCGAAGAACTTGAGAATCAACCAGGCGCGGGAGCTCAAAATTAGTTCAATGCAACCAGAACCTCAGCCCAATAATAATAACACGGCTACAGCAGTTATGTTATGCTGATATTTCTCTATTAATTAATTAAATGAATAACATCAAATAATTTATGTTATTTTCTATTTCTGAAAAGAACTATTTACTAGCCTGAATTTTAGGCTAACTATTTACAACCTTCTCTTTTTTTGCTTGGTATTAACGTTTTTTTTTTTCCACGTTTTTACCCTTCGTTTTTCTCTGCTTATTTGTCCTCTCACCGCCTGCCGCCTGCAAATAGCATGCTAGCCGAGGCGTGCCATCTTTGTAGTATTTTAAAAAAGATATAATAAAGTTGAAGTTGAAGCTGAAGCTGGAACCTAATCGCCACATCAAAATAAATGCACTTAAGAATATCGCGATGGATCACGTTTAGCCACGTTTCGGCCTGCCAGAGGAAACTTAGACAAACTATCACAGGCATTAATAATGCTAAAGATTCTATTGACGTCTACACCCCAGCGCCAAAAAAAATAATAATATTAATAAAATCAAACTTCGCAGGTCACCGCTGCTTCGTGTAGCTTGGAACACGGCCTTAGTCGTATAAAAACAGCGGCAAACTTGTTTAGAAATCAACGTACATGTAACCATGATACTAAAGTGGAATATAAAAGAACGAGATAATACGCTTAATCTAGTCGTTTATTGTCCATTGTGCCCGAACGTGATCTGACTGGTCAGTGAAAATCTGTTGTTCACATGTTGCTATGGTGACGGACATAAATAACAGGGCATGGGAGGCCATAATATTGCTTCGAAGCTCAAGTTTCAGCGATCCGATCAAAACTTTACCCACGTCAGAGGCCGCCAAATTGCGATAAAGCACCGTAGTTTGAGAATACTAAATTGAATTTCATGGCAAAGTATACCTAACTGGAGTTTAACGTTTAACTCAGAGAGTTTGGGTCTATGAAGCTTCAAGAAATTGTATAAAAGAAGTTCAGTATTTACATATCTGAGCTGGTTGTTAGAGGCAAAGGCTGTCGATGAGTAAACCGATTTGCGTCGCATCAAACGATTTCCTCAGGCAAGAACGGAGTAATCGATCTATAACCTTTCGACCCTTGTAGCTGGAAACATTTCTACTGCTGATAAACAGTACATTGGTTATAACTTGGACAATTGTCTTCCCTGCTAGGAACCCAAATCAGGAAATAAAAAAAGTACGATAAATTATTTTGGAGCTTGATTGTTTGTAAAGCCAGTAGAAGTCGATCATGGGATGTGGAAGTTCTCAACAAGTCCAAGATCCACAAGGACAGCCACATAATGTACCAAATGGGAATGTTAAGCGAGAGAGTTCACCACCAATACAGCCTGTGCAGCCAGTTCGACGACAAACACCCGAACAGAAGTCTAGAGAGAGTTCAGCTCACTCAAAGAAAAGTCAGAGGAGTAGAAAATCTAGCAGCAGCAGTAGTTCATCCTCGAATAGCAGTAAAGCCAGTGTTAAAGAACCAGAGAAGGCAGTGGAACCTGTAGTACAGGCAGCTCCTATCATTGTTAATGAGCAGCCAGCACGGCCTGAAATCACAGAAGAGAAACCAGCAGAGGAAACACCTAAACCTGTAGTTGCTGAAGAGGCGGAAGAGAAGCCAGCAGCATCTGCACCAACTGATGAAGCAGCAACAACATCTGTACCAACCGAGGAGACAACAACAGCATCTAACCAAGATGAACAGCCAGAGGATACAGAGAGGACCAATTTTAGTGAGGACAGCCTGAAGCGTTTTGCTGAACTTGAGAATGAAATCAAAGAGATGGAGGCCAAGGATCATGGGGAGCGCACATCACAAAGTACCAGGAACTGGTGGAGTTACATAAGACTTTAACAGCAAAGGCTGCACAACTCGAAGAGCTCAAAAAGCAAACGTAAGTGTGTCTACTGTCACGGTTTACAAAAATTATTGATAAATTATCTGGGAACTAGAAAAAAAAGAAAAAAAGTGGCAGGCCACTGTCATCAAAGTAGATGGGCACTGGTCCAACACCGACTGGTTTCTGATGAAGCCCATGTGTTGGAAGCAATGCTTAGATCAATCACTAAAAGCAGGTGGCCTTCTTTGCCTCTGAGGGTTGCCTATAATCTAAAAGCAATTTTTCAAAACAATGTCTTTGGAAAAAGGCTTGAATACTTTCTAGTCTTTTTTGTCCAAAAAACTGTTCTGCAAACCATTCTTATCATAGAATGGGTCTGACTCCAGAATTCCATGATCCCCAGAACTATCAGATACTATTTTTCATTTCAATAAGGGGTTGATATAAGATGTATCCAGCAGGGAGGTCTGTAAGCACTGTTCAGAACAAAGGCACTATTCAATCTTTGGTTGGCACATTAGCATTTGAATGGCAATGTTGATAAACCGTAATAAGCTCTAATGATAAACTGTGACAGAGGACTGGAAAATGTTTGCAGAGGCTGCAGGCCAAGGTCAGCTTTTTCAAGGCCACGGAGGTCACAGTTTATCACCGTATGGACTGACCTAAAGCTGGTTAAATTAAAAGAAGTTATTTGTGTTGTCCTCCCTAGCCCTAACCTTACCCTGGGTACCAGAATCTCCAGGCTTCACTTGTTTACTGACACATGGCTTGGCACGACAAGCAAAGTGTGGAGCCTCTGGCCTCACTGCTTAGTTTCCTGAGTTCCGTTAGTACAGAACTTGTGCTACAGAGCTTGATTGATTATAACCCACTGAAGGTGCTTTACGATCAGTAGTTGACAGCATATGATCCATCTTATGTTTGACCTTTGAACTGACACATGGAGGCAAAGTTACGGTTTGGTTCCAGGCACGTGATAATCTCGGTTTGGTTCCAGGCACGTGATAATCTACATTTTCAGTTTTTCAAACTATAAACCTCAGACCAAAAAATGTTCTATTTCAGTTTATCAAACAAAAAGTTGGGCTATGTCATTGGTTCTAGCACAGTTTGAGTAAAGCTTTTGAGCTTTCATAATTGCCAAAGCCTATCTTGTGAACATCATTATTATTATTATCATTATTATTATTGTTTTTTCCCCCAGGCCTCCATTTAAACCAGCTCTGCTAAACTGGATGTTCCTGACTAAATATTGCTTATAAATAAATCAATCAATCAATCAAACTTTGACAGCTGAGACAAAGAAATTTGAAAACACATGTGACTAGAACTGAGAAAACAAGGTTGTGAGGCCAGAGGCTCCTTGCTTTGCTAATCATATCCAGGGTTTGTGCTGACTAGAAAAACAAATATTCAAGGACTATTCAAGGAGTATTCAAGGACAAAAGTTAAAATTTTCAAGGAGTAACTTTCAAGGGCATTTTATTTTATCAACTTTCTATACCATTTATGTATAATCCATTTTCGGTGCATGGAGGTATACGCCGTACTAATACAGAAGGGCAATTCTAAAAACAGGCTTTGTCGCCTCGGGAAGGCAAATATTGCTCGTTTATAAGTCGTAACATTGTTAAACTTCTTTATTTTTTTCATTTTTCAAGGAGTATTAAGACTTTTCAAGGATTCTTGTCCATTTTCAAGGAGTTTCAAGTACCCTTGAAATCGAATTTCAAATTCAAGTACTTTTCAAGGACCTGCACGAACCCTGATTTCACTAAATTATGTGTCTAGTAAACAAGTGAAGCTTGGAGACTCTGGTACCCAGGGTACCCTAGCCCTAGATTCTTAGATGCACGAACATACAATCTTAATGCACAACTTATTGTAGCCTGTGATTAATTTTCAGGGCAAAGGAATACCAGGACATAGTGTCCATGAACCACCCATCTGTACGGGCCATGTTTGCAAACAAGGACCAGCATGATAATCAGCTATCAAAGGAGTATCAAGAATATCTAGATGCCCTTAATAAACAGGAAGTTTGCGAACAAGAACTCACTAGTAAGAAAGAGCAATATAAAAACTTGTACAATGTGTACAACAGTGAGACAGAATCAGTCAAGAAAGATGCTGAGGTTCTTAATGAGAAAAAGCTTGCACAGGAGGCTTTACTAGGCAAGATATTTAATGACACCTATGCAAGTGAGAAGGAATGGAAGTTGGAGATGGATCTAGATTTGCTTGCTGACAAAAAGGAAAGAATAGGAGGAGCTCACCATAAGTGGACAAATGCTAAGAAGTTCCATCATACAGCAGTTAGCCAGATTCTGTGGGCTGTACAGCGATGGTATCAGATTGGCCAGCATAACATCCAGGCACCTATGGTGAGAAAATGTATTGATTGAATTCTTGATTCACAAATAATGATCCTCCCCCATCATAATTTGGGGAAATATCCAGAGTGTTAGTAAAGTTTTAAGAGTCTCATAATTTATTGTGGATGGTATCACAGATAATAAAATTAGATCAAGTGTGTTTCCAAAAAATATCCATACCCCCCTCCCCCCACAGGGTGTTGAGAAATGACCCCCCACCCCTCTGGAATTTCCAAAGAAAAATACAGTCTTTGTATGGAAAAGTTAAGGTAAATTGACCCCCCAACCCCTCTGGAATTTTCAATCCCTTCCTTGGGGGGGGGGGATATTTTTGGGTAACACACATTCTTTTACACACTTTTGTCACAAGATGTGTTTTCACTTTTGGGTGAAATAAATTAATGTGACAAAAACTAAATTTATTACAATGCTTCAATGCTATCCACCATGCATATGAACTTATGTCCTACCCTATCCTGCTAATATTGCACACTCTTTTGGGGGGTAGAAGTTAAAAGATAAAACTCTTTTTTCCTTACCTTGTATCCTCATTTTGCTTCATTTTCCAGGTCAAGTACCAAATGTCAGCAGAGACCAGGAACCACTTGGTTGCAGCTGCCCAAAATATCCAGACATGTTACCGCTTCTTGACACCTATTAAGTTGCCATACTACACTGAAGATGACATCACGGTTAGAAAATTATTAGGGTTCTACATGTAATGAGAGAACATAGAAAATAATATGCTAACATAATGGAATATCACTCAAAAGATTGGTTGAAGGATCATGAAACAAGGATCTTGTATGATAATAAACAGGATCCTCAGGATCCTGTAGCTTCCAGCAAAACAACAGTTGCTAGGAAATATTTTATTTAGTTATTCATCAGCTTTTCCCATTAAGTACAATCACAAGTACAACACACACAAAAAAATGCAAAATTAAACTAAAGAAGGGAAGGGCATATGCCACTGACTATGTGTACATGTAAGTGATACCCCAGGGAATATGCTCTTCGCCCCCTCCTCTATATTATTACAGTGCAACTGATAGAAAATCACAGTGCCCATTTTTCACAAAAAAGTTAATCTTATCAAAATTTCATGTTATAAAGGTGGGTAGAAAATGTTAGTGTTTGTCTAAACTTTTTCCTTTATTTTCCCTTTAGCAACTAAACAATGCAATCAACACCATTTTCCATGATGTCCAGACAACAAGCCATTACCAGGCAGCTTATGCTATCTACCTTGCTCACTACAACAAAGCTCTGAACCTGCTGAAGTGGATTGACAATGTGCTAGAGAACACCATCAAGAAAGACTTCACTGAGGTGAAGAAAGCATTTCATGGGAAATATTATGAGTTGAAGGAGGAGAGAATTACACTCATACAAGCCAAGATTAAGGTGACACTGGGAATTGAGATGGATTTGGAAGTTAAGAAAGACGAATTTAAAGATGACACTGAGGATGCAGCCGACAACATTGCTGTGGCTGCACCAGGTGATGTGGCAAAGGAAGAAGGTGACGAAAGTGCACCTGCCCTAGAAACAATGGATGGGCCACCTCCCGAGTCCCCTGTTGGGACTGAGGGTGAAGGTGCTGAAGCTGAGGCTGGAGAGGGTTCTCCCGAAACAGGGTCTGAGCCTGCAGTTAAAGCTGTACCTCTAAACGAGCTTGCCCCTGCCCCTACCACAGAGGATCTGTTTGGAAATATCGAGGACCTCAAGAAGAAACATGAGGAAGAGATGCTTGAATTTGAAAAAGCTCAAGAGCTCAATAAAACTAGAGTGGAACAAGGTTTACAGGAGAAACTCAGAGCAAGGCGTAGTCGCCGTAGGAAGATAGAGAGTCAGAAGGCAGAGGAGGCAGAACTGAAACCACCAGAAGAATAAAATGTGGGCACCTCCCTGACTCAGATTCCCTGAAGTTCATGCTGTATTGTAGATAGCCCTCCTGGGATTTCCTGTTTTTAATATCATGAACCCCATGGCAATTTCTGGAAACCCCAAATTTCTGAACCAACATGCATACACTGTAAAATCCCAAGGTCCCTGAGCGTATACCCCCTTCCTCTCGCCCCTGGAATTCCAAAGGGCTGTGAAGGGCTACCGTAAACACCCCTCCAGAATTGAAAATAGCAACTGTGAAAAGGATCACTATGAGATTGTTATAGGCAGATATTATGTGATGTCATCATTTTGGTTCATTTGCATAAGCAACATAGAGAATCAGGTTGCTCAGTAGAGCTGAGAGTTCCAGATTAGTACTGTTCTTGGAAAAAAGAGTAGTTGAAGGCCAGAATGTAAGACTGCAGTTGCTGGTAGGATAGTGGATGTCTACGGGTACTTCTTATGTTCCGAGATGACATTTGAGACAAGAATGGCAGCTGAATATTTACCAAAAGGAATATCTCTGTACATATTTGGTTTCCTCAATCAGTTCATACCAGAAAATTGTAAATAATTGTGTCCAGTTCAGTTCATATCAGAATGTTGCAATAATTGTAATTCCAAAAAAGATCCATACTCCAACCATATGGGGAGAATAATTAATTAGCTAAGGAACCTCACCCATAATTTCCATCTAAAAAATACAGTGATTGATTTGGGAAATAAGAGGATATCCTGCATCCCCTTGGAATTTCCAATTTCCTCTGTGGGCCAGTCCATTATATTTATTTTATACTATACAAATATCTAAATAAATGATGAATGATGATGATGTTTGGATATTTTTGTGAATTAAACATGATAGATACATTTGCCAATTTTTATACAATCTGTCATCTAAAGTAATAGAAACATCTAGAAGGATAGAAATACGATGAATTAGTTTGTCGCTGATGATATAAAGTTAGTAATTTATCCCAAAATTTGAATTACAAAATTATAAATTCAATACGAAACAATATTATTTTGTGCGCCAACACACTGTATTTCCCAAAGAACATGAATTTGAAATGTGTGGTTCCAGAAATTATCCATACCCCCCTACGGAAGGGCATTGGAAATTCCGGAGGGGTGGGGGGCAATTTACCTGATCATTTCCATACAAATACTGTATTTTTCCTCGGAAATTCCAGAGGGGTGGGGGTGTCACTTTTCAACACCCTTCCGTGGTGGGGGGGAGGGGGGGTATGGATATTTTCTGGAACCACAACATTGAGAAAGTGCTTTAATTAGTAAGTGTATCAGAGTCGGAAAAAATATTTTTCACTTTATCCAGCCAATCAAATGTATATTTTGGATCTAGTTCTGTGCACGTGTACCTGCTTAGTAAAATATTTAATATGTGTCTGTTGTAGATTTGTACTTTGACAATGCAATGTTAATTGTTTAATATATAATGTGCCTTTAAATGGTAGCAGCATAGAATTTTGTCAACTTAACTACAGCCGATTGCGTTTGAACGTTTTTCCCTAACAGTTCGCACGTTATGTTTGAACGTTTGAAAGTTGCGTTTCTAGGATGAAACGAGACGTTTCTATGGCGAACCAAAGAGTTCTGTCATCTCTGATTGGTCAGTGAAAAATACACATGGCGGTTGCCCTTGGAAACGTCCGACTTTTTGTCTCACAACGCAACTTTCAAACGTAACGTGCGAACTGTTAGGGTAAAACGCTCAAACGCAATCGGCTGTAGTGGGTGTCAGAAAGTTTTATGTAATCTTCTATTATGATGTAGATGAGCAAAGGGTGAGAACCACAGGAAACTCAACAGGCCAGAGCCCTGATTCTCAGCTGCTATGGTAGAATAATGTTGGGGAAATCTACATTCACATCTGATCAACGTCACAGGGTGATTAGCTCTGGATAGGAACCAAGTGGGGTAATATTATGGACCAGTCACAATGGAGCTTTAAAAGTTTCAGTCTTAAGTATCAGCCAGTCAGCTTATATCTCCCCAGCTACAAGAGTTTCTCTAATTCAACTTATGACATATCTTCACCTTGTTGTCTGGGCAAAGGAAAGGGAATTTTTCAGCGATTTCAACAGAGGAAAGACAAATCCACCTGGCAAACTCTTGAAAGTGTGACATTTATCAGACAGGAACTCTACCATAGCAGCTGTGTAAGGAAAATGCCAATATATAGCATAGACTGTGTAGCAGCTGAGCATCATCACTGGACAGAGACAACAGAAGCCAAGGGTGTCTGTGATTTGGGTATTTTCAAAACGAAAAAATACACCCAATCAGAGGGCAGCATTTTATCACACTGTGAAAGTTGAATTGATAGTTTGTTATGTGTCCTCCAGTGCCACTTTTACAGGGGTAACTTGAAACCTTTGGCCTGTTCTCAGAGTCTCAGAGTGTTGTGAGCCAAGAAAATCCTTTGTCTTTCTGAAATTTTTTCGGCATTTTCACGTGGATATGGAACCATTCCAGATACCCTGCGAGCAGAGGCTTCTTTCTGTCAGTTCGTTTACCTTTTATTGAGGCCGTTCGCGTCGCTGGTATGTCGCGTTGCAAAACAAACGACAACGCGACATACCAGCGACAGATAAACGAACTGATCAGAAAGAAACCTCTGCTCGCAGGGGTAATTTCAAGATGATTTGAAATGGGCAATTTGCATACGGAGGTAGAGGTATATTAAACTGAAGATACTATATATTCCTTTTAACATAAGAGCGAAAAATTCCAAGCATCAGTGGGTAAAAAAAATATCACATTAACTCGACAAGACATTCAAAGTTCTAAAAGCTGTTTCCTTGCCTTCGAGTTCGACCGCGGGCGATTTGAGCCTTGATTTGGCGAAGACATGAGGTTCAATTTGTGCGAAATACCTACCATTTTTTTTCTGTCCATGCCAATTGTGTGTGAATCACCAAAGCCAGCCCTTTTTGCCATTATTTCTGGGCTTTATGGAGAGTTTTTGAAGAACATGCAACGTGCCCGCTTTTCGTTATCAAGCGCGCCGGCGAAAGCGGGAAAAATAGCAGTTTCCATCAGGCGTTCCTAACAGCACAGGCAGCCCGAGAATTAGGGATGACATTTTTCATGGAAGAATATTATACTTTGATGAGAGGATGCAGTCCTGTTTAATTAAATAAAAATAAATATTTGTTCTCCTCGATCCTTCAATGAAGAATTATGCTGACTGTAAAATTAGTAGTCATTGAAAAATCACTTCTTTCAAGATTCGGGAAGCCTGTGTGGAAAAGCTGTCACGTCGCTCTTTCGCTCTCAAATTACAAAACAATATGGCGGCCACAGAGAAAGCAAAGCGCGTGGAAGCAGTTGTGAGTTTTAAGTGCTTTTTTATAGCTTTACTGTTATTCTGAATAATTCCATGCTCGGTATGACTGGCTTTTTCATGTGCCAACTTCATAAATATTCATGAAATTTGCAGAGCATGTCGATAAAATGATGGATTCGCTCATTCTTTCATCAAAAAAGGCAGCTCTCGCAAATGTAAATCAAGAATCAGTGCACGCTAAATAGTTACATCTCAAATTTTATTTTGAGATTCCCGAAGATTAAGGTGTTATAAAAGTTATACGCAAAAGTGAGTGGAAATATTTATCACTGCCAGGCATTTTGTTCAATTTTACCACCCTCCCCCAGTCTTTTGTTGTTCCACTGCTATATTTTAAATGCAAAATCTGAGAAAAATGCAATTCCGATGAAAGGCAAAATTCATTTTCTGCATGACTCTAACAAGAGAACGAGCTAATAGCTAGTGTTACCAGTAATAATATATTTGCAACGGCTTTGTTATAAGGTTGTTGCACACAGCAAAGGTTGAAGACAGTTATTGTCGTAGTTCAACAAAATTGAAAGGCCCGACCCTTGGGCGACATACGTCATCAAAGTCCCCACTCAGGGGAGCTATTTAATGGTCAATCCCCGTGGTTATGCCCCTCACCCCCAAGGGGGAAACCACTTACAAGTGCATTAATGTATTGGTGTATGGCAGTCATCTTAAATTCCAGAATTCCAGGACAGCAAGTGAAAAATCTTCAGACTGACTCGACTTGCAAAACTAGGAGAAAATCTAGTTTTGCAAGTCGAGTCGGTATGGGGAGTTTGAGGTGTTGCGTGACATTTTGAAATTTGATCCCAGTAGAATAAAAATACCACATTGAAAAGAGCTCACGGAAATATGTGAAATCCTAAAATTTGAGGTGGTTTCAATAAATAACACAGTTTTTTCAAATGTGTGGTTCCAGAAAATATCCATCTCCCCCCACGGAAAGGCATTGGAAATTCCAGATGGATGGGTGGGGGGCAGGGGGGGGTCAATCTACCTGATCTTTTCCATACAAATACTGTATCTTTCTTTGGAAATTCCAGAGGGGTGGGAGGGTCACATTTCAACACCCTTCCATGGGTGGGGGTATGGATGTTTTTTCTGGAATTGAATTTCTCTTGTAGCAAGAGTACATAAATAAGAGTGTACAACATGATAATAGGGCGTGAGAGAACCTTTAGACAGACATAGTTATTTTTAGATTGGTACTTAGTCTTCTAAAGTCACGCACAGAGAACAACAAAGGGCATAAAACAATAGGCCTAATGAAAGAATATAGTCTTGCAAGAGCGTGCGTATCGGTTGAGCGGTTGTAAATACCAAAGCTTTAATGAGCTACTGATGAAATGAATTTGATTGGCTTCAAAAACAATAAAATAACAAATAAAAATAACTAGGTCTGTGCAAAGGATCTCTCACGAATACTGTATCAGAGTTGTTCACTCTTAATTATGAACTCTTGCTTGTAGTGAATTATGAATGCAATGAATAGGTAACAAAAAGAGAAATGGTTTCCTTTATGGACGAAAGGGCCTGGACCTTAGTGTATTGATATGGTAATAATATGCTAATGAGTGAGTTGTTTATATATGGCTGTTGTTCAGTTTCCGGCCATTGTGGGTTCTTGCTTTGTATACATTCAGTTTAATTTTAATTTAATTCCACCAGTCAAGTGTTGACATTAATGCTGAATGCTTAACAGTGTTATTTCGTAATACATTATATCATGATTATACATATGCCATGTAGAATTTTGTATCAGAGTAATAAAGTATTGGATGTTGGGCGAGGACCCGATCACCGCAATGTTATGTTGCGATTTATTGTTACTAAGGACGTTAAGGAACCACATAATATGGTGTAACTTATATATTATAGCTTATGTGTTTCTGGTGAAAGACATGAACCAATTTTCCATATTTCTGTCATCTTTGACTTAGTATTATAGGGTGGCAAAGGAAGACTTGGATTGTATTCTGTCAGACGTGCTTCAAGTCAAGCAGTTTTTACCAAAGGTCAGTTGTTAGGACAGTGGGCAGTACAGTACTGGTAAATGCAAGAGCACAAGGAAGAACTTTGAATCTCTCTCATTTAGCGTTTTCTAATCTGGACACAGCAGCAAGTGGTATCTCCCTTAATTCGTAGGCATTATATAATATAGATATTATTTCATTAACTTTGCTCAAATGAAATGTTTTTTTTTTTCATGATTTGCTGATTAAAAATCATTAATTTTGTTACATTGAAGGTCTTAAATTCAGAGTTGATAGGCACACTACCAAAACTAGAGTCAAAATCTAAAGGTAAGGCTGAGCAAATGGTCATTTTTCTGCAAAGTATAACAAAGTAGTCCCTCATTTGAATCACACAAATGTTTGTCCAGGGGAGGCATGTTGAATTATTGAATTATCTGTCATATCTGTTTTAAAACAGTTGGAAATATGTAGCACCTCAAATTGCACTTTAAAAGTCAAAGGCCAAGAGCTCTGGGTTATGTGGATTTGCTTTTGAAAAAATGTCAAATAAAAGGCTTTAGTAAAGAAAGTGTCTTAATAAATTGAAATAAACTTCACTAAAACTGGGGTAATAACTGCCCCTGCCCTTCCAGCTAGGCAACACCCTGCATAGCTACCTTAATCAAGCATATCATTATATTTTAGCTTTTAGCCTGTGTAGCAAGCACTTCCTGTGGGTACTTCAAAGGTCAGAGAAACATGTATGGCTCCCCCCCCCCCTCCATTTTTTGCACCCTATATTTCAGTGGCTAAATCATTGAAAAATCTCTTGTACACTTTTGTCTGACCCTACAACTTCCCAGAAATGCTGGCTACGCAGGTATTAGGACTTCAATGATCATACCTCAAGCAAACATGTTGTTTCATTTGACTTTAGAACTTGAACATCTCAAATTAGAGAACTGTTATCTTCGGAAGGAACTTGAGCAAATCAAGCAGAAAAGTATCAAGGAAATGGATTTGATGACCAAGAAATATGATAATCTATCAAGTGACTATGAAAAAGGGAGAGAGGTAAGTCATTAGCTCAGATTGTGTAATTCCAGAAAATCCATATCCCCACACAGCCAGGGCCCGTGGTTTGATGCGGGATTTTTCCTGAAATTATGCGGGATTTTTTCTGAAATTATGCGCTAAAAATTCGAAATTATGCGCTAAAAATACGAAATTATGCGGGATTGCGCAATATTTTTTTGCAAGTGCCGTAACATATTTTGCTCTTTTCGCCTGTTTTGTTACGTGGATATAGCTGCTATTCAACTTTAACAACTTTTGTTTGTCTATAAAATGCTCTGTGATGAGTTCCAATCGCTTCGCTTTACTAACGTTATGACGCTACGTTTTCTTCCAAGGGAGACGTGTGTTTTCGCTTTTAATAAAGCTTATTACTTTCTTACAAAAAAACGTTACCAACGACCGGTAACTTCCGTTACACGGTATTAAAAATTTGTAAGTCTGGTCTTCTTTCGTTTACTTGTCTCAGACCAAGGCACACTTTTTTCATACCGCAAGGATCGTAGCAATGCACTCCTATCCAACCATGAACTAAACGGTCACAAGAGCTATATGCATACTAACAGAGCTATCGTTGCGATCTCTCATTATCACTGTTTGCCGTTGTCTGCGCGTAATTATCAAAATTAATCCTGTTCGCGAGAGCGATCTGCACTATCGTCGGAGGTAGTGTAAAAACCGGAAACGTGCCACGTTATTGTTAGTGGTTTTTTTGTTGTTGTTATCGAGGGAGCTGTTATGTGCCTGGTATTTTTCGCGTTGTTGTTTGTGAAATGAAATTGCTACTGTAACAATAACAAAGATCCATGAAAATGGGTGTAATGTCATGTGATCAATGTCAACTGCATAAAGTCGACCGTGTTTATCGCGGTTAGCGTTCTGTTCCGCCTTGATCTTACTTTGTAAGATATCAGAAGCGCAAACATGTTTGAATCTATCTTGCTCAGCTGGAAATATGAGTTAGATGGCCAATTAGGCACGTTTTATTGCTTTTCGATATCAGTTCCCAGCGCGACGCTATTAGCATAGAACGCCTTGTTATTCTCATTTCTATCGAGTTGTTTTGACGTTGGACACTCAAGGCGATTTCAGAAGAAATGTATCACTCTTGTGAGAAAAAATAGGAAAGAAAGTTTGAAATTCACCAAGGAATGATGCCTTTTTGATGTTTTTCACAAAATTTTGGGAAATTATGCGCGATTATGCGGGATTTGACGGATTATGCGCATTATGCGGAGAAAGCCAAATTATGCGTTTCCGCACCAGCGCATCAAACCACTGGCCCTGCACAGCGAATGGGAATGGGAAATTCCAGAAGGGAGGTGGGGGGGAGAGGGTAATTTACCTTATTTTTTAGAAAGACATTATTTTCCATACAAATACTGGGGTGGGGTTGGGGTCTTTAAGTTCATATAAAATTCCCTTCCATGGTGTGGGTATGGATCGTTTCTGGAATTGCACATTTTCTGCACCCTTGTTTTGGCCAGGTTTATCCAGAACATTTTTTCTATGCCCTTACAAAACAGAAATATATTTTGCATACATATGTCAAATATATTTCAAAAGATATGTCACATATATGACCGCATATATGTCAAATATATGCGAAATTTATATGTGGCATATATGCAAAAGATATGTCACATATCAGAATTTGGCCCAATTTTGGCACATAGGTTAAATATATTTCACATATTGCGTATATGACACATATACTTGGAATATATGTTTTATATATATGTGTGTGTTTTTTGCAGTCACTTCCAACAAGTGCTCGGAGCTGCATGCTCTTCCCTTAAGCAACATGATTTGCGTATCAGAGTTATACTCTAAACCCCTCATTCAAAGAAAATTTAAATAAAGCTTTTAAACATGTTAAAAATAAAAATTGCACTACAGAAGCAAAGCAAATTATTGAAGAGCAAGGGCGATACCATTTCCAGTCTGTGTAAGAAAGATTTATAAAACCTGCACAACACCAGTGATTGGGCGACTTGTGACTTGGAAAATGTAACTTTCGAGCGAAAAAAAAGCTATGGATATTTGCACGGTTTTTGTACGGTTTTGTAATAATCCGAGCAACGCAGCCATTCAGTTTTCCTTTAATAGGTGAACCTGTCGAAAATCACTTTAATGTAAACAAATTCAATTATATTTCCTGATTGTTTAAATTGTCACACCACTGAAACCCAGAACATAGCCGCGACATGTAGTTGCGTGATATTCCAAGGACGTTCCTTTATAAAACATAATAAAAGAAAACACTAGTTTCTAGGTATATAGAGTATCATAGCTGATGCCGGATTAGTTCTCAGAGGTTTACAGATAAAACTTTCTATAAACCGGAAACGCATGAAATGTCAGTTCTCTGTCTTTGGAGCTGTGCGTGTCGAAATCAGCTACAGCACGCATACAATTATAAACTGATGCGCGGAAATCGCGGTAGCAGAAATAATACAAATGTAGCCTTTATCAATCGAATATGGCAAACCCTTTTTACTACCCATTTTAAAGGGTAATATTCAACACAGTTGAAAGGTAAGAAAGTTCATTTAAATGATCGAATTTGCGAGCGTAAGTAATATAAGCTCATGCGGAACGCGAGTTCAATAACACATAGCGAGTTTATCGACAACAATATAGCATACTCTTATACCCAATAAACATGACAAAAGGCAACTAATTTTCTAGTTACTAGTCTATTGAATGTTAGAAGTAAACTTAATTGGACAAAAGGCCGGTTTAAAGTAGGTTAACAATTGCTTTTGCAGTTCATTGACTATATAATTACTATAGTCAGAGCCGCCGGTTCGAGAGTAATACGCAGATCGTGCAAGAAGGGATACGATCAATACAATGCTTGAAATGAGGTGAAATAAACAGTCTTATTTTATAAACGAACTGCATTTTAAAGATTATGGTTTCTTTCTTGCAATATTACGGCCCATAGTGCGACTTCTAGTGATAGTTTATCCTGGCACAACACAGACACAATAGCCCCGCGCTGTTACTCACCTAAACAAAGAAGTAGCCTTGCTTTTCATCGGTAGTACCCTCAAGAAAACGCCAGAAAATAATTATGTACTAGGACGATGTTCAACTGAGTGTTTCAGGGCATCAAATTTGCCAGAAATAATGCCGTATTCAAGAGATCTCCAACAACCATGATTCCGTGTTCACGTTTAAACGAAATACGAGCCACAAGCGATATAACGAATTTAATTGAATGCGCCTTTATGGAAGCCAATCAGATGCGAGATGGAGTCGGCCCAGGTTCCGCTCGAGCATATCACTCTAATCATCTGTTTTAGTTTTTTGTTAGTTTATTGAAATGCGGCGCAGGATTCTAGCAGATTCTAGTTTTTAAAACAAATCACAATTATTTTTAAATCACAGCAAAAAAGAAATGGTTTCGAGAAATAATCATTCACAATAATAATCATCTGTTCACGCTGGTGGCATTGACCGCCATACTTGTTAGGGCGGCGCTTTGCAATTTCGTGTTTTTTTTTTTAAATAAATCAACAAAATGTGTGCGATTATATCAGATAATACACCAGAATAGAATGTTACTATCAATAGAAGTAGTTTCGAGAAATAATTTGAGAAGCAGTTTGTTCATTTTTTTTTTCTAAAAGAAACTATATATTTTCACATAATCATCTGTTCACGTTCATTCCACAGTATGTGAAATTTTAAAACTCTCTTGTTTATGCTTATAGAAATCTTCCTACATCTGACATATATGTGTTTTATAAGTGACATATATATGCCTCCATTATAAATCTCCTCCTACCTTTTGCATATATGCTTCATATATTGGCCCAATGTATGTGGAATATATGTCAGTAGCAAAATATATGTAGCATATATGTGACATATAACAGAATATATGAAGAATATATGCAAAATATATTTCTGTTTTGTAAGGGTGACTAAGACAAGTGAAAAATCAATTTAACAGGCTTAACTGTCGACTTTAACACAAATAAAGGAGTACCTAAAATAAAGAATATCAGGTAATATTAGACAGATAGTTCAATTCTGGAATTCTGGAATGTAAACCTACTATAGGAACAAAGTTTCCACCAAAACCATGGTAACTTTTTTTTAGAAAACCATGGTCAGGCGTAATGGTATAATGAGTTTCAGAGATTATCTGGTAATCTTGAGGCAATTTGGAGATACTTACAGACAGTATAAGGGTGTATAACTTGCATCACATGCACGATCTCTCCCACACTGTCAGGAGCATCATGAATATAATCAGGGCAAGATGACAGAAATGTCAGAAAATTCAGAATCATAGAAGAAACAGAAGCTGAAAACCACTCAAAAGTCAAAATCTTCTTTCTTTTCTGTGAATAAGGATTGATGAAGTTTAGTGAGGATTTCACCCCAGGGATGTCAACCCTGCCGCTCGAAAAACCTTTGAGACACCAAAATATTGGGCTTTTGAGACAGAAAAGGCCTAAATATGCCTAAAAGTTTGCTGTATTAAGGTCCAGAAGCAAAAAAAAACCTTCTGAGATTTTTCAAAGAAAACCCTGGAGATTTTACTTGAAAACTGGGAGACCAGGAGATGAGGTAAAACAACCGGAAGACTCCCAGCAAAACCGGGAGAGTTGACGTCCCTGCACTCCCATATTTTTTTGTCGGGATGTTTGTCAGGAATTTTCAGTTTCACCCCTAAAAGATACCAAAAAGTGTCTGGCTCAAATAATTTTTTACCCTAAAAGATTTCCGTCTTGGATTAAAATGCTGCCTTTGATGTTGTTGAATTTATCATCTTGTCAACAAGCACTCTCTCTTTTTTGAAGGTTTGCCGCTGTGTTAGAGCCCTTAAAAGATACCAAATCTATCTTAAATTTTATTGCAGATCAAGATCACCCCTAAAAGAAACCAAAACCCGTGATTTTAACCCCTAAAAGATACAACGATCATCCTGACTAAAAAATATGGAAGCCACCCCCCCCCCCCCCCCCCCCCATGGGATTTCACATAAATAAATTTGACACTGTTCTCACCATTGTTTGTTTTTCAGGAAAAGTTCCAGTTAAAGGTGAGATGCTCTACTTGATGTTTAGCTGAGGCTTATATACTCAGTGCTGAAAAAGGGCTGTTATCTTCTCAGCTACAAAATACAAACCAAAACACTGTGGCCTCTGCTGCATGGTATATGTCAGGGATTAAACCCTAGACGTGCCACAAGTCAACATATCTAAGGACACTAACAAAAGCAAGTGAAGCGAGCCAAGATTAGTCTCCCTGCTGGCAGCCTGTTATTTGTGTCGGTCATGCAATGCTTCCCTCCCCTTTCTAGCCAAGATAAGACAGGAAGCAAGCTTTTGTGAAAAGACGTTTCAAAAGGACTTTGAGCAAGTCAAACCACTGTGAAGACTTACAGTGACATTCTGAATCAAGAATCAGCTCTGAGATGATTATTTTTCATTTCATATCCACACTTCTACTGTGTGTAGTTCCCATCAATTATCCAGTGAACTATGTTCAAAAATATATTAAAAGATAATTAGATATCAGGGGCGGATCTAGGAGAGGGGTTGTGGGGGTTGCAACTCCCTCCCCCTCCCTATGAGAGTGGGAAAACGCCGTTATTACAACGTTCTGAACGCGGCACAGATGATAACCTGTCAAACTTAGTGCTGCAACCCCCCTTTTGAAAAAATCCTGGATATGCCTGTGGATATGTAGATGAAACTCCCTTGCATGCATTACAATCCACTGCCCAAAGCCAAGGAAATTGGTAAAAAGGCCACTACATCGGGTTTCTTTGACCTGTTTTTCAGTGTCAGTTGTCAGATGTCAATCAGCAGCTAAGCGACCAGTCAGAATACTGTGCTGGTATGGGTGCTGCAGCTTGTACGTTACTATGGAGAGTGTCTCGACAACAGGAGTCTGTCATGTCTTTACTTGGTGGGGTAAGCTTTCGGCCCATGTAAAGGGATCCACAGAAGTATTGGATCCCAGATCCCGACCCATGGATCCCAGATCCCTCACTCTGGATCTTGGATCCCATACTCTGGATCCCGGATCCCATACACTGGATCCCGGATCCCATTCTCTGGATCCCGGATCCCATACACTGGATCCCGGATCCCATACTCTGGATCCCGGATCCCATACACTGGATCCCGGATCCCATACTCTGGATCCCGGATCCCATACACTGGATCCCGGATCCCATACTCTGGATCCCGGATCCCATACTCTGGATCCCGGATCGCATACTCTGGATCCCGGATCCCATACTCTGGATCCCGGATTTAGCTGGATCCCGGATCCCTTTACATGGGACGAAAGGCTATGGAAAGTGAGCTGTATGTTTCGGAAATGTAGCGGTTCCTTACTGCATTTTTAGTGAATTTATTTAAGGTAACCTGTTAGTTCTCTAAAACCGAGCATGGTGGAGTTTGTGTCTTTTTTTCAGTTCCTTCCTCTTTTTACAGCAAATACACTGTTCTGCGTAATGCAGCACGAGCTTTTCGTTAATAAAACGCCATCGAGCACATGCTGCAAGCAAAAGACCACAAAATGAAAAAGGCACAAACGAATACCAACACCCCTGTCTTTTCTTTCATAATACTGTTACACAATCTTTTCCCGCCACTAAACAATTTTTCAGCGGATTTCTGTCACGTTTTTTAGGCCGTAAAAACATCAAAAATCTGCCCCGAGAGATTCACAAACTCTACTTGATCATGCACAGTATTGGCCAGTTTCTTAAGTGAAGTAGAGAAATTTCTGCGATAGACACTGGGCCAACACGTTTTGAAACAACTACCTTTACTTACACAGTAAGCCCGATATCACAGTTTTCTATTTTTACAAAAACTGCCAGAAATAACCCAGTTATACCATAATTGGGGTGTGTTTGTTGTACCTGTCTGGGGTAAAATTTTCTCACATTTCCCTGGCCTGACCAAAACTTCATAATTTTATTTCCAGTATGTTAAAGAGCTGATAGACAAACTTTGATGAAAATTCAATGAAAATTTTGTAATTTTTAAATTAACATTACAGGGGAATGACACCGCGGCAAAACGCAGTTCACATGCGCTAAAGATTCACTGGCCTGTGAAACGAAGACAATTGAAAAAAATCTACATAACAACAGCGAACGATAAATCTTTTACTTTGCACCATACTTTTCGCCTCGGGTGCAAGCTTTAAAGTGCGAGGTGCAAACGTTCAGAGAAAGATATGATAATATTCTAGTTGCTCTGCAACGTTTTGTGTCTGGAGCTTACGTTTTCCAAATTTCCAAGACAGCACGAGATATTTTTGTTATGTAGATTATTTCTTTTGTTTTTATTTCACAGGAAGTGAATCTTTAGCGCATATGGCAAATGTGTTTTGCCGCGGTGTTCGTGGGCGTAATGTTTTTTTTTTTTCATTCCAGATCAAGTGGCATCCTAAGCAACTTCCCAGGCAAAATTCAAATGAATGCCAAGTGATCTGAAATGGCAAAAACATTACACCAAAGCGAAAGATGTCTATTTCGTAAACTCGGCCACAGGGCCTAGTTCGGTCAAGCGCCGGACTAAACTTGGACAATGTTGTGAAACATTTAATGTCTGAAATAAGAAATGTATTCCACTTAACGACAATCCATAATGGCCAGACTGTTGAAATTTATTCCCAAATATTTTGACTAGGGATCAACCGGGAAATTGTATTTCTGTTTTCAGACAAAAGCCGAGGAATTCTTCCAGATCACCACTAAAACCATTGAAAGCTACTTTGCCACATGCGGCGAGGAAGAAGTCGAGGAGAAAACGGAAGAATTCCAGTTTGTTTTGGCATTATGTGGTATAGTTACTAATGTAGCTGCGGCACCTTGTGGGCGGGACTTCCTGGTCACCAACAAGCGTGGTCTGGCATTGGTGGACCTGCTCATCACGTTAATAGAGGAAGCAAGTGCGGGGCATAACATCAAGATCAGAAGCCTTATCCTAATGGCACTTTATAATATCAGGTATAGTACCAGACGGCGTCAAAATAGGGGGGAGCCTTATCCTAATGGCACTTTATAATATCAGGTATAGTACCAGACGGCGTCAAAATAGGGTGGGGTAGCCTTATCCTAATGACACTTTATAATATCAGGTCAGGGGCTCATAAGTAGGGGCGTCCCTCTAGTATTGCCCTATTGATAAGGCATTTTGACAGACCTAGTTATTTTTAGAACGAGTTTACCGCTTAAATTGTAAAGCTTTTTTTACTAGCCAATCAAATCCGTGTAGCTTTACAGACACCTCTCATTTACAAGATATGCACGTGCAAGCACTGATGTCTTGTTGTTCTCTGCGTGACCGCAGCGGGCGATTTTTTTATTTACGCCCACTTCATGGCACTTGGAATTTTTTAAGGCAAGTTATTGAGAAAAAAGGAAAAAGTATTCATGGTGGTGCGAACCCTCAACCCTGTGCAAATTACCTATTCATAACCCAACATCTTACACATGAGCTACGAGAGAGTTCGCAGCTCAACATCCTCCTTTTCATTCACTCATAGAACGAGAATATGTGAATCATAATGAATATTTATACTAGCTAGCCGCCATCTTGAAGTGGGCGTAAAAAATAAATTCCGTACGAGATACAGTCAAAATTGTATACCCTACCGCAGACCTGAAGTTCGTCACCAGGGTGGTCCAATTGGTCGCAATCAAAGCGGTATTTTTGTTAATCATGAAAAGGTGATAAAATAAACTGTTTTTTCCGCTAATTGTTGCACAACTTTGATCGAAATTTGCACTTGGGTAGCCATTTTGAAATACATACCCTATCAGCGACCAAACAAGCGAAAAACGATACCCTATGGTAGATCTCAGGAGCCCCAAAACCATACCCTATATGGCGGCGCATACCCGTATACCATATATGAGGGAGTCCCCCCCCCCCCCCTAGTCTATATTTATTACATTTCAGTCCTTGTATATTTTACAGTATTCATTGTAGAGGACTTCAGCATCTAACGTCCAAGCCATCTGTTTTTAGAGCAATGGTGCATCTTATCAAAGGTTTGCACAAGAGTTATGACTTGCAATGCTATTCTTGTTCTGTTCTTGTGATGTTTTTCATTATTATCCATTTAAAATACTGTTTTGACTTCAAATTGCAGATGAAAATAGCTACGAGCTGAGACTTAATGCAGCAAGGTGTGTAATGTTGTTCAGGATAGTTTTATTTAACAAATTCATTCCATGCGTCCGTGCATTAATAGTACACAGATTACGTCATGTGTGTATTTATTACAGTACAGCATAGCTGGGAATTACTGCCGTCCCCATTTTCCGATCAAAATCGCCGAATGTCTGACCAATTTTCAGATATCTCCGGACAATTTTCCAGTAGAGACAACCAAGAAAAAGGTTTTAATGGACATATGACCGATCAAGTAAGACAAATTATTTCCAGCTCTGGTTCAGAGGCATACAATATGAGATCTATTTGTTTCATACAGCATCAATCCTTCTCTAGCCTAAGAACAGAGAAACCCACTAACAATTTTGGTCGCGCGAGAAAAGCACCCTGACCAATCCTAGTCCTATGATGCAGTAATGCTCGAGGGTCTATCGCTACGAGTTTTTCTCACAACGAAACTTGAGTAGGGTGATCCGCCTTAGTGAGCGCTTGCGAGCCACGGGGATGTTCGAGCGCGACATGTAGGCATGGAAGAGTTGGCTCATATGAACCATTATAGGGGGGGAATTGCCACCCCCCCCCCCCCCCCCCCTCCATCCCAATTTCTAATGGTCCAGCCCTTATTTGGCCTGATTATCGTCGGCAGTAATTTTTTTTCACAGCAGTCGATCATGCCCGTCAATAACACCTTGTTTCGTATTGTAGACTAAAATATGAAAATCCGCGAACGAGGTATTTTGCCAAGCTGGATCCTGATAAACGGACCTGTCAACCAGTTGAACTGAGAAAAATATATATAATGAAAGGTCGACGAACAGCTTAAACGATGATTATTTAATACGATATTTCAATCGGCCATTACCGATCTTCTTCAGGTTTTGAAAACCTGAAGAAGATCGGTAATGGCCGATTGAAATATCGTATTAAATAATCATCGTTTAAGCTGTTCGTCGACCTTTCATTATATATATTTGTTTCGTATTGTTGTATCGTTTCAGGTTATTACAATCCTTCGTAATGGAGCCAGAGACTCTATCACAACAAGCACTGCAACAGGTGGGTGATGAGATTAACATGTGCGCAGCAATGCAGGAAAATAGGAATGTGACGTCATTTTACCATATAAGGTCAAATTGAGTGTAGATACGCAGCCAACCGTATTATACTCCAAACCCGTATTGCACGATTGAAAGCCGTACACTGCATCAAACCGGTTACGAACCGGTTTTGGGCGCGCATTTGAATGGCTTCCCGATCGTGTGCTAGTGAATCTTGAAAAGAAGATTTTTTAAATAAATAACTCAGAACTGCTTTTCATGTAATATTTAACCTGCGTCGAGGGACACAGGCCCAAGTTGGCTAAATCAGACGATATTCTGCAAAAATGCGAGCACAAATGATAGCACAAAACATTCCCAGAAATGATTTACTTTTGCCAGAAGCTCATAAGTAGGAGCGTGCATCCCCTATTCGGTGGTTCTCACATGTGTTTTATAGCTTGGGCTATTTTTAGATTTTTGCGCGAAAAATCAACCAATCAGAGAGAAGTAACAAACTACGTCATACACGCAGCAGTCGCACGAAATACGAAATCTTCCTCTGACACGACCGACAAGAACGGCTTTTACTTTATCCCTTTTTTGCCAAAATGAAGCAAATATTTTTACAAGTCTAGTGATTTAGAGCCAGGGTGCAAAAATAGCAAAGCACACGATGAAGTGCCGAGCTAGCAGACGTACATATCCACGAAGTGCTAAAAATTGTTATGATTGTTAGCGAACAGCAAAAATAGGCAAATAAAAAGAGCAAAGCAGTACGCTACAAGAGGAACATCGACAACTTTTAATAAGCTAACTTCTGCCCTCAGACTGACTGGTTGTTAAGCAGATGCCATCCTCGACTGCCATTTCACGGAAATCAAAGCAGTGCTCCGTTGGCACATGTTGGCCGACAATTTTAGAAAACGCTTGCTGTTTCCTCGAGTTTCCTGTCGATTCGCAGAGTGCCATCATGCAGTGCCTACTTTTCGCACCGGTACCATTCATTTTGTTTTCAAATAGTTTATAGAATGTAAGCAATAAACTTCTGTCGTTTATAAAGTATACCTTTTAATAAACGCCTGATCAAACTCTTTCAAGTTGTGCTTCATTCAAGCAGTTCAAGTACAAGTTCAACGCTACTACGTCCTTACCACCGACTCCAGTTCTCGCAAACAAAAAACAAACTTGACAAATTTCGTGCATCAAAAAAATAGTTTCACACAAATGAAAACAAAAAGAAGAAACTAAAAACATCCATGTCGACTTAGGAATTGAAAAAGTTCATAGTCCCGGCTTACCGAGTTGTAAATGTGTTCAGTTTTTTCGGCGAACACGTTGTAAAGTTTTTGACAAACTGTCATTCTCGCCTTCCTGCTTGGATCGTTTGTATGTAGCGAACTTCATCTGTCAATGTACCAAATTAGAAATAAAATCATCCACATAGTCCTGGTACTTCGTTGTAAATCCTTTATGCTTCCCTAATCCATCCGTAGCCACCAAATTCATCAGCTTTAGTGCATAAATTTGTAGTCCTTCATGAACTTTCGCTGTGCGAGAACCGTGAGAAGAAGCGACGAGGCCGCGGTTCTTTTCTGCTTTCCCTTAGTCGATGTCTGAAGCCTTAGTCGATGTCTGAAGCCATCTGTTATATCTGTTTTAGTTTACTCAACTTGTACAGTCAGAAACCATGCAAAGAGATAACATTTTCACCCGGTTTTCCATCTCGAAAAGAACTGCAATGCAAGTAAAAATAGATTTAGCCACTGGCTAAAAGCAGAGCTCCATCTGAATTTTTGATGAGGCGTGACGTCAAATGTAAGGAAGAATTCTGATTGGCTAATTTTTCCCGCGCAACTGTTTCTAAAATAGCTCAAGCTATAAAACACATGTGAGACCCACCCATTTCGTAGGATGCACGCTCCTACTTATGAGCTTCTGCTTTTGCGTATTATATACGAGCTCAGCCATAGGCGGCGTAGGACCATAAAAAGTGGGGTGCTCATTAGTAAGGATGTATGGGAAGAGTGAAAACACAAAATACAGTAAATGTATGAAAATTTGACGAAAAGTGGGGTTCCCCCCCCCCCCCCCCCCGGGTCCACCGCCTATGTCAACACATCATATTTCCCTCAAACAACAGATATCGCAGGATATATGTCATGTACAGAAGACAGCTATTGGCGTTCCAATGACCATATTTGGGCAGTGCATCGATTTGCTGAATAATAATGGAGGATATTTTACTCGTCCGCAACTCATAAATTATCCGGCCTTATTATATAAACACCAATGAAATACCAGGTGATCTCCCGCGCGAAAACTTGATATCTTCACACGTGAAAATAACATGATATTTTCACATGTGAAGATATCACACTTGCCTTTGCTCAATGCTCGATTTTTAAGCTTAACTCAAATAAAATTCGAATTTGGTATTTCATTGATGTTTATATAATAAACAGAACATTACATGACCGCTTGTAGATACGAATTTTATCTTCTCGTGTTAAAAATTAATCTCACTCGTTCGCTGCGCTCACTCGTGAGATAAATTTTTAACACTCTAAGATAAAATCCGTATCTCCGCGCGGCCATGTAATATCCTCTATTTATTACATGAAAAAACATCTAATAGATATATGTACACTGACTAATCTCCAGGTCTCGTTACAAACACTGCAGCAGTTGGCAAGCTCGACAAAAGGAGAGGTATGCTCAAAAAACATGGTCCTTCGTTATTTTATACTTGTTTTTATATATACCGTTTCCGGGATACGTTGTCACTGGAAAAGCGTTGTCACAACAAAGCTTGGTGCGCTGGGGAGTATGGGTAAGATTTCTTTGAGTTTCTGTAAAATATTACAAACAAACTTGCTTAAAAATGTGCTGAAATTTTATGATTTTACCTGTGGTTGCGATAACTGTCTGAATTCAGAACAAACAGTAGCAGCTTAGATGCCCCCCTTATTCTTTGCGCTTCAAGCTTAGGCTTTTGGGGTGACAACGTTTCCCGGAAACGGTATATGTTAGAGCAAATTCCTCAGATGACGGAAGTAAATCAGACCCAACCTGGTAACGCCCATCCTGTTTTTTTTTCACAGGTGCAGACAGTGTTGTTAGATGTGATATCGGATCTTCAGCGCTATCAAGCCGACTACTCTTGACTACTACTGGTATTCGCCAAGTAGAAATACAGGCATTCTCGTACTCAGAGCTCCCCAGCTCGTCTGCTCGCAAGGGAGTCTCTGGGGACATCCATTTGAGGGCCGTCGCTGATTGGTTGATTTTGAGCGTTGGAGCATGCGCTGAAAGGTCTTTCTTTTAGCGGCTCTCGCGCATGCGTCAGTGGCTGTCACCAGGGCCTCCCCCGCGAGGTTACGAGCCGGGGAGCTCTGGGTTCGAGAATGAAGTACAGGTGTAACCACTGAAAAGGACTTGGATCGCGTACTGCCATTTGAAAACTCTCGAAGGAAAACACTATTCAACAACGGGGAACGGAACCTTCTATATCTTGTATGTATTTATATATAGTGCACGAGAAGCTGTATTTTATTCCATGTTTGTAAATATTTAACACATATGTTTTGTAACGATGTACGTGTCGTTATTTCCGGTTTAAGGGCGGGACGCTCTTCGCCTCGGTTATTATACTGTTTTAACCCATTTCGTCTAACATTGTACAAAGTTAAGAAGAATTCATTAATAAAATCAACTTGCAAAAAGGGCGGATTTATGGGTTGTTTTAGATTATTCATCAAGTTCTGTTCTCACGACTCATTGTGGCTCGTTATACGCTAGTCCAACATTTTAGATATTTGTATTGTCCCGTCACAGAGTATAGAGTATGCACGACTTATAATGGTTATTGAACTGGAGTGCAGTTTGGTCTGAAATCATACGCGTGATTTCAAAATCAAAACTAGCGTGTTTAGTGCGAGTTTAATTTGAAATCACAAGTATGATTTAATATGAAAACCAGAGAATAGCAGCTGTTGATTTCGTGGATAAATAAAGCTTGAAATAACTTTTGTCTCACTTGTTGATGGCAGCTTGGTTTAACCTTCAAAAGAGTGATCTGTGGGGGTTATAAATTGGGGTCGGAGAATCTTTCGCGAATCCATGCACAAATCTGTCGATCTGCGAATCTGCGATTCTGATCAAAATCCAAACACAATGCTCAGTATTGATTCACCAAAGAGCATATATTAGTGTAAGAAAGAGTCGAAAAGAGAATCCGCAAAAAATCTGAACATTAGTAGTGAAATTTCATTCGCCATATGCGAGCCCAGACCAGGGGTGCTTACCATTGGTCACGAAAAACCGGTAATTTCGGTTGGGATTCCAATGGTACAGTCAATGGTTCGGTCATTCCGGTTGGTACGAGTGGTTCAGCTTCAGAGGTTGTCTCGCCATTCCAGTTGGAACGAACCGATCGGAATGGTTTGTACCATTGGCACTCCAACCGGTTTTATGACCAAATAAGGTAGCCGATCCGAACCGAAATGCGAATAAGCGAATGGTAAGCGCCATTCCACTCGGTATTTCATCGCAACCGGAATGTTTTGTACCATTGGACGCTGATCAAGCCAACCGGTTTTCCTTGACCAATGGTAAGCACCCTCGGAGGTTGTCTCGCCATTCCAGTTGGAACATGGTTTGTACCATTGGCACTCCAACCGATTTTATGACCGGGTTATAAAACCGGTTGGAGTGCCAATGGTACAAACCATTCCGATCGGTTCGTTCCAACTGGAACGGCGAGACAAGAGCTGAACCTCTCGTACCAACCGGAATGACCGAAAAACATCGACTGTACCATTGGAATCCCAACCGAAATTACCGGTTTAATAGTAGCCGATCCGAACCCCCAAATGCGAATAAGCGAATGGTAAGCGCCGTTCCACTCGGTATTTCATCCCAACCGAAATGTTTTGTACCATTGGACGCGGATCAAACCAACCGGTTTTCCTTGACCAATGGTAAAGAGATCACAAACGCGGTGGTCGGTGACACGTCCCCTTTTTTCTGCGGGCTACCTGCGAAAAGTCGAGTGTTATTCGATGTTAGTGACGTCACTAGTCTGCCTAGTACCCAGGCTATCGCACGTGCGCTATTCCAAAATGGCGGCTGTGTCTGCTTGTACCTTGCCGTATTGAGTTGGGTTTCAGGGCAGAAATCATGCTGTTTCTGGGTTCCTAAAGAACTCGCTCTAGTGGTGTTACACTAGAGACACTAATGGTCAAGACCAAGGATAAGGATCGAATTTTAAATGGTGACTTTGAGCAACATGGTCACGTCGCTCATGGGGAGTGGTATCTGAAAGCCGGCTCTTCGGATAGTCGAGTGAAGCACCATGTTAGTCTGTCAAACAATATGGAAATCCTTAGCTCGCTCACGTCTGGGGCGATAGCTGGGGCGATTGCCAAAACGACCATCGCCCCACTGGACAGAACTAAAATAATATTTCAAAGTAAGTCAACGAATCGTGACAGGATTTCGTCGCGCTTCATGTGTATAGTTCTTGTTCTTGTTGCATAACATGATCTTGTTTGTAGTATGCAAGGTCTCGAGCGCGTGATCGTCACTCTGTTATTTGACTTTTCATATAAAGGTTTTGTTATCATCCGCTTGTCGTGTAGCACAAATACCTTTATTTACTGATCTTGTATAAATGTTGCTATGCGCCCCGCTGACTACAGCTTTATCAAGCTATTTGTGGACTATGAACTAGCGAAATATGTTTGTCATGTTCCCAAGTTTGCAATTTCCTAAATGATTTTGCTTTCCCTGCTGTGCATGATTTTACTTCCAAATAAATGCAGTTATTTCATTTGCATGAGGCAAAAGTTTGTGTTTGTGCTGAAACCTGGCCTTCCTTTCGCTTCGCACAAACAAAATAAGCAACATTACAAACAAAACAACATTTCATTTCACTACTTTTCAGGGCTGTTTGTTCGCCATTTTACAACCTTTCCCTGTGAAACTTGGAAAATTATTTTCAGTGGTGTGGGTTGATTTTTGCCTATTTCTTGATTTCAAAAGGTCAAGAAAACATGGGAGGGTCTATTTAGCATCATGCAGTTCCTCCAAATGAACCTTGCATTACAAATAATATATTCAGTGACACTAAATACATTTAGGACTTCAGTCTGAATTATGTAGGCTTTGTGAGCTCAGCATTGTTGGCATATGAGGTCAGCATATATCTGCATCACATACATCTGTCTACGTTATTTCTTTTTTCTTTTAGCTTCAAATACAAGATTTACAATTAAGGTATGGAACTGGAATAACATTTTCATGTTTGCCCTTTATGCACCAGTCAAAGTAACCCCTCCCCCCCCCCCCCCCCCCCACCCCGGGATATGTGGGGCTTTGGTGGGGATTTAGATCCTTTTTATTGGTTATATTTGTCCCGTGTAGGTGGGGCATTAGCTCATTTTGCTATCCCTCACCAAGGGATGTGGGGGTTTAGTTGGGGATTAGCTCAGAAAAAAAATGGCGAAAGAACAGTTTTATTTCATCATGTACATCAATTCATAAGAAGATTGACAAACTGCGGTAAAAGGCAGAAATGTGCAGTTAACTTTACTGTCAAGCATGCCATTGCTTTGTAGGCGGTTGTTTTATCTTTTACATCTCAATGGGGTATTATT
This sequence comes from Scolanthus callimorphus, assembly GCA_033964015.1. Classification (NCBI taxonomy): domain Eukaryota; kingdom Metazoa; phylum Cnidaria; class Anthozoa; order Actiniaria; family Edwardsiidae; genus Scolanthus; species Scolanthus callimorphus. Next base: position 21,375,974 of record CM066918.1, on the reverse strand, counting down.
TTCTCAGATCTTAATGCAAATTTCAGGAATTTCCAAAAGAAAAGATTTGATGTTTTTAGCGCTATTTTAGCATAGATTTTCCCTTTGCATTAACAGAAGAAAGCTACAACTACGATCAATATGTTATAGGTGTGCTTTTGATACAAAATATCAATATCTATCGGGAATACAGCAGAGCTGTCAAAGCAAGCCGGCGACCACCGGAGCTCCGTTGGGTTTGCCAAATGTGAGAGTGTTTTATTGAGTGAGCCAGAAAGCACATAGGAGTCCAGTTACACAGGGTTTGATGAAAGTAGAATGATAAAGAGAAAGCCATCTCTCATATATTACCATGAGGATTCCTCACTAGTAGTCTTTGGCTTTGAACGACTATGAATAATAAAAATGTAGCATCTCTTGGGCTGCCCCAGGGGGTGGGGGATTTCCTGCTATTTAGCCCATAAAACCTGTCCCCACATGGTGGGGAATTTGGAAGTTTTAGTACCAATTTCAGTCTAATGCTCCCACATATCCCAGGGTGGGGGGTCTCAGGGTTTACTTTGACTGGTGCATTATGCCATTGCACCTCTTCTTAGTAGCCTTAAAAAACATCCTATATTGTGCATACATTTTAGCCTGAATTTCAGCCATCTGTTTGCTGTAGATTGCACCCCGCCTTGCAAAGGTGACTTAAACATCACAACTATTTTTCTGTCCATTATGTAATCACTGAGCCAACATTGAATCTGATCGGTCAGTTCCATTATCAGAAATGCCAACCTGATTGAATAGAAAAGCAGGAGATTTTAAACAAAATACAACAATTGTTTGAGAAAATGGTGGAAAAATTAAGCAGGAATGAAGCAAAAAAGCGTGAGTCTCCCACTAAGTGGGACAGTTGGCATCTGCATTATAGTCATTTTCAGTAACACGTGCAGGTGAGCAAGAAAACACTTGATTATGCCTGTGATTTCACAACAAGGTCATGTATGTCAAATGCATGTGTCTGAACTTCTGAGCCAAATGCCAGGGCCACAATGAAGATGACATGCATGCTCTTAAAAATGTTGCAAAAAAGTTGTTGCTTGGCATGGTTCCATACAGCAATGGATGAATTCTCTTTCACAAAGTTGTCATCTTTCATATAGCTCCAGTGAAATGAGTATTTTCCTTTAATTTGTGAAGTAAGGGTTGGAATGGTCAAATCCGAACACATGAACACCATGTTTTAGAATCCGAATGCAAACTTTTGTACAGTAAATTTAGGCCCAAACCTTTATAGAATTCCAACTCACAATTCCCTTTTATGGCAGAATCCTCTTCAAATTTGTTTTGTTATACAAAAGTTTGTGCTCCTGGAGCTGCAAGATAATGGTGTTAATGAGGCAAACAAAATGATATATGAAAAGGATTTTGGTATTAGTGGTATTAGAGCGGATTTCAGATGACCGTCGTGTTTGCAATTGGTTTGCTTTCTCATTGGCTGCTTATTTCTATCAACCAATCAAATTGCGAACTAATTACAAGCAAGGAATTACTAGCCAATTGGTTCAGCTCCTGATTGGCTGGGCAGGAAACCATTCAGCAGTAAGTTGTAATTACTCTTGTTTCTGATTGGCTAGTAATTGCACAATTGCGTTTACTTTCACGACAGTCATATGAAAACCGCTCTAAGTGTAATAAAAGAACTAGACAATTGAATGAAATCATTCTTTACAGCTGCAGGGATGTCAACCCTAGGACTCCAGAAATCAGAATATACCTTGGGATTTCAGACAAAATACAAAGGTTAAATGAGAATATTCAAAGAAAAAAAGCTGAGAGAAATACAGTAAATATATGGCAATTCAGGAAAATTTTGCTGGAAGACAGGAGTGAAAATTCTTGAAACTCCCAGCAAATTTGGGAGAGTTGCATCCCTGCAGCTGTGCCAGAAAAAAAAGGTCTGTTAGACTAAGCTTTCTACATGTTTACATGATTGTTGTATTGATAATTCTCTTCCAGGGAGCAAAAGCAGTGTTAACACAGACATATATCAATAATGGCTTTACTGGTCTGTTTCGTGGTAATAGTGCAACAATGGCTCGGGTGGTTCCATATGCATCAATACAGTTCACCTCTCATGAGCAGTTTAAGAAGCTTCTTGGAGCCTCCAAGGAGAAAGGGTGTGTATCTATGCTATAAATTTCCAATTTTGTCTTTTCAAGGAACATTTCTGAATGGCTGGATTTTTCCCACCTAGAAATTCCCTCCAATTTTGCCATCAACATTTTGCTAAGCTAATATATAGATTTAGGCACTGCCTAAAAGCGGAGCTTGAATTAATGCTTTACTATCATCGAGTTATCGTCTATCGACTTTTATAATTTTGGTGACGTCATTCCACCAGACCTTGGTGGTGTAACCCCTTGCCTCCAATAGTTTTACCCAAGTTTGGTGATCTAACGATGTTGCCTCCTTGAGATATTGACTTTTCTAGCTTTGATGACGTCATCGATGACGTTATGCCACGTGACCTTGGTGGTGCACCCCCCTAGCCTCCACAATAATGTTACCCAAGTTTGGTGACCTAGCGATGTTGTCTTCTTGAGATATTGACTTTTCTAGCTTTGATGATGTCATCGATGATGTCATGCCACGTGACCTTGGTGGTGCACCCCCCTAGCCTCCACGATAATTTTACCCAAGTTTGGTGACCTAGCGATGTTGTCTTCTTGAGATATTGACTTTTCTAGTTTTGATGACGTCATCGATGACGTCATGCCACGTGACCTTGGTGGTGCATCCCCCTTGCCTCCAAGATAATTTTACCCAAGTTTGGTGACCTAGCGATGTTGTCTTCTTGAGATATTGACTTTTCTAGTTTTGATGACGTCATCGATGACGTCATGCCACGTGACCTTGGTGGTGCACCCCCTTGCCTCCAAGATAAATATACCCAAGTTTGGTGACATAGCGATGTTGTCTTCTTGAGATATTGACTTTTCTAGGTTTGATGACGTCATCGATGACGTCATGCCACGTGACCTTGGTGGTGCATCCCCCTTGCTTCCAAGATAATTTTACCCAAGTTTGGTGTCCTAGTGATGTTGCCTTCTTAAGATATTGACTTTTCTAGAATTGGGATACCTGTGTTACGGACGGACGGACAAACAAACAAACAAATACACGGAATCACCACTATAGGTTTTATTCAGGAAAGAAAAGAAAAAATCATATCTCCGGCAAAACAGCTCCAATAACGAACAAACTTGACAAAGGTTGCCTTTAGGTTGATAGCTATCTAACATCAAAGTCACGTGATATGACGTCACTGATTACGTCATAAAAATATGCCAAAATGTCTCAAACCACTCAAAAGCGACTTGATGGTTATATATACCGTTTCCGGGAAACGTTGTCACTCAAAAAGCCTATAAGCATGAAGCGCAAAGGATGATGGGGGCATCTAAACTGCTACTCTTTGATCTGAATTCAGACAGTTATCGCAACCTTAGTGAAATGATCAAATTTCAGCACATTTCCAAGCATGTTTGTTTCTAAAATTTTACAGAAATGTAAATAGATATTTACCCATACTCCCTAGCGCACCAAGCTTATATGCTTTTTGGGTGACAACGTTTCCCAGAAAGGGTATATGTCTGATACCACTTTTTCTTATGTATGGTGCTCCGCTCCGCTATAAAAATAGAGTTTGAAAAATATTTTCTGGAAAAAAGAGCAGGTCTGCTGTAGTTGGTATTAATTTTAATATTGCTATTGTTGTTGCTGTTGTTGTGATGCCAGCATATGGAAGATGGAAAATTGTTGTTTACTTTTTATTCATGCTGTAATATGGTATTATTATTGATAGTAGTACTCTTTCTAGGTTATTTTCTTTTTTGTGAATTCAGTGTTTAATACCAGTATATATTTCAGAGATGCCAACCTCAAGTGAACAAAAAGCGGGAGATTCACGATTTTCCCACTAGAAATATTGGCGGGAGATATAAGGGAACATGAGAAAAAATCTCTAAAATTCAAGTGGGAGAAACTTCTGAAAAGCGGGAGACTCCCGCCAAAAGCGGTAGAGTTGACATCTCTGATATTTATAGGCTTTTTTTCTATTTAGGAACTTTTAGGTTCCTCTTTTGCTGACTGTAGTTAATGAGCTTTCATGTTTTACTTTTTCAGGGCCTTGCCGCCAGTGCGTAGATTTATTGCAGGTGCTCTAGCGGGCATGATGGCAGCCCTAACTACATATCCTCTTGATATGGTCAGAGCAAGACTCGCCATCACACAGAAGAAAAAGTAAGATACCTTTAGTTCTAGCTACTTTTACAGCCAACTTTGTTGGTTTGTGCTGTGTATTTTCTTTTCAATTCATTGAATTTTCTTTTGGAATTTTTTTCCTCCTCAAACCAACTAGTGAGTGAGCCAGGTTGATGTCTTGATTTACTGACTGTAGTAGCCTGCCTTCCATCACATTTATTCGGTTTTCTGAGCAGTTGAAGCAGAGGAACACCACTAGGCAAAACAAAGCGAGGACCTGATTTCAAGGCCATTCCATTTTTATCTGCCTGACTGCTAAGGAAGAGGGTTTCTGATGGGTTACGAAATTCCTGGGTTTTCCAAGAGGGTACCAATGAAACAAGCTTAAATTTCTAAGAGCTTTGTCTCACAGGGCACCATTCATTACTGTACTAAATGGAGGGTTCGCTGTAAGAACGACCTAAGTGACGATTTGGACTGTTTTTCGATTTTTGACAAACAAACTGCAGAAACGTTGTTAAAATAGCTAAAACTAGCCTCTCTGCATTTTCCCCCAAAAAAGTCGCCACAAGATCGCTGTAAAACGGTGTGTTTTCCCTTTTTCAAGCGCAAAGCATTATGGGTAAAACTGTAAAAAATTGACAGCACTTCGTCCCTAGCCCCAGTTTTAGATATTTTTGTGCCTAGTCACTCGCACCTGTCAACTGAATATTGCGCCGAATGCATTCTTTTGGATTCAAAACTAACCCAAATTGTCTTGACAGTGCAGAAATTCTGCTACAGAACAACAGAGAAGCTTCATAATACTCAAAGAGTCATCACACGGCCTGCCAAATTCTTTGTGACTCGATTTTGCTCGTAAAATGTGCCCCTCACTCGTGAGTTCTTCCACAAGTTTGTCTCTACCGACTTTGTTTGCTTTATGATGCAAGCAAAGCGGCTCCCGTAGTAGAAAATGACTTGAAAAAAGCACTTATAACGCCAATTAATGGCTCGCTCTCTGTTCGACAAGTGAAACCAAGAATCCAACTGTCTTCACTGAAAAGGGTGAGCCCTTAGTCTTTACAAACAGCGGGGTTTTTTTTTGGGGGGGGGGGGCAGGAGGCCTTTTTCTTTCTTTTTTTTCAAGTGGAAAATAAGCGAAATTACAGAAATAAATTCGGGCTACAAAGGGTTAACAATGCGCCAGGTAGGATGAAAAGCTCTTTTGTATTCAAAACAATAGACAAATCTATGCGGTTTTATAGCAAAAAAACCCCTAGTTTTAGGGTTAGGTTAGCCTTCGGGTTAGATTTAAGTTCGGGTTAGATTGAGTTTAGGGTTTAGGGTTTAAGGCTAAGGCCGGTTTACATCGTTCTCACTGCGATTTTTAGGAAAAACTTAGACTATTTGAACATGATTTGCGCAGTCTGAATAGTCACTTAGGTCCACTGGTTAGAGGCCGTTTTACAGCGTTCTCGCAGCGATTTTTTTGGGAAAATGCAGAGAGGCTAGTTTTAGGCTATTTTAACAACGTTTCCGCAGTTTGTTTGTCAAAAATCGAAAAATCGAAAAACAGTCCGAATCATCACTTAGGTCGTTCTTACAGCGACCCCTCCAAATAAGATGACCCATGAAAAGTCTTTCATGTCTTTCGCATCTTTCGGATGAGACAATATATGGTACCAAGGTCCCGTTTCTCAGCCCACAACACTTAAACACGGAGTTCCGGTATAAAAGGGATAAGACCGCCCACTTTCACGCTTGAATTGGCAATTATAAATTCATATTCCAAGAGAATAAAGTCGAGAATGTTCAGTCTCCGGCAAAAGTGCTTTTATAGGACCCCAATCAAGTTGAAATAAAATTCTTTTTGCAATATAATTCCTTGTAGAATACTGAATAATTGGTTATTTGATGATTACTAACGTTTTCAGTTCACATTTTAAATTTCGCGGTTCAGAATATTTCGATCCGTATGAATACTAATTAGTGTTGCTCTCCGCATGAAAAGCTTTTATCTGAGCTAAACCGGTTGTAATAAAAATTATTCTGCAGCAACTGAAAAGGTAATTGTTTAAAAAGCAAAGAGTTCCTATTTATTTTTTTACAAACTCGCGTTTTGAGTAGAAATTTTGAATTTCGCGCCACAGAGAGGTGTTAACTCTACAACAGCTGAGTGACAACTGACAATCAAAGGCCCGCTGGACCGCTCCTTTTATACTGGAACTCCGTGTTTAACCAGAGTACAAGGACATTAAACAACCACAGTACTCACTACAGAATGATATATCTAACAACTACTCATGATTGTAAACTGCATTTTTATAAATCACGGTCCACATCTTAGGGTTGAGACATATCCACATATCCGCATTTGATCATTCATATGGATATAGTTGCATTATGCAACATTTTACGTTTTTTTTTTAATGTAAGTAATAGATAAAATAAACATAGGCTTTTTCTGGGGGAGTATAAGTATACACATTCATTCATTCATTTGCACACTTTCTGGACTTGGCACACATTAATTGAAGGGCAGGGACACACCTTCAGGATAAAAAGGGGCATTGCACGTTAAAAATTCAAGGGGCGCGCAGCCCACGTTTCCGATTCAGGGGCACACATTAATCCACGTGGGTACGCTTTCAGGAGAAAGGTGCACACATCAATTCAAGAGATGCGGAGGTGCACGTTCTGGATTCTTCTGTAGGAACAGGGGCACACCGGGCGAGACAGAGGCACACGTCATGGACTCTGGGGCACGTGTTAATCCAGGGCACGGGGGTGCCCCTGAAGATACCAAAAAGGGCACCAAATGTTAAGAAAATTGGGGCATGCCTTATAACTAACTAGAAAACTTACCAGTTAACTTAAACACTAGGCATTTCTAATCAGAAACAATACAATACACACAATACACAATCCCAATCCCTGTATAAAGCAAGCAAAACATGTTTTTAAAAAAAGGAAATGGGAATAAAGTATGATTATTACCATGGGATGATGTTGTGTGCTTAGGAGGCAGGGCCATATGTTAATTCATAATGGTTTGCAGATCCTCAGTAGCTGAATAGAAACATTTCAAGTTGTGCCCCCCCCCCCCCCCCCCAAGTTTTATGTGGCTTGCTTACGGCCCTGATTGCAGTTGCTGATTTATTGTTTTGTTTTACCATAGATATACAGGGCTTCTCAGTGCATTTGTCAGGATCTACAAGGATGAAGGATTTGTGGCTTTTTATAGGGGATATGTTCCAACACTAGTTGGCATTATACCTTACGCTGGAATCAGCTTTTTTACTTATGAGACCTGTAAGAAAATGCATGCAGAACAATTCCAAGGCCAGAAGCTCACTCCTATTCATAGATTAGCATTTGGAGCTTGTGCAGGACTCTTTGGACAGTCGGTATCATATCCATTTGAAATCATTCGACGACGCATGCAAGCAGATGGAATATGGGAACCAAAAAGGCCCGAGTATGCACATATATGGACTACTGCAAAGCATGTATATAAAACGGAAGGTTTGCGGACTGGATTATACAAAGGTTTGACAATGAACTGGATAAAAGGCCCAATAGCTGTGGGGATCAGCTTTACTGTCTATGACATGATGCAGGCCTTTATTGGAAAGAAGATTTTAGATGTATAATAGTTCATAACCATGAGAGAAATTTAATATACAGTTCTATGAGAACTGCCAGGATTTCTAGCCATGTCTAGCAGACTGGAAGTGTTCCTTTTTTTAGGTTAGAAACCAAGTATGATGGCAAATTGCTTAATAACGATCAAGATATTTATCATGAGAAGACTAGGAAAGTCGCTAGCTGCCAGAAATATTGTCACATGGCTTCGCAACTATTCATAAAAATTATTTGTTCTCCTCATTTTTTCCAACTACATCTGTTGGAAACTATATCCCTGGCTAGCTAAGTGCACTTCTTGGGCCTTCTCATGGTTCTTTCAGTTCTATGCTTTGGTAATCTTTGCGTGCACACTTAAACTTTGAGTGAGGGACATCAACTCTCCCGGTTTTGTCTCAAGAGTTTTCTCTCCGTCTCCCGGGAAAAATTAAGACGACTGTCAACCATTTAATGTTTTTTTCATGGGAAAATTTTAAGGAAATTCCGCCATTTCAAGGCAGTCTCCAGATTTTTTCAATCCTGGGGTTGACATCCCTGTAACCTTGTTGGCAGATGTTCTGACTAGACATTTTTAGCCTGATTATCATGCAGCTAGAAGGTAGCCATGGATTCATAGCTAACTGACAATCAGACTAGAGTGTTTTAAGCAGGTGCTTCACTTGAGTCTCTAAACCCCCAAAGCAAGCACTTGCGGAAAAACGCACGACATAAGAAAGCGGAAATAGAGATTATTACAGGCAAGGACTTGATATCATTTTTGTTCACGAGTTTTATACCCTGAGTCAGATAAAATAGCAAACAATAATGACAAATTGCATTTTATTCTTGCCGTGAAGTGATATCGTATCACTTCACTGATACGATTTTTATTCACTGCTTTATCACATTAATAGCTGGTCACAGTATGTAATAAGCATATTTATTATATAAACACCAATGAAATGCCGGGTGATCTCCCGCGCGAAAAATTGATATCTTCACACGTGAAAATAACGTGAAAATATCACACTTGCCTTTGCTCAATGCTCTATTTTTAAGCTAAACTCAAATAAAATTTGAATGTGGTATTTCATAGTGATGTTTATATAATAATACATGACCGCTTGGAGATACGAATTTTATCTTCGAGTATCTTCTATTTATCTCATTTCTCAGAGTGTTACAGGCATTGTTAAGTAACTACAATACTAATAGCACACTGCCTGCATTTATTTTCCCTGCTAGCAGAGAGTGGCCGTGAGAGACGTGCTAGCATGGAGGCATTTATTATCTTTTTTCTATAAATTCTGCTTTAAACACTCAACATACTATTGTAAAAAGACCCTTGATGAGCTTTTGCCACATGTCAAAGGCTCCGAATTGGAGAATGCAACTTGTTCCCGGCCATTTAAGGGGTATAAATCGAGCTCCCTAAATTTATAAAGATTATATTTCTGTATCCCTCATTCTGGCCAAGACCCTATTATTGTTGTTATGTTTTTGGTATAATCATAGTTAGTAGAGTCCCCTCTACTAACTATGGTATAATTAAATAGCCAGTGCGAAATCCATTGTTGTCAACTGTCCAATTATTTTTAAATTGGATCGCGTGCGCTGAAATTGGACAATTTCGGCATTTTATCATTCACTATATAATTAATAAATAACAGGACTCCATGCTTGTCCAATTAAGAAAAAATGGATGATTCCAGCATGGAGTCCTATTATATATACAAATTCTGGACTTTAGAATAACAGGCCCTCAAAAATATTCAGTGGCCCAATACCATCTAATTTAAGTGTTTGGAGAACGCTTGTTGCATGCTCTCCTAGTTAAAAGTACCATACAAATGAATAAAGAATGAATGCTGGATACTGATATTTTTTATTTTTTTTGCTCCATCCCCCAGCTTTTGTCAACCCCCAGTAATGTCTTGCCATGATGGATACCCCCTTTGCAAGGCCCCCCATTTGTAGATGTACATGTAGACTGTAGTTTTTAGAATAACCTTTAATTATAGTCCTCGCCAAGTACAGAACCTGGGATACTGTTGATAAGTTGCTTTTTAATATATTTTAAGCAATTACTGGATTCGGTTTTCGCATGACATTGATAATTGTCAAGGCCGAGGTTTGTGTTATCTGCCGAAGCGAAGCTGATCCAATAATTGTTTTATTATTCATTGTCTGACACAAATTCAATTTCTTGAGTCGAACACGTCACAAAGCGAGCAGCCATCGTGATAAGACACAAAACAAAATTTGCCGCGCATTTGTAATTTCACACAAAATATCGCTAAAATAACTTGCAGGCTCGGTCCAATAACCTGCAGAGACAACTGTTTCCACTGAAAATAGTGCGGGCTCGGAGAAAAATATGGTTCAGTTTTCATCCCCTTTCCTCGGTTGCCATTTGAAGCATGCTGGAATGCAGTGTCGTGCTATTCGTTTGTGCGAAACTGACTGCTTGAGATAATTCTAGAAAGGGTATTCGATGAATGTCACATACAGATTTCATTTGTGTTTGTTCTCTCCTGCGATATTCAGATACAAAGTTAACTGCTTCGCGGCTGAATACTGCTAAATATAGCGCGTCCAGTTCCCTTCAAACTTTTGCGAAAGCGGAGGAGTTTTATTTCAATTTTTCAACAGTTGGACAAGAATAGTAGCTGAAGCTTTACTGTAAATCTCAGCTTTGTATTCTGTTCTTAAGGTGTTCTACCCAAAAATTAGAATTTCCTCCAGTCGACGCTGTTCTTGTCGCTAAATCTTACTGCTGTGAATGTGTGTTCGTAATTTAAATTGCTGGTTTGCGATAGCTCAACCCTTATACTTGCTCGCTATGCCTTTTTTCTCCTTCAGAATACAAGCGATGCGCGCAGGAGTTTCATATTCGTGTTTCAGTATTTTGGGGATCAAAGCGTCATCGGTTGTCAAGCTAAAAATGGCAACGGACAATTGTTATACAAATTTACACCCAGACTGTAGACTGCACGCAATGAGAACTGCGGTTTGCAAAGCTGCACTCCCTCGATCGAAGTTTCCTGTTTCCATTCAATATGCTACCATTTGGTTTAGGATATGCCCCATTATTTTTTCTAGACGGCACCGTAGCGAATTCCGTGACATTCGGTCTTCATCAGTACATACACTCCTTTTATAAGAACCACATTGCAATCCCGGGGCGGAACATCAGCATAAAAAAGCTGGTATTGCAGGACCAATGATTTAGGGGTTAAACATCGTCACTATACTATCACTTAGGGGGGATTTTATAGATCTGCTCATTACTTCAGGGTGCTGAATGAAGCGCATTTCGCGTATAAATACCAAACATTCGGGGCTTGAATTGCACTTATATAGTCGTAACAAACTTTCTCAGCATCTGACTTTCTCGAGAAAACTTTCTCAAAAACTAATAGTGCTACAATGTAGTGGTATTTCAGATGAGTGTCGTGAGTAATTCGCACTTACTTTATAATTCCTATACGTTTTGTTCAGAATTGATGTAGTTACTTTGCATTTAGTTTACCACGCCATGTGAAATTTCGGTGTTTTAGTTTTAGGCTGCGTACACACTTGGTGCCCGGGCACTAGCAGTGCCCGAGTACAAGGTCCGGACCTTGTACTCGGGCACCAGTGCTGTGCCAGGATTTGGGCTTGGGCACTCGAAAAACTGGAGTGTTCACATTAGTGCCCGTGCTCGGGTGCTGTGCCCGGGCACCAAGTGTGTACGCAGCCTTAGTAAAAATGGCGCCTGAGTTGCCAGCCTTCTAAATTAGTCTTTATAGCTAGAGCTCCGGGAGCAGATGTTCAATCTCTATATTTCAGCCTAAAAGGTAGCATAAAGGGAAAGCCTGAGTATCAGGCGGAATTTTATTTTTCCGAGAGGTATTTACTTTTTAAGGGAAACGAGGAAGGGCCTGATCCTCAGAGGTTAATAAAGGGAAGGAAGAAAGACTCCAATGAAGGTCTGTGATATATAGCCGATTTATATTATAACGAAATATTCATTTTCACACCCACAGTTCCAATTTCAATTCTTCTAAACAGATTGTAAGCTTAGGCTTAGCCGGAATACCGCCAAAATAAGGTGTCTGATTTGGGCTTATTGAGATCCCGGGCAGACTCGTACCCAGTCGCTAAAATAATTCAAAAACAGAAAGGAACAAGAAGGCGCGAAGGCTTCTAGGAGGTGAAATGAGGGCGTGCAAGGAATTGTGGGAAGGAGAAATGATGGCGCTCTTCCCACAATTCCTTGCGCGCCCTCATTTCCCTTCCCAGAAGCCCTCGCGCATCGCACTCTTTTTCCACCCTTCTTGTTCCTTTTTTTCTGAATTATTTTAGTGACTGGGTAGTACGAGTCTGGATCCCGGGGGATCCCATATTTTTTGGTCTGGGATGATCGCCGGAAATTTCCAGTTTTACCCCTTAAAGCTACCAAAAAACGTGGCTCAAATAATTTTTTACCCTAAAATACACCCATCAAGAAATTTCCGTCTTTGAATGAGATGCTGCCTTGGATGTTGTCTAATGTAAGTATCGTCTTATCAACAAGTACTCTTCCTCTTTCTTGAAGGTTTTCCGCTGTGTTAGAGCCCTAACGATACTAATCTCACTTAAATTTTATTGCAGCTAAAGGTTACCCCTAAAAACACTGATTTTAACACCTAAAAGATACGACGATCATCCCGACCAAAAAATACGGGAGAGACTTACTTTACTTAACTTACTATATCTATTAGTATTCTGTATCAGATGCCTCTCTATTTTAATTTTACACGTGTAATTGCATGTATCAAATGAATTGCATGTATGAAGTTAATTTTGATTAACTATCTGCATTTTTTGTCAATGTTAAGTTTTATATAGAAGAATAATTTTTACTTGCATTTAATTTAGAAGTTACAAACATATACGTGTTACACACATTCTCTTACAATATATAGCAAAATAGTAAATTGTGCGGTTCCACAAAACCACACAACCCTTCCATGGGGTGGGTGGGGGAGGGGTGGATATTAATTTTTCTGGAACCACACATTCAGTATTAAAGATGGGTATAAAAATTTGGTCTTGACAGGTTTGGTTATCTTCCATGGCTCTTCACAGACATCAGGTCTTTGATTGAGACCTCAAAATAATTTTAATTGTTCATCAAGCTTAAAAATTTGCAGAGAATTTTGAGATTTCAGTCCTTCTCTTTCTTTACCTGACCAAAAAATTGTCTAATTGCACTTGCATCATTGTTCCTTCTTGTTGACTTCCTGTATTGGTTTCACTGGATAAAGGTGACTATACAACAAAGATGCAGATGAAATAGTACCAAGCAGACCAACCAATGACTGTGGCAGTTTACCAGCCCACAGAAATCCAGGAAATGACCAGTGTATTGCATTCCCCAGGTCTGCCATGCTTCCAATCATTGACACCAACAAGTCTTGACGTTTTGCCTGCAACCACTGCTGTCGTGCATGTTTTGATTGTGCTTGCTTTAGTTGTCTGTCTATACTTTGCTGGGGGCTTGCATCTGTTGTACTACCCATGTCCCTCCTGTTGGCATAAAAATATCCTTGTATTAGTGCTGCCAAGGAATAGTTTCCATAAAGTTTTGCAATTCAAAAACAAAGGGCTGCATTAGATGGCGAAAAGGTCCTCCAACCTCTCCTTGTCTAGGGGTTGTGTACTTTCAACTGCTTTAGTTCCCTCCCGATGAGAAAAAGACCCTTTGTTTTCTTAACAGTACATTTTGTCACATCTCTCGAAACATTTATCACTTTTTTCTTGATTATTATCAATATTTTATCGCTTCAAGGTGTTAGCCTGGGGGCTGGTATAGAACTGTTGGAATAAATCTGAATCTGAATTTTATTTTGAGATGCAATCTTGTTCCAAGAGCCTCTTTGGTCATGATGCTGACTGTTTGGCGGGGCTCTGGACACAGATATAACCAGAAGTCCTAGTCTAGAACAACATCTATTATCGTTAAGTCAAATTGTGTGGTTCCAGAAAATACCCCCCCTCCCCCCACCCCCACTCAGAATCAGAATCTTTATGATTGTGGGCTCTGGAAATTAAATTTAGACAGAACAGTCCTAGAAAAACTGATCTAGATGAAGATTACAAATCGTGATGGTGACTTGTTTAAAATATTTACAAAGTTTGAGAAGGAAGCTATTTTACTCTTCAAGAAAAATGTCAGCAATCAGCAAGAAAAACAGAAAGGTAGATAGGCAGGCTTATACCCTGCAAGCAGTGGTTTCCTCCTCTCTTAGGCCAAGGATGAGGAGAGAAACCACGGTTTTAATGGTACATATGTGATGACATTCAATCAACAGTTAAAACCGTTATGAATCTAAAGAAGCTATGAAAAAGCAAACTCACACAGAAATAAAGCTGAAAACATGGCATAATGAATTTCTACAAGCAATAGTATGCTTATCTGTATGCTTTGAAGGAAATTCTAACACTTCGGGAGATGGAAAACTCGCTGAAAATCTAAGTGGAAGTTGTCACACGAAAGGTCAAGTCCCATGACTGATAAGTCCATTAGCCAGATGGAAAACCAAATGCTTGCTCACAGTGGTTTCTCTCCTTCGCTCAGCCTAAGAGAGGAGGAAACCACTGCTTGCTCGGCCTATAAGAGAGGAGGAAACCACTATTCGCAAGGTAGCAGCACAGGGGTGGATCCAGACTAGTGCCACTTATTCCATGGAACTAGTCAAACTTTCGGAAAGTACAAAAAAATACAGAAATTATAAGTAAAAATCAGCAAAGACTAGTTCTGCTTATTCCATAGAACTAGTCAATGTTGTTTTGAAATAAGGAAATATAAAAATTACAAAGCAAAATTAAAAACCTGTGGCGGCCTTCTTTTTGGTGTGCCGTGACCTTTGGCTGGTCACACAACATACGCGACAAACAAAATTTGTGTATTAAGGGTAGGGTCTCACGGGGGGTAGTCAAAGTCGAATCCTATTGGCTACTGTTGTAGCTGGCACTAGTTGGAACTGGTAGAAAGACGCTAGCGATTCTGTTCCACCATAAATTTATAACTAAAACAACGATTCGATGAAGAACATCAACTGCAATTCTAAACATGGCTGCTTTTAATCGATGGAGATCCAACTTGTCGTAAGGAGGAGACAGTGTTTTCCATTTGATGTTGGTGTTTTATTCCTGATCATAATGGTTTTTCGGATCAAAGAAAGTCAGAAACATGTTTATGTTTCTGAGAAAACAAGCGTCGTGAGAGGCGGATTCTGTAAATAAAGTCGAAGGAAGGAAGTAAGCAGACGATTTAATCCATCCCAGGCTGAGAAGTTCCTCTTGGCTGGTGTATTCAAAATACCTTGACAGAGCTTTCTGCCTCTCTATGTTTGCCGAAGAATGCGGTCGTAACTCCAACAGGTTAGACAAAAGCAGGTGAAATCGCTGTTGACATTTTGGACAATGATACGTTTTAATCATGTATGTCCACAGGGATAAGGAACATTAATCTTGACCAGGTCGTTGATCTGTTTGCACAAATGCACCCCAAACGAATGCTAATGACTGACATTTTGCAATAATCTATAAGTATGTAACTAAGTGTTTATTATTTCTACAATGAATACACGTCGAGGACATCACATGTCTTATTTTTGACAATGCAAGAGGCAACTCAGGTTGTTACTGGAAATATTTGAAAATGACAAAACATATATGGGTGGGCTCGAGGGTGGCACAAGTCATAAAAAATCCTAGATCCACCCCTGCAGCAGGTTTATGATCAGACAGACAAACAGCAATAGAGGTTTTGCACGGGTCACATGACCACTATTGTTTTCTTATATGCTGCCATCTTGCATGCTAGGCATGCCATCTTGCATGCAGACAGACAGACAATATAAAAAACATAATTACCTTTCATTCTCATCATCTATATAAAAAACATAATTACCTTTCATTCTCATCATCTGTTTGAGTTTCTAGATCCAGTTTGTGCTGCTTTCTCCAGCTTGCTTCCTTTGCTTCAAGAGTGATCAAAAGCCACAGAGACTGAATGACTTCACTAATAAGACATGTGATCCAGCATACAATGCCAGCAACCCAGAGCCTTCCAGACTTGCCATCAAGAATCTTTCTATCCATTGCCCAGGCAATGTGTTCCAGTGGATAAAACACTTGGATTGAGAGGTGGGTGAAAAATTTGGTGATTTTCACAATAAGATCATCACCCTAAATAACAGATGGATAGAAATAAGAAAATGCCTTGTTTTCGTGGGAGGGGGGACTACCCATTTTTTTCTCAGTGGTTCTCATTTTTTCCCAAAAATTCTCAAGGTTTTGAAAATTTTGCACAGTTTCATGCTGTGAGAATTTTTGAGAAAAACTGAGAATTCTTAAGAATTCTCAAAAATTCTCAAAGAACTGAGAAACCGTTTTGCAGGGGTTACGCAGGCTGGGTTAGGGCCCCCTTTTCTTACATGTCTGTCAAAAACTGCCGCCTGAAGTAGTTTAGCTAAGCTTTCAAGTGATGTAAATGTTTGCATCTCTCTGAACGAGGCAGCATAAAACAAAAGGATCTATTCATATTCAAATCTCTTAAACAATGTCCAACAAATGTGACCTGCATAAATCACAATGCTATACAAACCTTGACACCAAAGAGGCCATTCTTTGCCACGTAGAAACACCACGACAAATCATCGAACAGTCGTAGCATGGTACGACAGTCCGACATTTGACCCGCAAAAATCGAGAACCTTTTAGCGAGATCATTGTTCCTAATGACTCCCCCTGCTAGCATACTAGAATAGCATGCGATGCGGATGATTTTATCCCTTCCTCGGTAGCTTTCTAGGAGACCTACTAATTTGGACGCCATGTCTACAGCATGCAACGATGTTACGAACGTCTCTCGACCCCGAAAAATGGAATATTGGTCAGGCGTTCCTTGTGGGCAAGGTCATGCGCAGCAAGGGCTTTAGGAGTATATTTCTTTGTTCGATGACAAAACACATGACACACAGTATCCTCACACACGGCTCAGCCTGAGGAGAGAACTGTTTTGTGACAAACTTTGTCAAAAAGGCACAAACACACAGATCAGATGTTAACTGCGCAGCGATCCTTTAGGAAAATCCATGCTTACTTCTCTATAATAAAATAACGATTTTCCATTACGCGGCTGGTTGTCTCGTGCGCCGTAAAGTACTAGCGATTCTTACGGTTAAATCCGCGAAAGATTAGTACGCCAGATGAACAAGAAAACTAAAACATTGGTAAAAGTGGTCATGTTAAACGAACGGAACACACACGTGAACTCTATCCACCTCTAACCCGCTGCACAAGACCGGGTACCAGCAAATCCCAGAATGCCCTGCTCTCGAGATCACGTGCGGTAAGCACGCCGGTTCCTGAACAAAAGATTGTGACATTACGAAATACCAAGACCCAGTTAGTCTTTCTTTTCTGCCGGAAAGGCCCAGGATTTGGACTAGCACCACAGGGAATTAATGTTTTAAGGAGATCGTGCATTATTGGGCAAAGTTTGAGAGGGTTCGTTAGAGATTTGCCAACACAGTCTGTTCAATGCCCTGCCTCCTTAGTGAAGGTAAGATTTGGTCAACAGTCCGACTTCATGGTTCAGTAGAAGTGAATATTGTCCTAATCACTGCCTGCGGTGATAGCCATAGAGGGTGATCTATGATAAAGAAAAGCGAGAGGGTGATAAACTAGGAGAAAGTTTCTAACAAGAGAAAATGTCAATCAAGATGTCACAATTTAAATATATCCACTTTAAGTAATTAGCGCGAAGTTCAAAATATTTATCGCCAAGAACCTAATTTCTTGCGAGCTCTGCCTTAAGATTTGTTCAGAGAGCAAGCAGACAAATGAAAATATATATAAATATTTCTCCATTAATCTCAACTTAATATGTGAATGTTATTGATTCCCGGTGTTTGTGTTTCAAGTCAGTAACTATTCAATGGGTTTCCTGTTTCGTTATGTTGTAATGCAATTCAATTGAGTGGGCTTACAAAGATATACTACATCTAATATATATATATATGATATTTAGTCGATCTTCTTTTTATACATACCGGTACTGAGGATTTACAAACTTCAATTCTGGCGAATCCCACTAATTCACACTGCTCTTTGTGATATTTGATTACATTTTTGTCGTTAAGCCATTCGAATGCTTTCACCTGTCAGTTTTCAATTAAACCTGTTGCTCCATTACCTTGTATAACCAACCTACACTTGTTGACTTGCGACGCAAGTCGACACAGAGAAAGCAAGCCATTTTACTGAAATCTCCGTAGCATATGTTTTATATATACACCTCCTCTGAAGACCCAGATCAAGTGAAATGGTCGACCCCTTAGTAATCAGCTTTGATGCACTCAAAACCATCACACGTTCTCAATGGGTGCTTTCCATTTACCACTGAAATTATCGGTAATACTGGTGGGAAATCAAATGGACGAAGATATCGGGAAAACGCTTTCCATTAGAGATCATTCCCGGTTTTTCCCCCGGAAAGACGCTTTCCATTTGATTTCCAACCGGTATTACCGAAAATTTTGGTAAATGAAAAGCACCCCGGCCTATCTCGATTCTCAAAAAGACACTCACGTGACGTTTTTTTTTTTTTTTTGCTTAATGGAAAGCACCCATATCGTAGGGTCCAACTAATGACAATACATGAAATCGAGCATTTCAACGCCACAAAGGCCCGGTTTGCAGCGGAGTCAGCGATACACAAGGGGCGTGTGATACAAGCGCCGTGTGGATACCACGTTGAACTAAGAATGTTGAATTGGTTTTGCATCCCCGTTCAACATTTTTGAACGTGGTTACTCAAGCCCGTAGCTGGTGAATCTTTTGAACGGGGTTCGTTTCCTTTAATACCTTTTCAGCGGGGATTCGTTTTTGCTCGTTTTTCTGGCTTTTGTAGCGATATTTTTATGATTATCTTTATCTACCTTTCTCTGCAGTTTTTAAAACAGTCTGATTTGACTCCCTGATTTAAGCCCTGGCTAAAGTAGGACACATGTAGCGCCGCAACATTGTAGCCGGACACATGTTTCCTTCATGTTTCCCAGTTTAGCCACGCGAGAAACATTGTTGCGCGCAACAAATTTTGTAGCCGAGACACAAGAAATGTTTCTTCGCAACACACACGCGTGCGATGTTTCCAAGTTTAGCCACTCGGGGAAACATGCAGGACACAAATGTTGCGCGCTACGTGACATAAATGACACGGCTGCTCTAAGGCAAAATCGCGGCGTTTACGCACGGTTCGGTTTTGTAATGTTGAAAATTACGCACGGTTCGGTTTTGTAATGTTGAAAATTCACGTCGCAAGGATAGCAGAGCCGGGGGGGGGGGGGGGGGGGGGGGGGGGGGGGGGGGGTTAGGGGGGCTTTAGCCCCTCCATATTTCGCCAAGTTTTCATACATTTCCACTAAACTTACTAATGAGCCCCCCTCCCCCCCTTACTTTCAAAACTGTTCCGCCGTGCCTGCCGTCGGAATCGATTCACATTTTGAATGCGAAGGCGCACCAACCTTGGCTCGAAAGCCCTGGTCAAACGAAACGCAAGTCGACGCAAGTTTTGTAACTTGCGTCGACTTGCGCTCGTTTGGCCACCAACTTGCGATGACTTGCGCGGGCTTGCGATGACTTCCGTCCACTTTGAACATGTTCAAATTTTCACGCAACTTGCGTCTCGTTTGGCCACCACATCGCAAGTGTACGCAAGTTGATGCAAGTTTCCAATTTTTTTCGTTTTCCAAATTAACGAAATATTATGACCAAAATAAGTCATGAAAATATTGCACTTATAGTTTTAGCTGTTATTTACAAGAAACTGGGTGAGATTTCTTTATTTTTCTTGTCTTTTTTACCAAGAAAAACACTAGCTTGAGCGCGCGCTAGTGTTCGAAAGTGGCGTGATCATGTCGTCATTAGCGGGCGCAAAGCACCAAAACACTCAACTTGCATCAAAACTTGCATCTCGTTTGGCCACCTCAACGCAAGTGAGCGCAAGTCTGTGCAAGTCACAACTTGCATGGACTTGCGTGAACTTGCGTTTCGTTTGGCCTTAGCGTACTCAATTAAGTGTTCCTATCTGATTGGGCTTTTTTCCTGTTAAGATGGCGCGCTGCGTAATCCCTTTGAAGTTCGCCTATGTTTCTATCATTGTCACTTGTATCGTTTTTAGTTCCTATAATTGAAGAGCACCCGAGATCGTGTTCCGTTCAGCTGGGGCGAGACTGTAGGCTGGTGTGTGTTGCAACTGGCAAGAACCTTAGATATCGATGGTACAAACGAACCAAGCCACTCGAAGGGGAGGTAAGAAGATTCGCGTATTCAACTCATCGCATTGGTTAGCTCCGCTTTTTTAGCCCGTCAGCGGCTTCCCAGTGCAAAGATCTCACATTTAAACCTAAAGGCAACATATTCTAAGGCCTACGGCAAGCGCCGAACTTCAATCGCTCTTCTTCTCTCGAACCTTAGCCTTTCCTTTTTCAAAGGATGCCGCTTCATTATACGTAACAATCAAAAACTTTCTATTGATTCGGATTGGAACGGGCGACTCTGGCACGACGTTTGTCGTAGGCATAAGGATAGGACGAACGCACTCATGGGTCCGTGTGGGAACGTGATAGTGATTCATTTCCCCAGTGGACCATTCCACTGCGAGCGTGACTCTTCGTTTAGAAATGCCCTCCATGTCCCGCAACTACCATGGGAATCAGCGCGCGCGCTCTTTAAACGGGATGTCACAATGCTCCAACACAATGTTACAAGGTAAGACAAGTGGTCTACATAAACTACTCAGAACAATCCCATATTATGCTTCAACGGGCTGTTTACTCGATCCAAAGTTGGGTAGGGTGTTCCGCTCGAGCTCACAAAATGTGACCCTGTTTATGACAGACACACGGCTAATTTTCGTACCCTGATGACCAAAGGCACGAAATATCGGGAAATGAATGCCGATGCCGCAACATGAAACTCGAAAATTTGAAAAATCTATACCCTGATTATCAGGGACTCAACTCCGGAAAATGTATACCCTATTCAGGAGTTCGTACGCTCCGATTGGACAAAATCCAGGAGTTTTAAGGAGCCATTTCGGAATTTTTCCAGGCGTTTTCCAGGATAATTTTCAGCCTTGTCAGTCAATTTTCGATAACGTTTCAAGCTTGAAAACAATTTTAAGAATGATTAGATTATTGATTTTGTGAATGTTCGAAATTCCAGGAGTTTCAAGGACTTTCCAGGAGCACAATAAAAATACAGGACTTTCCAGATTTTTCAGCCGTACGAGCCCTACTGTTTATGACCAGAATAAACCTTGAAAAGCCTGAACCTTGAAAAGCAAACATTTTCAGATAAATCAGGTACCAGAAATTTCGGCCACAAATGGTTTCTCGCACATAAATCCAGAAAGATTATATAAAAAAATAAAAAAAAAGTCACTGAACTTGTCATCTTATTCGCTTAAACTTGCAGTGCAAGCCTGTACTCCATATAAGGAAAGCTGATGTTACCGACGCCGGGAGATACTCGTGTGTGGTGTCCAATGACAAGGAGTCTGTGATCACGTGGGCAATGGTGGACGTGGTGTCAATCATATCGTCACCCAAGATCAGATGACACATCACGTCAGGGATCACGTGACTTATTATTAAACTTGACACCGCCTTGGTTTGCTAAACCGTTCTTGGACGCTAAATTGTTTTCAAAGCTGCATAATAACTGTTAAAAAAGAATTTGCGAACTTTCTTCGCGCAAGGAGTTCCTCCAATGCAATCAAGAAGTTCCACTGACGTCCCACATGTTACAATGTATCACTTGGCAGAAATAGACTTGTCGAGACTTGATCTATGCCCCTGGTGGTTTTGCTGGATTTGCTTCCCATTAACTGGCAATCATGCGAGTCATGAAAAATTGCAAAATTGCACGTGTTCCCATTTCTTAAACGTATTACTGCAATTTCCAAAATTCTGCGAGCTCTACGCCAACTAGCAAAACGCGGTTTGGGCTTCAATTAACCAAACGAGTGAATAGCTCTGGGTCATTTCACCTAGGCTTTAAAACAAACTTTTCACCATAAAATGCAAACAAAACGTAGACGAAATCCATGTTTGATTGACGGAAGCCAAACGCAGTTTGGCGTTCGGAAATGTAAAGAGAGAGTTCGCAGAATTAGGAAAATCGCAGCAATACTTTAACTTGTTTTTTACGTGTAACGAACGCTTGCGATCATGGGCTCAACTTAAATATCGTCATTAAGATCAGGTGGTAGGTTAAGTGATCTGTAATATAGCAGCTCGAGGGATGATACATTTTACACTCTCAACACCACATCTGGTGATACTGATAAGTTAATTGTATATTTTCTATTTAATATTTTATATATGTGATATATTTATAAATCGTGCCATGCCTGTTTTTCGCGAAAAATGAATTCTTTCAGAAGTGGTGAACTGATGAATTTAAAAAGAATAAATAGCGCTGCGCACAGATTCTAGAATTAGATCACGAGACTCAGACAAACAATCCCTCTGAAATCCCATTCAGAGGATCCCGCTCGAAAAACGAGCCAGGGTAGGAGAACACACAAGCTCTGCTATAATGAGTGGAACTACCACAGTTTACCAATTCATTTTGTATCGTCGTTTAGAGGGAAAATTGAGAAAATGTGAGAAACGTATATTTGCTTGCCTGAGTTTTAATAGTTAGTGTGACGCCATCTGTGCGCAGCGCTATTAGACGTCATGTCGCGGAAAACCAATTAATCAATGGAAGCAAAGGGGCCCATATCCAACTGTGTTGTTACCTTTTCCCTCTCAACCAGTGAACAGATGGGAGAAATAGGAAATAAACAAGAACTTTTGGCTCAATTCCCGAAGCCTTTTACCCTTCTCCTTCTACCAGTGAACGAATGGGAGCAGAAAGAGAAAATAAAGATGAACCTTTGCCTCAATTCCTGAAGCCTTTTCCTTTGACCTCTACCATTGAACGAATGTGAGAAAGAAGAAGTAAAAATGAACTTTTGCTTTAATTCCTGAAGCCTTTTACCTTATTCCTCTACCAGTGTACGAATGGAAGAAAGAGGAAATAAAGATGAACTTTAGGCTTAATTCTTGAAGTCTTTTCCTTTGCTCTGTACTTGAACGAATGGGAGAAAGAGGAAATGAAGATGAACTTTTGGCTCAATTCCTGAAGCCTTTTCCCTCTACCAGCGAAAGAATGGGAGAAAGAGGAAAAAAAGATATTTTCATTTTGTGTTTGGACGGCGTTATTTCTGAATGACAGTCCCGACAACTTCGATTCAGGTAAAGAGCAGTATATAAGGGACTGTTCGTCAATTACGTCGCAGGGGGGGCTGGTGGTTTTATGGGGGGGGGGGGGGGGGGGGGGGTTAACTTTTGCAGAACGTCGAAAAATTTGGGGGAACACGCGAAACTTTTGGGGATGCATTTTAGTGTCATGCAAAATTTTCAACAGACAAGGATTGTGAGTGCAATTGCGTGAAACGCAGAGCACTGTATAAATCCGGAGTGTCCTGACGGCAACTAAAGATTTCCTACTAAAGATTTCTGTCGAACCTCTCCTCTCTTTTCTTGCCAGTTTAGAGCTTGTTCTAACGGTACATCCTCTTCAACAATCGTGCTTAGACCCCGTCCACACACCGTTTTCAAACGAAAACGGATATAGTCCGGTAATATTGCATTTTGACCCGGAACAAATTGCAACAGTAGCTTTCTCTTCAAAACTCTTTTAGATTTGATGTATTAATGAACATACTAAAAGTCGTCAGAAATTCGAGCACGGCAACATCCTGAAAATTAGGAAAACTTGATGGGATAATTTTCATTTGTTCGCGGCCATCTTGCCCTTTGTTATTAATGAGTCTTGCCGCACTTAAGTTGATATTCGCTATACTGTACAGTATTCCCAGCTATAAGTGTTTAAATTTTTAGTGGTTTAAAATGGACTCATTCGTGTTATATATACTTTGTTAGGTATGTTATTTTTGCAAACTACGCTTTGACTAAGATAAATTTCCAATGTCATAAGTCCAATACAGTGCCTGACTAGGAATCTTGAAACACGTTTCCATAAACAACTCAATAATTCTTAATTTAATGGATTCGGTTGGCAAACATCAATAGACCCTAAATAAGGGGTCATTTCTATGTAAAGGAAAGCGTTAGAATATTTACCTGTAACGCGTTACAGTCTAGAACTAGTTTTATCAGCGCAGAGCTCTTGCCGTAAACCTCATTAATAACAAAAGCCAATATGGCGAAGAAAGCTGTTTCCAATTGCTTTAAATAAATCCCTTTTTTCGAGATGTTGCCGTATCGGATTTTGGACGACTTTTGATATGTTATTAAGTGAGTATAATAGAGTCTAAATCCGTTGAGATTTGTACTGTTGCAATTTGTTCTGGGTTAGCCTTATTATTCACGTAAAATGACTGGACTAATACTTTTTGCTCCGTTTTCAAAAAGATTTGCGTCCACACTTATCGTTTTCGATTGTTTCGCCGTTTTCGGTGATCGTTTTCGGTGTTTTCGTAGTGTGGACGATAGCCGTATCCGGAGCAAAAAGTATCTGTTTTCGTTTGAAAACAGTGTAGTGTGGACGGGGTCTTAGTTTAGACGCCATTTGAAACTAGCTTAGTCAATAGCGCGCAGGGGGTGGGGGGTAAAATTTAAAATAGCCGTTTTTCGAAGGGGGTAGAAATTGAAAATACTTTTTTTGTACGGGGGTAAGTTTTCAAAAAACCTACGAGCAGAAAACACCAGACCCCCTGCGACGTAATTAAATCTTACTTACATCAATTGTGACTTTTCTGTAGCCGTCACCGCATTCTCCTTTGGCAACACAAAATATAATAACATATAAACACTACCATTATATTCTGCCAACAGAAACACTAACAAAAGGCAGCTAGTATTTTAGTTTGCATTCTAATTCCCCGATTATTCGACATAGGTCACTTCCGCTCGACGATTTTTGTCAAGCTTATATTTTGCCACTGCGAAAAATATAATAAATATAAAGTCTAGTGCAGTGCGTGGGGGGAGGAGGGGAATATCATTATCTGTACTTATACACGGTCAAGAATCTTTCGAAATTTACAAAACTATATATATGTGAGAAAACAAAAAAATACATTTCCAAGAATACCGCAGTACGTACAAAAAGTTTCACAGCTGCCGAAAACAAAGAATTTGCATGTCTTTATTATAATGGGAAGGTAAAATGTGGAAGGGCACAGCGCCGTTCTATAAAAGCTTGAGCTATTTTTGTTATAATTGGTATACGTGGCAAGAGAGCAGCTTGTTCATTCCCAGAGTCCCTAACATGACAAGAGTCACTGCGCTGAGAAAATTTAGCAGTCGACAAGTAATTAGGCGCAATACAAAAAAGATTGATGGACCATAACTGCTTTATGGGCACGAGGTGATTGGCTGACATCTTGAACAAGTGTTTCTAAGCCTCTGATAAGAAGTGCGTAAGGCATACGGAAAACGTCGTGTGCCAGAGTCGCGCCGTTGTCATCCAGAACAATAGAAAGTTTTCTATTATAAAGTCTAATGAAGCGGCATCCTTTCAGTAAAAAGAAAGGTTCGACAGAAGAAGTTCGACTGAGGTTCTACGTTTGCGCTGGGCCTTAAGCCCTGGCTAAACTAGGACACATGTAGCGCGCAACATTGTAGCCGGACACATGTTTCCTCCATGTTTCCCCGTTTAGCCACGATAATATGTTATGACGTCATTAGAGTGCATCAATATGTTTATTATTATTCAGTCATGCCACTATCTCGATTCTTATTGGCTAAGAGTACACAGCGAAAGCATGTTGGCGCGCAGTTCGTGACGTCAAACTCCAGACATTAGGATTGATGCACTCTAATGACGTCATAACGCAAGCCAATAGGTTCGGCCGCCATCTTGGCTTGAAATTGAAACGGCTCGATTGAAACTCTACTTGTTTTGATAGTAGCATAAATATTAGTCTGAGCACGCAAAACTAAATAAACTCTTACAGTGATATCACTGTAAGCCGTTTCAATTTCAAGCTTGTGGGTTGAAAATTTCTATCACATGACCTAGGCTTGGTGTCTTTCAGCCAATTAAACAGTCAGTGTTTATTTAACAAATAGATCTTGTTTTGCGTGCGTGTGTACTGTAATAGATACACAGATGACGAAGTTAAAAAATACCACAGGTATTTTCAATACTTGGCGAAAAATGTGTAAGCTTACTTGGCTTAGAGGCAGATGCGTCCCTGGTATTAAAACTCAGGAATATGTTAAAGGCCAGGAGCCTTTTGACAAAGGTTTTTTAGACAATATTTTGCTGCTGTTTGTTGTTGCTCACAAAATTAAGAAACAAATACAAGGAAACGCCAATGTTTTAAATGAAAAAAAAAAAAAAAGAAAAAAGCCTTCACGTCCCCGTCAGGCCTCGAACCCACCATATCACATCAAGCTTTACATAACCAATCACCTACATACACATTTCAGGTTGCACCATCACAACTGCCTGTTGTATCCCGCGGTGCGTCATGGGAGAAACTAGGAAGAAAGAGAAACTAGGAATAAAGAAATTCTCGTGATATCCATTGCAAAATTAGTTGCGAGCGATGTAGTCTATTGTAGAATCATTTGGTATTAAAGCAAGGTGATTAGTATTATGGCTATTTATCGTAATAACCAGTGTCCATGATTTAATAAACCTCTTTCCTCCCATGACGCATCGCGGAATACAACGGACAGTTGCGATGATACAACCTCCTCTGCAACAGGTGTATATGCGATTTTATAAAATGTGAATGAGTAAGTGGCACGCGGCTTATACATAAAACTCAGTTTATGTGCTTCACATATTCCAGTAGTCGTCGGGCGCAATTGTTTGGTGGTCACTCAAGTAAAGAATCGCCCTGTGTTTTCAAGAGATAAGAGTCAATGCCCAAATCCCAAAGCACATGCATTGAAAATTAGGTGTATTTTCTAGTGGCTCATGACAATCAACCTCGCACAAAATGGCTTATCTATGTTTTCCCAAAAAATCCTCCGAATCCGCTGCTAATTCTTCAAAACAAAGACCGCTTTTTCTGCTGCCAATTTAAAACAGGACTAAAAGTCTACTACAAGCAGGTGCATATTTCTTCTTTCTTGACAGTAAATCTTCAGAGGATAAAGTGTACGATGGGGGAGGTTTTTAGGCAGAAACATCAGGCACAAGTCTTCTGTATAATCGACAGTTCTCTGTGGCACGCGAAGTGACGTCGAACGACAACCCGCTGCCACTAATATATAGATTTAGCCACTGGCTAAAAGCGGAGCTCCCGGTTACATATTTTTGTGTTAATGAGACATGTGTTAATGCCATTCTACATAGATAGCCTGTCCAGTCATACCACGTGACTAAGCACTTGCACTCCTCTTGCCACTTCGGATAATTTCACCCAAGTTTGGCTGTCTGAGGCTCATCCCATCCAAAGATGTCAACCTTTTCTCGTTTGATGACGTCATCGATGATATCATACCACGTGACATATTGTTTTTCTCCTATGATGACGCTATCGATGACGTCATACCACGTGATCAGGTAGTTGCACCCCCGTTGCCACTAACACAACTTTCCCCCTCCCCCACCCAAGTTTGGTTCTCTGAGCTTCATCCCTTCCTGAGATATAGTTAATAAACGGAGAAGGGCCTTGGTTTACCTGTGGTGGGGCAGGCACGCACAGACGCGCCCGCGATACCAGTATGGGAATACCGCTGGACCATGAAAAATGACAACGACCCTAAAACCTAACCCTAAAACCTAACCCCAAAACCTAACCCAGAAACCTAACCCTAAAACCTAACCCAGAAACCTAACCCAGAAACCTAAAGGAAATTTCAAATATTTATTGCCAGTAATTCAATAGGTTTACAAAATAATTACAATTGGCCCTGACTGCAAACAACCACGCTTGAGTAACTTCCGTGGTTTACTCACGTGTGACTAACAATACCTTCCTTGGATGACCAATAATGGGTAATCGAAGCGCAAAAGCCATTTACCCATTATAGGTAATCCAAGGAAGGAGGATATGTTGAAAATGAAGTCGATCGTATGCCCGAGTTCTACTTTGAGCTATCATATGTGTATTCTTCCTGCGATACCTATGGTGCTCCGCTCTGCGGCCTTCGGCCGCTGAGCTCCGCTAAAATACATTGACAAGCATTCTACAACGGAGTCCCTTGTCTCAAAATTAAAATACGGGATAAATATTTCCACGAAAAATTATTTTCACTAATAACCAACATTTCTTCCAAGAATGCGACAGTCTTTTTAGGACTTTCGCAATTTTTTCTAAAACCACCTGGAATACTATAGCTGACAAGTTTAGGCCGAAAAGCAAACGAAGTTTTTAATCTTGTAGCATGCAAGCCGGTATAAACGCCATATCAACACAGTAATTGTCTTTTTTTGTCCCTATTTCCTATGCTAGTCATTCAGGTAATTACTTGGGGTCTAAAGCAATGAAATGCAGCCACGGAAAATTGTTCTTATCTAGTCTTACCAAACTACATTCGAGTACAATAGACTATAGTACCACTAAATTGTCATAAATGACTTGTGCTATGAAGACAAGATGTAGAAAGACACTTATTTAAATACGCATGCCAGGTGGGTTGAGTAAAGCTACTTTAATTTCATCCGAAGAGCTGTGAATCAGCAAAGAGTTTTACTACCGAGCAGTGCAGGGCGTTGGTTCCTTTTAGCGGATAAAATGCAATGTGAAAAGCCACTTTTACAAGAGCAAGTTCAATATGAGTTAAAACGTTGGAAAGGTGGGTATTCTCTTGTGTAGAGTGAGAGATTATCCGCATTGTATTTCAAATGTGTTGCCACGAACTAGTCCAAATCGCGCGGTAAAGCAAACATTTCCGTTTTTGTTATTACTTGTTTTATTTATTACTTTCATGGATCTAAGTTCATTTAGTTTTTCAAGTGATTAGCAATATATATAGAGGGTTTATCTGAACAATGATTGTTGTTAATCTAACAATACGCATATACCTTTTGAATAGAATATTTCTTTATAAGTATTCTCATGGACAAATTGGTGGTAACCATGGCAACGATATAAATAGCTCACTTGAATAATACTAAGGGCCTATCGCTTTTGTACCTAGTATGGATAAAGTTGACGGTCTCCATCATTTTAAACTTTAGCTGTGGGGGAACATGCGGTGCAACTTTATATTTCAAGAGAAAAAATTAATGTCAGCAATGCTGTCAGCAAAAGCACACACTTCTGTCATTGCTTTAGTTTTATTGAATCTTACTTTTCTTGCCTTTATATTACACACAATATGGTCAATATGATACGTAAATCTGAGCGCAGTAGCTACACGCATCGCGTGCCTAATTTTAAGTTTGTCGCTGCAATTATTAAAGCGTTTCCCTGTAGCTACAATCGTTACTAATCTCTACTAAATAATAGAAAACAAATGTGAATAAGACTGACGAAACCATATTTTTCATTACTATGTTTGTAAATTAAAAAACCCTAACAATATATCATATATATATATAAAATACATATATATAGCACACTAGAACTCGGTGTTTTAACACCCAAATAAACAGCTCGGGGAAAAACGAAAAAAACATCGCGCCTTTTCCGGCCTTTGCAGGCAACTTAGTAATGTTGTTTTGAGAAATACGTCATCCTAACCTTCCACTCACAAATTAGTCAGTTTTATGGGAAACATATTCTTGTATTAAATATATTTACATTTTACACTGTTACTTGTTTTTTTTTTACACTGTCGTAAAAAAACTAGTTTATAAATGCAATCTGATGATCAGAAACCCTGATGATCAAATCTGGACTTTTGAAGATCCGATGCACCCTTATCGATCGATCTGAGTTATCTTCAAGACAATAATATAGATTCTTCTTCTAGGGAATTTTATGGATTGGTGGCGCGATAAGATTTGTCTTACAACAAAGATGCGCACGAAACAGTTTGTTTTTACAAAACAGGAAAATGAGTCACTTACTAAGTCATAGCTAACACAACAATATTTTGAGGATGTTTTATATTGCACATCAAAAAACACACTTTGCAGCGTTAAATGAATGACGTCATAAGTTCAAATTGGCGCCTCCTAAGTAAAGATATTAGAGCAACACACTCAGACTTAACATAGACAATTCGTAAATAGCCTAAATAGGGTAAAGCCCTCTAGAAATGTGTACTTTGCATATCAAGTAAATTTAACAGGCGACCACGAGATTGCCTTTCCAGACAGAGTCGCGCTCTGGGGAGTAAATTGGAATACGACAGGTAAATTTAACGGCCTCTTTTGACCTCTTCCTCTCGCAACTTTAAGTCTGATGTTTGGCTGGATTAAAATGGCCAAAATGTTATCGAATCAAAGACCAATGGTCTACACAAGCAGAATCCTATATCATTACTTCAGTATCAGAAAGACTAGGGAGTTTTTCTAAATGTAAACTTTAATAGGCAAATGGGCCTATAAAAACTTACATTTATACTCGATAACATATGAAAATACTCCAAATCTGTATCCATCTGGCAGTTGAATGGTTATTTAACAAGCCTAGAAGAAAATTTTATGTTTATATTGCTTTGAGTATCAGGGCTGGATCCAGGTTTTTGGAGGGGGGGAGGGGGTACGTTTCCGTTTGAAGAGCCAAATTTGTCAATGGGACTAATGGAACCAAGTATGTACGACTACATTTAGAGCTACACTTCAAATTTCGCTCACATGACAAATGTCACAGGATATATGTCATGTGCAGAAGACAGGTATTGGAGTTTCAATGACCATATATATTTGGGCAGTGCATGATCGATGTGTTGAATAACAAATTTTTTTATTCCTTTCAATGACCACATTGGGCAGTGCATGATCGATGTTCTGAATAACAAAATACATTTTATCCCAAAGTGGACGGATACCACTGCCTTGCATCGCAGAGCGCGCGCTAAATGGAAATGACACCAGAAAGCAAATCGTATTCTATGTCCGTTGTGAGTTTTTCTTTTTTTTTTTAATTGCCCCCCTTGCACTCTAGCTAGTAGGATATATGATATATGACACTCGCTGCTGGAAAATTTTCCGATCTTCCTTCTCCAAGGGCCCGTTTATATGGGAAAAGTTGTCCGGGAAGAAGGGACTCAGGGCGATACACTTTTTCCATACATTTCTTTGTAAAACGCAATAAACTGCTAAGTGACGTCCCGGGATGAAGGGTTGTCTCGGGTGCCAGGGATAGCTCACGTAGTCGAGGCGAGTTATCCCTTCGTCCCGGGACAACTTTCTCCATATACACTTTGCCTCTTCTTCCCGGGACAACTCGTGCAGGCCATTTTGGCGTATTTTTCGAAACGTAATAGAATAATTAACACTTATTGGATGAGGTGAGATTTGGCAACGCCGAGGTTGTGTTATCTGCCGAAGCGAAGCTGAGGCGGATAACACAAGCTCGAGGCGTTGACAAATCTCACTATCATGCGAAAACCGAATTCAATAATTGTTTTATTATTCAGCAACCAGGAATTCTTACCTAGCTAAACGACGTCGATGATGAGGCCTTGCTCGGCGAAACGGTTTTTCAATTAAGCTGACGTCCATTAGTATTTTCCTCTTCGTATTCAATTCAAATAGCCATTGTTGATGTTCAGATATCCTCAGCTGCAATGATCTCTCGGCAAAAAGCATAGCAGATTCAACGGGAATATTGGCTAAATTGGCTTTCGCCTTCGAAATGAAAACCAAGATGGCGGCCAAACTATTGGCTTGCGTTATGACGTCATTAGAGTGCATCAATCCTAATGTCTGGAGTTTGACGTCACGAACTGCGCGCCAACATGCTTTCGCTGTGTACTTTTAGCCTATCAGAATCGAGATAGTGGCATGGCTGAATAATAAAATAAATTATTATTCAGCCATGCCACTATCTCGGTTCTGATTGGCTAAGAGTACGCAGCGAAACCTTGTTGGCGCGCAGTGCCTGACGTCATACTACAGACATTAGGATTGATGCACTCTAATGACGTCATAACGCAAGCCAATAGGTTTGGCCGCCATCTTGGTTTTCATTTCCGAATTGAAAGCCGGTTTTGCGAATATTCTCGTTGAATCTGTTATGATTTTTGCAAAGAGATCATTGCTCAGGATATCTAAACATCAACTATGGCTATCTGAATTGAATACAAAAGGAAAATACCAATGGACGTAAAGATGAAGTCGAAAAACCGTGTCGCCGTGCACGGCCTCATCGCTGACTTCGTTCAGCTAGGTAAGAATTCTTGGTTGCTGAATAATAAAACAATTATTGAATTCGGTTTTCACATGATAGTGAGATTTGTCAACGCCTCGAGTTAGTGTTATCCGCCTCAGCTTCGCTTCGGCAGATAACACAAACCTCGGCGTTGCCAAATCTCACTATCATGCTCAACCTCATCCAATAAGTGTTAATTATCTGGAAGACTGACGGGCTATGCTGTTGAAGACTTTAAAAGAAGTGAAAGTATAGCGATACTGCCAAGGAAGGGTTCTGATGTCCGCCAAAGTTTGCTCCATAAAAACGCTCGCTTCGAGTGCCTCGGCTAGAAGCGCTATCTATTCTTTCTGGGCTCATATAAACACGGGCCTTAGCAAAAAGGAACAAGTCTGTATTTCCCAGCAGTTCAGAAAGGACCCGTAGCTTCGCACCACACGCTTAGAAATCACCAAATACGCTGTTTTAGCGCATTTTGTGGAGGTTGCTCTGGAAACTCAAACATGTTTCCAAAAGCTTCTTTATTGTGGAACAGAAATTCATGTTAGAACTTGAGACGAGCTCAAAGACAGCCATCTTGTATTTTACCCACAACCGACCGGGGCATGCAAGCCACCTGCGTTTATTGCCTCGAGAAATAAGACTGCTCGATTTGGCATTGAAATAGAATTTTCAGCCGTTCCCGCTTGCGGTTTCTACTGAACTTGGACTTAATTCAAAACTGAAGGTATAAAGAGTTTTCAGCTCTAAAACTGAGAATATTACATAGAAAGACGTGACAAATTTTGATATATTCTAGCACCCAAACTGACACTAGTATTCAAATTCAGAAATATTGTTGAGCTTCTCAGCCATTGACGAGAAAAAGGCCCATTGGTTGACTAGAAACTATGGAACAATTAAGAGCTATTACTATACAATATCTCAGAGTTACTCCTTCAGAGACCAGTCAATTCTCTCGCCAGCTGCTATCACAGAAAAAAAAACAAGAGAAAAAAAGGAGAAAATCTGCGACAAAATTTAACTACCGTGGCGAACGGAAACTTCAATATCAGATTTCGGGCTAGTTCAGATGAACACACAAGCAAAAAGCCTACAAATTGATCTGGTGTGTATAGCACTGTGAAAACGAAAACTGACTGACTGCTGATAGAGCTTATTGATCATACCGATTGTTCATTTGATTCCTGGAATTACTGGTCATAACACTAGTTTGCGGGAAAAGGATTACAAATATTTCCCGAGAGAAAATCGGGATGGTGTGGAATGGACCGCCACAGCTGCTACTGAACCCCTTGTCAACAGCATGAGCGCTATTTGACCGGGTTTAAGATTGCACAAAGATTGGATAGTAAGTATAAACTTGCTTCATGGACCACCCCGTGTCCGCCTCAGCTTGGGCCTTTTCTTGTTTCTGTTTTAAACGACGATCTTTTACCGCGTCGAATCTAATTCAGGCGATTAGTTTTCCCAATTTTACAACAAATGTCAAATGTAACAAGAAAAACAAACATTCCGTTGTGTTCTACTATGGTTCGTCTTGATTTTCCTTTTGCTCTAGTCAAATTGTCTACTGAGCTTGAAATGCAAGTTCTGATTCGAAGCGGCAAAAGATCGACGTTTTAAACAGACCTAAAAGTTGTCAATCAAACGACTCTCATCCACAGCCGATAGGTTTCTTTAGCCTGAGCATCAGGCGCGGGTTTTACGTTTCCAGAAGAAAATAGCCCATCTCATTGCGCGCGATTCTAAATTTCCTAAGAGAGACAGACTTCAACAAGCGCGGGCGAAACGGTCCAAAAACCGCGGAAAAAGGTCTTTCATAAACAGCTAAACTAAACAGCTAAACTCAAACAATTTTGAGTCAACGGTTCCTAACATTTGTATTCAAAAGAACAAACACCAGCAAGGCAACAAGCTGTATGCCCAGCTATGTGGCAAACATAGCTTGAGCGTATGTCATTAAGGTTAATTGATAGTAGTAGTTTTCTTGTACCTGTCTCCTTTGCGTGTACTTGAAACAGTCTCGTTAGTTTTCGGCAAAACATATTTAAAAATGCTGAGAAATTTTCGTGATGTCTCTGTATAAATATTTGTAAAAATTGTTTTGGCCTTTTTTAAATATTTTGACGTTCTTGCAGTAATATTTATATCTGTGATATGGCACGTGTTTGTTATTGTTCTTTTATCATTTTTAATTTAATTTACCTTTTAATTGTCGACCCACTCTCGAGCAACCCATTAAAATTACTCTTGCAATCTTCCCTTTGTTGACTTACAATGTAAGCAAGATTTACTTTTCATTGGTTATCGATAACAAATACTCGAAATGAACATTAAGATTCTACTACTTAATTTTTTTAACTCTTGGACCAGACGAGGGAAATAAAGAAGCTTAGCAGGAATCATGAATAAAAATACAAAACAAAAACTAGAAACTGTCATATCTATTTTGAGAATATAAAAATAACTTAAGGTGTTAAGCTGAACTTTTTAATTAGAAATGAAGCCATATAAAGTTTTCCAGTTCATAATTTTTTAATGGAGACGCACTTCACGATCACTTTCTATAATTCGCAATCTATGATGGCATATTACCTGAGGAAAATGGGGTGAGTTTCATTATCTAAAAAGATGTTAAGAATACTGACATGCAACGCAATGTCCACACTTCGCAGGCATACATTAAAAATTATATGAAGAACAGAAAGTTCATTTTCAATGTTATTTCATTCGCAATTTCCATACTTCACATGAATTACAGTAAAAATACAAGAAAGAACAGAACGTTTTCCATTTTATGTGAAATGTTGCTCAGTGTTTTTCGAGCGGACGCACTTCACGATTCTTTGTCTATAATTCTCAATCTATGATGAATTACATTAAAAATATAAGAAAGAACAAAAAGATATTTATTTCAAAACAGGCACTTCACTCTATAATCGCTTTCCTAGAATTAAACAGAGAAAACGTCTTTTATCTTTCCTGTGGAATTTTGAGGAGGGAAAAAGCAGCGATAGCGTCACAGTTAGATTCGTCTGGTGAGGTTTTTTTTGGACAGAACGTCATCACCGTACGTTTGCCGGGCGTGTTTTCGTATTTTGTCATAGTCAAGCCCCCTAACAGTTATCTTACAGGGAAAACCCGGAAATCATGTGAAGAACGCAAGCGGTCGTACGATAGACGTTAGAACGCCAAGCGCGTATATTTTCCTTATCACAAACAAAACGGCTATTGAGTCAGAGACGATATTAGAAAAATAATACTAGCACACATTCAAGACGAAGGTTAAATTAGTTATACAATGCTTTCGAGTTGCATACTGCAGAATATCCCACGCGTCACTTGCAACAGAAATTTAAAGGCAACGTTTTACGTAAAAGCAGTGCACAATGGGAAGGATGAGTGGAATACCGTCGAATACACAACGCCATTCCTGCTTTCTGATGGGCTGCATTTTCTGTAGCGTGGTATAAATCCCGTTATCAGAAGTGATTTTTAACAAACTGTCGCACCACGCTTGTCATCTACGTAAGGCCTGTAACGTCATTCAGATAGCCAAGGAAATGCGCGCCTACGTTTTTTATTAGCAACAAGGAATTTTTAAGCCAAGAGAGATTTCTATTGCGGTTTCGCGTTCGTCAATTGTTTACGAGCTTGACTACAAATAAACAGAAAGAGCGCGTTTTTAGGGTCTCGCTACGATGGGGAGTTTGTCTTGTGTCTCTTTTCATGTGGATCTCCAAGTTTTATTATCCACGGACTCAACAGGAGCCGAATAATAAATCAAAAACATAAGCAGAACGCAAGATAAATGGAGGGAAACAAGATAAATGGAGCAGAGGATTTACTGCAATTAATCTTTTAGAGAACAAATTGTTGAAGATTGGTGCTCGTATACGCTATATGTACGTGTTTTAGCGACAGACCCGGAATGTGCCAAAAGTTAGTGAATGGTTTGACACCAAGTGCCTCTGGGGTGCTGTGCTTGGGTAGGAGGCTTCATTGACTTCTGTCCTAGCGCTGTTAGACCGGCCGTTCATGACGCACACAATGTGCGCCAGCTCATCATGGCTTCACTTCCGTTTTCAAATTCAAAATATTGTCAATTAGAAAAACAGTAATTACGAGTGCGTGGGACGCGAGGTAAACTGAGACAGGCATTTTCTTGTGAAGTCGAGACTTTGCTCTCAGGAGCCGACTACTAAACACACAATTTATAGAGTGTTATACACTCTCGGGACTTCCTTAGAAAACAAACTGCCCAGAAGGCCAGCAGCACACAGAAAAACGGTCCTATTCGACACAGCAAAATCAGTAAGTTACACATTCATATCTAAAACGGATTTGCCACCGCGACAGATAGAAGACTTGTAGCATTTTTGCCGGCACGTTTTCGCTGGTCTCGGAAGTACGGCAGCCTGAGTTTTTACCGTTAAATCAGTCATTAATCAACCCAATATAGTTTAAAAACAAACAGAAGTCGTATGTAATAGAGAGCAGACATAATACAAGGAACTGGCGTATTCACGAATATCGGTGGCTAAAGATAAGAACACTGTACGAGTATGTTGTTTTGTACGGAATTATGAAGCGCTTTAGATTGTAAACTTTTCTTTTGAAAACATTATCCTCACTTTAAATACACACAATTTCTTTTGCAAAATTAAACAACGAAGAGAAGTGAATGTAATGACCAGATGGAATTTTTAATTGCTTGATATTTTGATACTCCTTCCAAGATGACGCGCCGAAATGGAATTCAAATGCTAAACGTTTGTTTTCAATTTCTGAGCACGTCGCTGATTTGATTACATTTTCTTTTATTAACTTCCCCCGCCTTGGTCTAACTTTTTCGCCAGCTGAATACAGTTGAATGTGGGGATATGAAATGTTTAATTAATACAATTTCCCTTGCTCTATATACGCATTAACCATTGAGATTCAGCACTGAGAAGCACAATCGATTACTCTTTTTTGAAATTGGAATTTGTCTTTTAGATGGGAAAAGGATATCGCTTTTAACTAAATGGTGACTGATTACCTGACAAAAATATAATGAGATCCATAGTTGAGTCTCGGTGCCATTATCATGTGCCCATCGCACATCTGACAAACTGTAATTTTTAAAAAATCGAAACGTCACTTTCTAGACTGGTCGTTGCATGTAAGCAAAGGGCGTCTTTTAAAACACCTTTATCTCTGGAATCCAATCTTCCATAGACTAGCATATAAAATGATGGGTGTTTTTAGTTGGAGACTATACGCCGTAAGGTTTAACTGAGTGAATAATCCCTTGCAAAAATCTTAGATATCAAAAGTTTTTTCATAAATGTTCAGTAATCGTGCGCTAGATCAAAAGGCGGCATATGTTTTCACGATGGCTACCATCTCGACAGTCGTTGCACTAGCAACCTCGTATCGTACGCTGTTCATTTCAGATTCTTTAAGGAGCTAAGCTCCTTAAGCCGAATACATAGGGAAAGAGCAATAATGTATTAGCACAGTCGAAAAGCAGGTGTTAAAAAAGAGACTGCTGTGTTTCTAAGCTGATGAGAATTCAAGCTCTCTGGTTGCGATTTTAGTAAAATTTGGTACATTCACATAGGTATTACTAGAATACAACTAGAATACCACTATTACGATTCTCCACGATCTAGGATTGCTCATACATTTGTTATTATCCCCTTTCCAGATAAATTGTGTAATATTTTTTTCTGCATACGACTATGTTTAGTACCAACGATTTCATCGGTTATTTACCCTTGAAGAGAATAAACTATAATGGTAAACAAAATGGGAACAATGCACCTGTCACTGCAGCGACAACATGGCGGACGGCTTTCTCAAGTCAAAACTATTACCAGTAATAAGCAGAGATAATTTTGCCGTTTGTTGCAGCCCTTTATGAAAACGACAAAATATGTTTAGCTTTCCGAATTGTACTCAGTAGAATAATGTTACACTTTTGTTACTCAAATGAAATCGACGTACAAAAGTCAGTTATGTGCTGGCATTGTCTTGCAAAGTGGTTACATAATCAACATTATGTACAAGGCTTGTCGTTCGAAGTCTCAACTCTTTAGATATTTTAGTGAAATGCTAGCCCGAGGATACTATGTACCATGTACGCTTTAGGTATAGCGAGAACAATTAATTAAATCATTTAAAATGTTTACTAGGACCATGGAGTTATTATGCTACGACCCAAAGCATATATACACCCTCCTCTAGGGAATTAAAATTAACATTCCGTGGAGATGAAAAAGGATAAAATGCATTACACTGAGCATTGTAGCTGGCTCTCATCGAACCTTAATTGTTGGATAACTTTTTCGCTGAAATGGTTTTGAATTTGAAGTCATTTTACAAATATTATTGAGTTCGCGAGGCGCTAATATTCAATGTAAGTAAACCTGCGTGGTGAATTTAATACCGGCAGCATGCATGCTATCACATATTTAATGTTGCTGGTATCTTCACAGTAGATGTAAGGCGTTATAAAGTATGACATGACGTTTGTCCTTGTCTTTACTTTGGCCGCCCATTTATATCATGTTCAATTTACCTTTTTATTTCACAGTCATAAATTCTGATTTTTCTATGCGGTAAGACAGTCATAATAATTATCTCACCGTATTGTCATAACCCCAGGGCTAAAACAATTAGAGCGGTGCTTGAATGTTTTCGCATCCTCTTTTCGTAGCACCGATCGCAACGTATTTGACGTACGAGTCCTTCGCAAGATGCACATTTTGTTCAATTATTTGCAAGAATTTAACAAAAAAACATACATTTCCCTGAAGAAACTTACACATTAGTATCAGACATTTTCGATCAATTTTCCACTTCGTGCTGGAATCCACAAAAGCGCCCATTTGTGCGAGATTGCAAGAGCGAGCCCGAGGCTGAAAATATCTGCACAAATTAAATGTGTACGCGGTGGACCTAAATCGTCTCATTTCCGACACATCGGAAAGCGGCAACAACCAGAAATTCTTAATCTCAAAGTAGGATCCTATTTTCCCCTATTTTGCTTGCTCATTTGGCTTTACTCATTTGCACGCTCCTATTGACATAAAAATATTTTTGTAGGTGCTTTTTTCATCACTAAAAGAGTCCTATCCAAGTCCTACGCAGGATATTTGTTCCTTATTTGTCAGATATGTTTCTATTTCTAGCTCCACGTTTATATTTAAAGCAAACATTTGACATCAAATGGTGCACTTATCTTACTCTGATTATGACATTAAATTTTTGTTCACAGGTTCTTCGTGGCAAGAGTCTGTAGTTAGATAAGCAACATGGACTCCATAGGACCGGAGGCACTATTAAAGGCGAGCAGTGACGTCAAACTGAGGCTGATGCGATTGCTAGTAGAGGGGGGTATTCATGTTGATGTACGTGGCACCAACCAGGAGACCCCTCTGATCCTAGTATGCGCATCACAAGACCAGAGCGAAGAAAAAGACAGAGCCGTGCAGTTTCTTATCAAAAAGCGCGCAAAAATGAATTTGCAAGACGCGCAAGGTCGTACGGCTCTAATACATGCATGCATTAGCGATTCCTCAGAAACTATTGTAAGCGCGCTACTTGAGGCCAGGGCCAACCCGTGGATTGAAGACGAAACCAAGAACACCGCATTTGACTATTGCATCAACAAAGGGAACCTGGACAGGGTGGGGTCTCTTATTACGGCATGCCGCGAGAAGAAAATTCTCACCAAACCAGGGAGCTTTAACATTGAAATGAAAAGACTGGAAGAGCGCTTAGATCTCTTGCCGGAAACTCGAAAATGCTCGTGGCCGTTAATGGGCCCGCGGAATTCCCCTGTGGCCGAGGGGACGCGGAGGGACAAATCCGCGTACACTCCAACTGGAGCTGCGAACTCTAATCTACTGACGGTCACTGAGGAACAGGAGGCTACAAGTCCTACACAGCAACGTCGCCGCAAGAGGTCTATCTGCCATTTTGATTCTATTGATGTAGAGGAAATAGCAAAGGCTGCACAAAGTGAGCTGGCAGAAGCAGAGATACGCGCCCCTAAACCCGTACGAAGGGACTCTCTTTTTAACACTAGTCGCTCTGCGTCAGAAGATGAAAAGATAAGCTTACATTTCTCCGATTCTGAGGGTTCCTCCTTTGACCGTACGAGTATTTCCGGTCTCGAAAAGCTTCTATGGCTGAGGGATTCAGCTTCTTCTTCTGTAGAGTCGGCCGAATCCCTTACGCATCTCGCTGGCCCTTCTTTGACAGTAAAGGTGGATGACGCGTGGATAAACGATGGAGAAAATGACAAGGGAAAAAAGGTGGACGGCATTAGCACAACGCAAAATGATGAAGGCTTTGACTTTGCCAAGCAACCTCATCAAAACAAGGAAAGTGAGAAGAACCTGGGCAATCGAAGTGCGTCGAAAGAGAGACCGATCATGGGAACCAGCGACAACTCAGACGAACGACAAGGTACGAAATCTAACGAGCACAATCAACAAAAGAGCTCTCGGCCGAGTTCGGGCGTTTTCTCGGGCGTAACAACAAATGCAAACACGACTCCGCGCCGCAAAACACTGTCCGCTTTTGCCAACCCATCCGATTCACACTCGTCTAGTCTTCATAATACTGACTGCTCAAAAACAAGACGCTACACCGTGTCAGTAGTGGACCAGGAGCGATTACGACCGTGCATTCAAGATCAAGGTTCCCGGTCTTTGTCGCCCCAACCTCCAAAAACACCGCCTAAAGACAGTTTCAGTAAGAATTTCTCTCTGAGACCACGAAATGCAGTGTCCCCAGTTAGAGATTGGACTACCACAACAAACCAAGACGTTAACCGCGATAGGAAACACGAGGGAAAACAGAGACTTGAAGGGCCTGCCTCGACTGAACAGGCGGACAGTAAATCAGTTAATTTACCAGCAATAGTTAATCCCTCGGAGCATGTCCACAAAATTAGCTTACCCGATCTTGAAGGGTGCCATGTTTCCCAAGGTACGTCCGCTAAAACCTCCGTGCGTAGAACTCTTTCAGATAGCACAAATATCGAACGAAGACGAAAAGCAGAACGAGAGACGATCGGACGTAATCGAAGCTCTTCGAACTGTAACACTGCGGATGAGATGCCTAGAGGCGCAGGGTCATCTACCCCGCCGGACGGGCAACCCTCGTCTGGCCACGGCCTAGAACGGCGCGCAAGATCACCTAATACTCTATCTACCAGATGTGATATCCTGCCTACAAACATAGATCCCGTATATCGGATACGAGCAACCCAATCTAGGCTCTCCTCTGATCTACCGGATCTCATACTACACACTCCACGGTCAAACACTCTTTCCCCAAACAACTTTGACACATTCTCGTCCGGGATTGGATGTTTTGAGATCGAAACTGTAAAAAGCCCTAGGCGTTCCCCTTCGCCTCACTCGCGGGGGAATGGGCGCCATTCTCCAGTTAGTTTTATCACCTCTGCTAGTTCCCATGCCTTGCGCACCAATGAACAATTGCCGGAAGTCGTCGGTACAGCCACAGGAAGCCCGAAAAAGCAAGTTGCCTTCCTTCCGCCTTTGACCGTACCAACGCGAAAACCGAGCGAGTCTGAGGAAGGGTACTTCTCAAGTACGCCCTCCCCGTTTGACGATAAAAACCGGGGAGAACAACCACGCTATTCCTTCAAACCTATATCTCCAAGGCTTACAGGCAGAAGTCTTGGAAAACAGTTCTAATCTGTGATTCCACGAGGACAAGCGTAGAGAATGTAAAATCAAGCACCTGTTCTCCTGGGATAGAAGAAGAGGACAGCCATTGGGTAATAATATTAGTAATAAAATTAATGGAAAAAAGTCCGATGGCATTCTGTTCAGATCTTGTTCACAAAAACACCATTAAACTGTAGCATAATATACCCTACCTATCCTACTGATCAAAAGTATGGTCCTGTGCCTATACTCCTAATATAATATCTCTACTTCAAAAGAGCCATAACAAACTCGCGCTCATTCTGCACCACTATTTCACAACTGATGATATTAGATTTTCAAATTTTCAAATCTTCTTCAAATTATTCATTTCATGTTTTCTTATTGTCATCAGCATTGTTTGAATTGTTTGCTTATTCGGATATCGCAAAAAAACGAATCCGGTGAGTGTTCTATTATACATTGTTTGGAAGATTGTTTGCAAATTCACCGAGGAGCATGAAATTATTCGGCAACTCACTCGATGATTTGCCAAGTACTT
Source organism: Scolanthus callimorphus (assembly GCA_033964015.1). NCBI lineage: Eukaryota > Metazoa > Cnidaria > Anthozoa > Actiniaria > Edwardsiidae > Scolanthus > Scolanthus callimorphus. The sequence continues at coordinate 21,333,559 of CM066918.1, read as the reverse complement.
CTATCAAACAGTCTTTGAAAACTTCCTCTCCAAGTTTGATTGCCTGTTTAGTGTTGTCCAAACCCTTATCTTCCAAACATTTTCAGTTTGGCGCTGGATCAAACAAACCGAGCAGCCATTTTGGCGATTTGCCAGGTCGTTTCTAGTTCGGGGTCTTCTAGTTGTTTTTCTATCAAAGTCTTTGTTATCTTCCTCTCCAAGTTTGGTTGCCCATTTGGTGTTGTTCGAATCCGTAATTTCCAATAATTTATTGATTTCAGTTTCGCTTGATGAAGCCATTTAGCGAGCTGTCACTCAGTGAATCAAACTTAGCACCTTTGGACCATAATGCATCACGAGCCGCATAACCTATGGATTCTTAAAGAATCTGCTAGAAGATTCACGTGACTCCGAAAGTACGATTGCATGCTCTCGACCAATCAGAACTCGGTAGTGTGTACAATTTATAATAATCACCATTACCGATCCCGTGCAAAACAAAAAAAACTCTTGCAAAATGTCGACGAGTATTTTCAACAAATATCCTCTGATTTTCCGTACGATTACGTGTCCTCTTAGATGCCACGGAATGACGTAATAAAGTGGTCAAAATGTAGTACATTTTGACCACTTTATTACCTAATTCCGTGGTGTATAAGAGAGGACATACCACGGAAAATCAGAGGACATTTGTTTTATATCACAACAAAAAGGCAAATAAAAACAAAAACAGCGCAAACATTTTCAGCTTTCATTGGTTCTTTTTAGCGCGCGCGCTGATTATGGCGCGTTCCTTATGTACCCCATCCTCGCGCGCCAGGGTCCTTCCCTCGACCTCCCCCTCTTTCCCCTTGGGGGAGGTGAGGGAAGGACCCTGGCGCGCGAGGATGTATGTACCCATAGCTGAGTGCCAATCAGAATTCGATCAAAATTGCGATATGGTTGATGTCTGTTTCATTTTTCGGTGGAAAAATGAGAATATATACATCTTTTTCAGAAAGGTAGCACCGTCACATTGTAGCTGGCGATGTGTCATGGGAGCATGTACTTATCACCCTGCTTACTCCAAACGATTCTTTAATTCATCGTTCCCAAGAACGTTTTCGCTGGTTTAACACGAGAATTTCGTTCATATTACTTTCTCTGTGCTTACGACCGCTTGACAGCAATTGGCGCCGTGAGATCCAGCGTTATTAAGCTTACGGGCTGCAATTCTTGAGAGTCGGTCTCTATACATTTACACTGATTTTCTCCCATGATGCACCTCGAGCTACAACAGACAGTTGTGACGGTACAACATTTTCTGAAATAGGTGTAAGTCTGACCGAAACAGCGGCTTGTGTGAGCCAACAGCCCGTCCCTGAAAGAGCCCTAGTCAGCCACTCCTTTGTTATTGTTTTCAGTCTATATGAGACAACGAATTACGTAGAAATCTTGAAATAGTCTTCTAAAAACGAAGTTTTATTATTCATTTATCGAATTCAATCGCAAATATTGCACTACATTCCCTAAATCAGCCGATGGAAATGGATGCTTTCTCTGTCTCGGTATGTTGCTAGGATGACAAAATGGAGGCTGACAGAGGCTCTTTAACCAACTTTGGGGTAAGTACCCCACGACAGAGCCTATGAAATGGCAGAACTTGAGCCTACATGCTTGGAGGGCGTAGGGCAACCAACTTTCCAGCAGGCAACCATGTGTCATGACTAGAATGATCCATGAGGTTACTGAGTAGAAATACCCTAACGATAGCAAGAACACTAAAGGCAGCAAATTCGAACTCTTTCCATATGATATAGCGGGAGAGAACCATTATGTTATCAGTGAAATAGAGCATAGATTTGGACCAATCAGAGCGCGCGTTATATCGTAGCAATATTTAACAATTATTCGCCGAAGGCGAAGTGAATAGTGGCGAATAGTCCCCGAGACCGGAGGTCGAGGGGACTATTCGCCACTATTCACTGAGCCTGAGGAGAATAATTGTTTTAGTATATACTACACGGGAACACTCCAAAAAATATCCGAACGACACTATGTGGCATTTGCCGACATTTTGTAGCCTCTTTCTGTATGCGTGACGTTTGTCACGCACGCGACATTACGTCAGACTTCTCTACAAGCATTCGGCTACTGAACACATGGTGGAAACTTGCTGCTGTTTTAGAGAAGCAAAAACGCTAGAAAACACTTGTTTTAAAACCTTAATATCGACTACGATAAACGATTTAAGTTTTTAGAAGGTTGCAAGGATGGATTCAAGGGATAAATTCGCATTTTGTGCCTTGGATTACTGCAGAGTTGCTTCGCTGAAAACACTTTGCCTTTGGTCGCCATTTCACCACCGATGGATGACTATATTTTTCAACCTGGTGGCAGAGAAATTCAAGATTCGTTTGGAATATTAACAGAAATTTGGGAAATTAACCTCTTCAAACTCTGGGACAACGAGGAAGACCTTGTTCATAAAAAGAGAGACCACTTTAAATACGTTTGATGTCGGATGGCTCGTGATCAAGCGAATCAACAAGTCGACGGTAAGCTTAACTGAAATTCTCTCTTAAACTGCACTCAATGACTGGCTTCTACGATTTACTGTCCTTTCTAACCTACAGGTACATGTAAATGTTCGGCAAAGTAGATATGTTTTCGACAAAATTGCCTTAATTAATATGTTGTTGTGAATGTAATTCGTCTCTTAAAAGTGCCGTGAACGAATCATCGATCTCTGTGATTCCGAAGAACTGAAAAACAAGAACAGCACATTTTCGAAGTTCAAGAAATACATTCTCTCTCTGATTCATCTTGAAAAACTAAAGAGACCACATAAGTTAATTGAGAACGATTTTTCCGTTGCATTTCGAATCAGATAGTTCCTTTAGAAAGTAAAAATATCCGAACCACTTGCACTCGGGCTTCTCAATCTCGGAATAATGCTTTCGATCTCGGAATATTGTGGCATTATCCCGAGATAGCGAACCAATCAAAACGCGCGATCTATGGAGGTTCCCGTGTAGTATATACTAATGTAAAATGTCATATAAGAGTTCCTATTGGATAGTGGTTCTTATTATGGATTATTACACTTCATTCTTTACAAAGACCCTTTAAAGTTACATGTGAAAGTTTTACTCTGAACAAAGGTGACATTTTTGCGACAACTTCTACCAGCTCATGCATACGGATGCGATTGTTCAGATGAAATACAGTCAAACTGTGCATTGTTGTTGTAACAAATAAGCAAAAAAGTATTTTTCAACAGATTGTTTGTTCACAAAGTCCATCAGGGCCGATTTTGAAGCATGATATGCCCATCAAGTAGAGATAAATAAAGTGTGTGAGCGTGAGTACAACTATTTACAATCCAGTATTTCACCGCTCTATCATTTTTAACATTTTATCGTTGTTCTTATTCACTGCCTGTCATACACACAAAATTTGTACCTTATCCCCTTGTCTTCTTGTTCCCCACTTGGAACATCATCAGGATCACTGAAAAAAGAAAGATTAAATGACTTCAGCTTCATGCAGGCAGAGTTCTTTGATAAAGTGATAAGAGGTACTCAAAGGAGAACGACGAAAACACCATGAAGCATGTCCACAAAAGGCCCTAAAAATGTCCTTGCACTGCACAAAATGACCATAACAAATAATGAAATCTAGACGTTATAATTTAGCTGGAAAAACATGTTATCACTCAAGATCACTACTTCTTCCAAGCTGCAAAATGATAATCAATGTACTTTAGGGCATGAACAGAACTGAAGTGTGCTCACTTAACATTTCACAGTTGTGAACATGATCCAGGGCCATTGGGCCAAACCAGGACCATTGGGCCAACCCAGGGCCGTTTGGCCAAACCAGGACGATTGGTCCAAACCAGGGCCGTTTGGCCAAACCAGGATCATTGGTCCAACCCAGGGCCGTTTGGCCAAACAAGGACCATTGGTCCAACCCAGGGCCATTTGGCCAAACCAGGATCATATGTCCATCCCAGGGCCGTTTGGCCAAACAAGGACCATTGGTCCAACCCAGGGCCGTTTGGCCAAACAAGGACCATTGGTCCAACCCAGGGCCGTTTGGCTAAACCAGGATCATTGGTCCAACCCAGGGCTGTTTGGCCAAACAAGGACCATGGGTCCAAACCAGGGCCATTTGGCCAAACCAGGATCATATGTCCAACCCAAACAAGGACCATTGGTCCAACCCAGGGCCGTTTGGCTAAACCAGGATCATTGGTCCAACCCAGGGCCGTTTGGCCAAACAAGGACCATTGGTCCAAACCAAGGGTCACTTGGCCAAACCAGGATCATTGGTCCAACCCAGGGCCGTTTGGCCAAACAAGGATCATTGGTCCAACCCAGGGCCGTTTGGCCAAACATGGACCATTGGTCCAACTCAGGGCTGTTTGGCAAAACCAGGACCATTGGGCCAACCCAGGGCCGTTTGGCTAAACCAGGGCCATTGGGCCAACCCAAGGCTGTTGGACCAACCCAGGGCTGTTGGGCCAACCCGAGGCTGCTGGACCAACCCAGGCCATTGTATAGTACATGCCATAATACATGTTTTACTAAATATATATTTTTCTCCTTCCATTGACACTGGTCAGCTTTGCTCAAGTATGGTTGTCACCCCAGCAATGGCCTGGACTTCAGTTATAACAAAACTCTGATCAACCTCATCAAGTTAATGAAATTGAAGTCAGTGAGTGACTTTTGTGTACCCCTCACCCTGTCTTGTTTATGCTTTGCATATTAACAAGTTAAAAAAGCAAGATTCTACCTGACGAGCTTGTAAATATTCTCATCAAATTCTGGGAAGAAGACATTGCAGTCAAATTCTTTCTCGATATGTGTAACATAAAGTCTATTACAGTCTGGGTGAGCTAGAGCATCCTGTGAACAATACCAAAAGCAAAAATAAATAAATAGATAAATCTGATGCAATGCTTCCAACACTTGCAGTGGGCCATCACATACATGTACCGGTATCTACCCTCCTCCATAGATGTCTCAGTTGCTTTTGTTTTTACTTTCTTATTATGTGATTTGGGCTTCCTGTGTGGCGTGGTTATGAAAGAGTTGAGGCCTGGGGGGAAGGGTTGAGGAGGAGGGCTGAAAAGACAGGGGTATAGCCAGGAATTTTGGTTGGGGGGGGGGGGTGGGGGGAGGCAATAGTGAAAAAAATTATTGGGGGAAAAAAATCAAATTTCCTCCAGCAAATACAGTAAATGTAAGAGAAAATCTCCCGAGAAGGGGGGGGGCATGCCCCCTCCCCCCTGGCTACACCCCTGAAAGAGATGGCATCTCATTTCCTTTGTGTTCCTCCTCTTTTTCCTCTTCCCATTTCATTTACACTTGGCACTCGGGCTTTTCTTTCCCAACTAAACAAACACACAGGAATACACTATTCTTAAAAATAAACGAGGTACATAAGGAGTAGGCTACGGGTAATGCACATCCTCAGAAATCTATCATATGGGCATCAAAAAGTAAAATCCATGGTTTTTACAAATTATGTGGAAGCAAAAGCATCAGCCTAAAGGCCCGTTTACACTTGTAATGTTTGCTGCAACTTTTGTCGCGCGCGTCAAGGCGTTTTTTTCTCGCAGGTATGCATCAACTCAAAATCACTATGTAAACTAGGTGCAACTCAGCGCAATCTGCCGCGATTTTTGTCGCGTGATGTCGTGGAGATTTCAAACATGTTCGAAACTCTTTGCAACTTCATGCGATTTGAAGAAAAGAGAGCACAGAAACCGCACCGGATTTGCAACTCGTTTACACAAGAGAGTTTGAATTGCAACTCAGCGCGAGAAAAATCGCCGCGACAAATGCAACAAAAATCGCAATTGTAAACTGGCCTTAAAACAACCAATAAATTTATTGATCTATATATCCTTTGTGCAGCAAAAAGCTAACGTTTGACCTGGAAAGCTACCTCAACAATCTCAAAAACATCAATCATACAATAGCCATTAATAGCCCATACATTTACTGTATTTGCTAGGGCAAGGTTACAACTTTGGTCTCCATTTTTTTACTTTGCATCCCCCTTTTCTGGAGATCTTGGATGGGTCAACAATTAGTACTGTATGGTTCCCCATGTATGTATACACATAAAATTCCTATCTTGGGAACAGCCATGCAGTATTCTTTAGTTTATGGCTTTTCCCATAGGAAATGGAATCATCCCTGAAGATTAAGACTGTTGTCTTACCTTATACAGCACAGATCCCCCAATGACAAAAACTTTTTCTATTGTGTTGGTGAATGGTTCTGCAGCCAGCATTTTCAGTGCCTCATCTAAACTACCACACAAATGGTTAGCTCCCTGTGGTTTTTCACTGGAAACAAACATTTTGTACAGATTGAGGAACGTCAACCCAGGACTTCAGAAATCTGGAGACAGCATTGCAATGGCAAAATCCTGCAATTCTCCTGAGAGAAATACAGTAAATGTGTGGCAGTTGTCTGATTTTTTCACAGGAGACGGAGCAAAAACCAGAGCGAAAAGACTCCTGGCAAAACTGGGAGAGTTCACATTGCTGAACATCAGCCTCATTTTTAGGGGAAAATTTGCTAGGATCTTTACAGAAAAATAAAAAAGGTATTGTCATTATTATGAGGTTACTACAAAGGTGTTGAAAATGCACATCTGCTAGGACCACGACTGACTCTCTTAACTAATGCCAATTATATAAAATTCAAGGCAAGTATCAAACACGCTGTACACTGTAGCTGTCAACTCACCTGAATCAGGCACAATATTTTTTAAATGATATAATATTGCTGTGTAGTATTTCATCTGCATTGAAACTCTTGGGATTTTCTCATACATTTTCTAGTATTCACTGACCCAGTGAGGGAGAATCACGACTTTTGACAAAGATTGGTTGACAGGATGCAAAAACAAATAATCAACTTGAGGGTACATGGCTCTACGGTAAATTGCGACTGTATCAGTTGCAAAAGTTACCAGGATATCCCATTTGGCGACAAATATATCAGTTGACGCAAAATATCAACTAGTTCTGAAGGTATTCCTCAAAGTTTGCCCTTAACTGTCCACATAAATCCTCTCTTTTTGCAACTAAAACTCACAAAACAAGTTGCAAAATCTAAGCTTTGCGAGCCTCACATTTTTACAGGAATGATTATTTGTACCCTTACTTTTCTAATAGATCAAACCACCTTTTATCCTACTGACCTTAATGTTGTACTCAACACAATATTGACCCTGTCTTTAAGTGGTCTGTACTTCTTTGGTATTGAAAACCAGTTTTTGCGACCCATTATAACTGCATTTTGCTTTCCTATGGAGTGAAAAATAAAAATTAAAAAAACTTTACTTATTAGTGTTTTCTCAATCTATCCATATGAAAATAAATTATTACAACTGCTACTGATATTTTATAGCCTGTCACAGTAAGGGATCAATGTGAGTACATGTATATATGCATTATAGCTCTAGGGACGTCAACTCTCCCGGTTTTGCCGAGAGTCTCAAGATTTTTCACTTCATCTCCCAGTAAAAATTCAAGAGGACTGCCATACATTGCTGTTTTTCTCCCAGGAGAATTGCAGGAAATTTTGCCATTTCAAGGCGGTCTCCAGATTTTTTAAATCCTGTGGTTGACGTCACTGTAGCTCTGATATGCTTAGAGGGCCACTGAAAATGATCAACCTGATAAGATTGGTATACATGTCAAGCTAGAAGACTTGACACCCTAATAAAGTTTATTATTATTATTAACTCTGGTGTTTGCTAAATGATCCTGGGGAGCCTTTATACTGAACTACTTCCCATTATAATATATAGATTTAGCCACTGGCTAAAAGCGGAGCTCCTGGTTATAAAACTTTCTATGTGAATGAAAGGGATTCCCATGTGTACATGGTTTATATGGTTGCTTTAGAGTCTTCACGAGATATTAATTTTTCAAGCATAGATGACGTCATCGATGACGTCATATCACGTGACCACTTCATTTCGTTCATATGGTGGCCTAGACTACACTACCCAAGTTTAGTTCTTTTAGAGTTTTCCCTTCACGAGATATTATTTTTTCAAGCATAGATGACGTCATGGACGACGTCACATCACGTGACCACTTCATTTTGCTCATCTGGTGACCTAGACCACACTACCCAAGTTTGGTTGTTCTAGAGTCTTCTCTTGACGAGATATTCATTTTTCAAGCATAGATGACGTCATCGGTGACGTCACATCACGTGACCACTTCATTTCGCTCATCTGATGACCAAGACCACACTGCCCAAGTTTGGTTGTTTTAGAGTCTTCTCTTCACGAGATATTCATTTTTCAAGCATAGATGACGTCATCGATGACGTCATATCACGTGACCACTTCATTTCGATCATATGGTGGCCTAGACCACACTACCCAAGTTTGGTTCTTTTAGAGTTTTCCCTTCACGAGATATTATTTTTTCAAGCATAGATGACGTCATCGATGACGTCACATCACGTGACCACTTCATTTTGCTCATCTGGTGACCTAGACCACACTACCCAAGTTTGGTTGTTCTAGAGTCTTCTCTTGACGAGATATTCATTTTTCAAGCATAGATGACATCATCGATGACGTCACATCACGTGACCACCTCATTTCGCTCATCTGGTGACCTAGACCACACTACCCAAGTTTGGTTGTTTTAGAGTCTTCTCTTCACGAGATATTCATTTTTCAAGCATAGATGACGTCATCGATGACGTCACATCACGTGACCACTTCATTTCGCTCATCTGGTGACCAAGACCACACTACCCAAGTTTGGTTGTTTTAGAGTCTTCTCTTCACGAGATATTCATTTTTCAAGCATAGATGACGTCATCGATGACGTCACATCACGTGACCGTGCTACAGCACCCCCCTTGTGGCATAGACAAAATATCCCAAGTATGACTGTCTTAGCATGTTCCCTTGAGGAGATATAATTTTTTCTTTGCATACCACAGGGTTCCCATGTGTACACGGACGACGGACGGACGGCGGACGGACGGCGGACACTATAGGTTTAATACCAGAAAAATAAAGAAAAAATCATATCTCCCGAAGGGAAGCTTCTCTAGAAGCCAAACTTGGACAAACTTTCAAAGACCATCAGAGGAACTCTACACCAAAGTCACGTTCCCTCACGCCATCAATGACGTCATCAAAATGATCCAAAATGCCCGTGACGTTCAAAAATCAACTCGATGGTATACGTTTTTCCCTTAGGTATGGTGCTCCGCTTGCGCGGGCCTTCGGCCCGCGCTGGAGCTCCGCTATAATTTGACCACCTCCACTTTTGCCAGGGGGGTACTTGGATATAAAAATGACAGCACCTCAGCGCTGGGCGTGTTGAAAGAGGAGTGGGTAAGGATGCGGGTGGCCCTATTTTGCAGCTTTTGTAATTTTTCCAAATTTCATACCCAAAAAATACCTGAGCCATAAATTTTATACCCAAAAAAATACTTGCTCCCAAAATTTGATACCCAAAAAAAATACCCAACTTTTTGGCCTAAAAATGCTGTTTAATACCAACATACACATGATGCCAGTCCCATTATGTTTCCCAGAAATAGCTTCAGCTTAAGGCAGTATCTTGATGACCAACTAGCCTGTAAGAAGTTTCAACCCCCAAAAATACCCATGGATTTTTCAACACCCTCCCCCCCCAAAAAAAAAACTAACTTTTGAAGTAGCAGGCTAAGTTTTGGAAGTAGGTGGCTGAGTTTGGGGGTCCTTTACGAAAGGCATAAGGCCTGAGGGTTCTAGGAGGGTCAAGGAGCATGCTCCTGGGAAATTTCGGAATTTCAGTAGCAGAAAAGGTGTTTTTGCTGCATTTTGAGTGCAAGATAGTTGGCATATTCATGTATTCGATTGCTTTAGTACCTATTTTCCTTGGAACTGATCAGTTCTAAGCCCACAAAAGTTGCCAGCGGTCAGAAGTGAAGTGGACAGCGGTTCAACGCCGGTGACCGCCTTCTATTGAAACCCCTGAATTTTCAACCCAAAAACATACTTTTACTACAAATTTCATACCCAAAAATATGTCAGAACCCCCCGTCATTTTTATAACTGAGTAGCCCCCTGGGCCACTTTCCACACCCCATAAGGTTTAATACTGATATCAGTTAAATTCATTAAACACATATATGATTTCTGGAGTATTGAATCCCAATCTTACAGTAAATTATGTACCTTGATTGCTGTTAAGCATAGAGTAAGTTTTGAAAAATATTTATCGCTTATCTCTAATATCAAACATCGTCAGGCGGTTACTCGTTTTCGAGTATCTGCACATCATTTGCCAGTTGAAACAGGAAGATATACAAACATTCCTTATGATTCTCGTTTTTGTTCTATCTGTAATCTGAAGGAAGTTGGCGATGAATGCCATTTCTTTTCATTTTGTAATAATAGTAAATTAACAGATCTTAGAAATAATTTTTAAAATGATCTAATGAAGATAAACAGTGCATTTAGTTCTTTTAGTGAGAGAAATATATTTATGTATTGTATTTCAATGACCGACGAATCAATTATCAGACTAACAGCAAAATATATCTATGATGTATTGAATTATTATTGTAATTTGATTGATTGATTGTATATTTACTCATCTATATTCTGTATTCGTATGTATTACTTCTATGTATCAGTAATGGTGGCTTGGAATAAATATTATTATTATTATTATTATCATATAGGTATAACTTTTCCCTGATAGTTTAATAATTAATATCAGTATTTTACTATTAGCAGTTGACCATATATCATGCATGTATGAGCTGCTTTTATGTGCATAAAACCCCCAGGGGGTTATTATGGATGTTTTGGCAGTCGGTAAACCCCCCCAAAAAATCTCAAAAATCTAATGGCCACTTTGCCCATAGCTAGTATTGCTTTGCCAAACCCCAAAAAGATCCAATGACAAAATTGAAAAATCAGGTGTACCACTCTGGGATAAAACCTGACCAGGGTTTCCTTGCAACCCGCGCAATGAAATCGCCCGGGAAAATTTAATTATTGGGAACTTTACACTTTAGCCCGGGCTTTCATTCACAGACATGTGCTAAAACCACAAAATATAAGAAATGATTTTACCTTGAGTCTGGACGTCTGAAGTCTTCCTACTGAAGAATTTCATCTCACTACTAAAAATGTAGGAGAATAAATAGATTTTTAGTTTGAACATAAGACGACAAAACACATGCAGGCGTGAACAATGAAACACTGCAGCAACACAACGAGATCTAATAAATGGAATATGTAACTTAACTTACGGAATATGCCATGGTAGTTGGTTATTTTTGCCAATCCCTCTTTTTAGATCAATCGCCGCTATGCAAGCAAATTTCACACCAGTGGATGTCATCTCGGACATCTTGGAAAATCGTTTTGAACTCTCTCGTGTTGATCCTTCTTGTTCTGATTTGGAATCACGCGGGGAAGACTTTGTGGTTCATGTTACTTGTCACCAATATTCCCAGCATGCACTTCGCTTTGGTCACGTAGATGGATAATTTTGGAAAATTGTTGAATGTTCACTTATATGTCATTAATGTAATTCTTTGGTTACCATATGAAGCACAGAAGAAAAACAAAATGTGTTTCGTCTTCAATGGGACGTTACAATGTTGACAGTGACGAAGTTTCCGTGAAATTATTGGGCTTGTCTTGTTTTGACCCTCTTTCCTTATCCTATCGCCCTTGGTTGAGTGAAATTATTTCCACAGCGAACCCAAATATAGTCAACAAAATCTATACGCAGTTGTATTTTGAATGGATAAGGGTCACCTAAGGTTGAGCATTTTGATTGGTCGCTACTGGAAAACGTCTAAAGACGCATCTTCTGATTGGTCAATTCCCGTTCAAGCCCCACAGTACGGGAGAACGAAGACCGCGTTTTAGAGACGACTTTGAAGTTAAGGGTTTGTTTGGGACACGTGAAAAGGAAGAATACTACTCGTAAAAGAGCCTGTTTGGCCGCCAAAAATGGCAGAAGCTAGAGCTGCCATTACTAGGCCAGATGTGAGGCTTCACGCAGAAGGAACAAGCACTAAAGAAGCAGAGGTTGAACTCCTAAAGAGCACATTTTTGTCGCTGAAAAAGTGCGCACTCCGTACACGGTAAGTTTTGTTGTCGTCTTTTGGTAACCACATGGTTTCACGATTTTTCCGTTTTGCAAACTAGTTCGTTTAATGCCCTGAATGAACTAAGAATGATTTGTATATTCCGATCTGTCCAGTGAATGTATTATTGTTGTTACTATGACCATCTTTTGGTCAAGTGCCGGTACGCGTGATTTTATTTTGATGTCGTGAAAGCGCAGCTCTGTTTGTTGTTCATGCGATGGATGGATTTCATGATCTTCACACGAGAGTTTTACGACCTGAAAATAATAATCCGCGTCCATCCTTGTTTCATTAACAATATTAATACACTCCGGAAAATACTAGAATGTTTGATAAAACGATAGATCTTCTAAGCTTCGTTACTTTTTATCGACAACTTGCCACTTGGTATCCGAAACGGTGTCAGTGGCGCGGCGTGGGCACAGGTAACCGGTAAAAGTACCCGAAAAATAGCTTATTTTATGACACTGTTCAACACAGGATTTTATTCAGATAAAAAAGCTATTACGAAAATCATACACACATCAAAGAAAATATATAAAATTCATACAGCACTTGAAATTGGAATATTGTGATCTGCAAATGACTGTAAAATTCAATGTTTTGATTCAGCCATGATTTTGGACTTTGAACTTGTGGATCGATTTAGATTTTTAGTGTTTTTCACTGTATATATTTATCATTTACAATTTTTATGTATATAAATCATTGTTATTGTTGTTATTATTTATTACTGATTAATTAATTGAATGCCTGAAAATTCTATTTTTATTTCAGACGCCAGATTCAGAATGGCTTGTGGCCAACAACCTGGTCCAATCTTCTTGCTGCTGTGCTTGTAATTGCGGGGATAGTGCATTTCAACCATCATTATGAATATTCCTTCCTACGGCCCATTATAGAAGGCATATGGTCACTGGGTGACTTGATATATCTTGACGAGAGATACCCATACAACTTCAGGCTTATCATAGTGTCCATTCTTACTGGACTTATGTTCTTCATCGTCCTGTTATATCTGCGTCAGTACATGCTTAGGATGTTACTGGCCTATAGACGCTGGATGTGTGAGTACTACATTGTATCTGGAATTTCTTTCCATTACTCCTCATGGGAAAGAGCCTATATAATAAAATCTGGAATTTCTTTCCATTACTCCTCATGGGCAAGAGCATATAATTTTGGATAGGGCACCACAAAGAAAGTAAAACTGCCAAGTTTAAAGGGACATGGTCACCTAGAAAACATGGATATAATTAGTGTAACAAAATACAAAAAGATTCCATTGCGCGCTGTATGGTTTATGGTTTATATCCTTGACATCTCAACTAAAAAAAGAGATTGTGAGGCCAGTCGATAGATGAATTTAAGTTTTTTAACAGTTACTTTTTTTTTTCACTTTCAAAACCAAAACATAAACACCACCGCACGCAATACATTATAGAACGGTGGCATGGGCCTTTCCCCTGAAATAAAACTTGTTGTATAATTTTTTTCTTAATTTGTCTATTTTACTATTTAGTACTGTATATAAGAAATGGAAAGCATTTTTCTTAGTATTGCTCGCTCAAATGGGGATATATAGCTTGTGCTTACATGCTCGATTATGTCATTTTCGAATGAATAGCTTGCGCGACAAGAAAGATGGAATTGAGCTAACCCTTGTGTTGCGTATTATAGATGAGCCTCCTAGATCCCAGAGTGTACTGACTCTAATCTGGGGTCTGATGGTTCGTATATGCAGTGGGCATCATCCCACTCTATACAGCTACCAAAACAGCCTGCCACGTCTGCCTGTACCCCCAGTCAAGAGCACCCTTAGGAAGTTCCTGATGTCTGTAAAACCCCTACTTGATGATGATGAATACAAAAAAATGGAGGGCTTAGCAAAGGTATCAAAAATTGTACAATGCCTGTGCACCAGCTAACGTTTGCTGTTAGGTATCAGCAGATTGTGTGCTGCTAGACAGATGAGTAACAACATTTAATTTTCTAAATTTCAGGACTTTGAGAAAAATCTTGCACCAAAGCTACAATTCATCCTACAACTGAAGTCTTGGTGGGCCCCTAACTACTGCACAGATTGGTGGGAGAAGTATGTCTACCTGATGGGTAGATCACCACTCCCTATCAACAGCAACTACTACTGTCTGGACCAAGGGTGGTATCCAACAAGGGAACAGGCATCAAGGTAAGCAACTTGCTGCAGAATCAAGAATAGAGCTATGTTTTCTGTTATAAAAATTATGGAAATGTGCACAGGTGGTCAAATTAGTCAAAATTTGGCTTTTCAAAATCACATGTTGGAAGGGAGTGGATTCAATTAATGTTGATGTGGTATGAAAGATTAGCCTTGCTTTTTGGAAGGGGAGATAAGGATCTTTTTAATAAAAATAGTTACTGTGTATAACCATATGATGTTACTATGTAGATCAATACCGACATAATTTTGCCCTCTGAAAATTGAATTATTTTATTTTGGCAAGGATGGCAATGGATTGGGGGGTTGAAATGCACCAAATGTCCAGTGTATTCCCTGATACACTCCCTGGTTTTGGTGGGATACTTCTTTAGTGTTTATTTGAGTGTAGTAAATTGGTGTCATTTTCTTTTTGTCCATTATTCTAATGCCGTACACATCCATAAACCTGATAAAATGTTATCCATTTCAGGGCGGCGGTTATCTGCTATTTTTTCCTCAAATACCATCAGGAGATAGAGTCAGAACAGTTACAGCCTCTACAAATCCGTAACACCATCCCTACATGCATGGCACAGTATGAGAGAACATTCAAGACTTGCAGGTTGGCCAGTCACTCACACACACTTGCACTCTCTATTTAATGTCAAAATTCTACACCTTAAAGGCCGGCAAAGACTAGGGCAACAAGTCCCAGGGAGCAGTCACGGAGATCAGTCCCCTAGTATGAATGTGTAAGGGACAAATCCCTGAAACAAGTCCCACATACCATACACACTATGAGAGAATTCATGGGACTGAGCAGGAACTTGTCGAACCCGCTGACTCCACAACTAGTTTTTACGTCCTTCTTCTTCACAACCATCAAGAATCAATGTGATGTTTTGAGCATCTGCCATCTTGAATGAGACTGTGAATGGCTTGTTTTCATTATGTAGAATTATCTTGGGACGTGGGAATAAGGCCCGCAAACCACACACACTGGAAAAAATGCACAATTTGTCAGAGGGACAAGTCTCAGGAATCAAACCAGTCTTATTCGTGGGACTTGTCCCTGGGACAAATATTTAGTCCCAGCATCTGAAATTTCAACGCAAAAAAACAGGAGTACACACTAGGGGGACTTGCCCTGAAGCATGGTCTGTGCCGGCCTTAAACCAATCGCTCTGACACAGTGCACAGTGGCCTGATGCTCTCCTCTTCAGAGTTTAATTTAGTAAGTTTCGATGTCAAGTGTTGATATATAAGGAGCATGCCCTGCTATCATTTACATATTACAGGGCCCAACACTGCGACCATATGGTCACCAATGGTGACTAAATTTGGGGACTAAGGTGACCAAAATGTTAGAGCTAGTCGCCAAATGGCACTCTTTCTGAGTTCAGCTGAGAACCACGTTTATGTGGCAACTAAATTTTGCTTTGTGTTCTAAAATTTTGAATTACAGGTTGCCAATGGCACCTAGCGAAAAAAGTTAATGTTGGGCCCTGTATTAGCCTTTTAATAGATTTTGCATGTTTGTGTTGTTTTGCAGAATTCCCAAAGAGGATGTTGATGATTTGATCCATTTTGAGGCAACAGACAAAGAGGTAAGAGAAGATGAGGATAGATTAGGACTCCCCATCCCTCTCCCCCTAGAGTTATTACAAATCATGGTAATAGGCGACTTGCACTAACTGGGTCACGTGACCCAAATCCAGTTATTCTGACTAAAATCTTGAAAATTCAACTAGCTGCCATTTGCCCTAGGTTCAGAGGTTTTATGCTGAAACTTCAGTTTCTGACTAATATTAATTGGTTCTTTGTATGTCTGGAATTTATTTTGACAAAACATCTTGTTAAGGGGTAGTTGGGGTCACGTGACCCAGTTAGTGCAAGTGTCCTATTGCTCCCATTTATAGTGTATATGATTTGTTGCAATTCCTACTAAATGTTGTTCTTTCTTGACCCATAGCACATCGTAGTGATATGTGGTGGTAACATGTACATGGTACCAGTACAGGATAGGCAAGGGAAGTTCATCTCCTGTCTCGACCTGGAAGGGCAGTTTGAGTGGATTATTGCAGATGCAAAACACTCTGACGGTATGAGCAAACTATAGTTGTAATTAACAAGTGTTTCTCAATAGTCGATAGCCCATGTGGCTGAAGGTCTTGCCAATGTTTTACACCAGGTTGTTTGCCATTTTGTGAGGCTTCAAATCTAAAGGCCCGTTCACATGGCACGATTTCAGCTGTGGTGCGATTGCTGTGGCGATCCCATGGCGATGTCATTTCGCCAGTGTAAATGGCAGGTGTTCTCACTTGCGATGATGATGCTACGTCGCAGGCATTTTGAACATGCGATGCGGGTGCGATTTCTTCAGATTGCCAACAAACTGACAAATACCGCAGAGCTACAATAACTCGTCGGTCGCTCACATCGTGTGACATGACGTCGACAATCACTGCAAAAGTTGCGCCTCAAATCACAACTAAGATCGTGCCCTGTGAACGGACCTTAACATTTTTCACTGTTACTCAACCAAACAGAAGACAGCAATGAAAGACCACTTGTGGGATAACGACTAATATATTTCCTATTGTGACAATCAGAATCTAGGGGTCTTTTTCCAGAGCTGGAAATTACTGCCAGTCATCGGAAAATTTCCGATCAAAATCGCCAAATGTCCGACCAATTTTCAGATTTCCAATCGCCAATTTCCCAGTAGAGACATCCAAGAAAAAGGTTTTAATGGACATATGTCCGATCAAGTAAGAAGAGCTTGAATTTATAGTAGAAACTGCATCACCAAAATTTATAAAGCATTGTGTCAAGTCGCTGTTATTTCCTATTGGTTCTTATTTTCACTTTTCTATTTTTCCTATTTATTGACCAAAATTGTCTGGACAAGAAAACCATGGAAATCCAGATCATTTCCCGCCATGTTTATGAGCTTGAAAATTCAAAACATTCTCTGAGGAAACAATGCCAAATTTCTCGTTTTCTTATTTTCTCACCTCTGAAATTTCCATTTTCCTGAGCTGCCCTACTGCTTAACCCTGGTTTGGTCTCTAGTTACTTTATCCAGCTCCTTAGTATCTCAGAGTATCTTGCCAGGTTTTATGCCTGATAAAAAGTTGTGTCGTTTCCTCGCTATGCGAGGACTACCAAGTTAGATCAACTCCGAAAACTTTCTTACGTACAGTTAAGATCGCATCATAACAACTACGAAGCCTTAGAAGACTAAGCATTCAGAAAGACAGTACATTCAGATTCAGTAAGGGAAGGTAGACTTCGCCACCAGTGGATGTTGATTTAGCCACCGGTGGCGATCTCACCAGATGTGATGGTGAAATTGGTTGTGGCGAAGTCGTTAGGTGGCGAAGTTACCGGATACCCCTCATCTGGGCCGGTACAAAACTTCGACATCGTGCTTTCCCGGAGACAACCTGGACAGACTCTTTTCTTTGGCGATTTCTTCTTAGGATTCTTTGGCATCGTGGAATGCAAAGAAGAACGAAATTGATACAACGAAATGATGCGACTAGCGCGAACGAGGACAGAAGCGGAATGATAGCAACCGCGTGCTGCGTGTAAGTTGAACCAGGGATTCTGATTGGCTGCTGCCAGGAGTTTCATCTCCATTCTCACAACTCCCTGGTTGAACCTACCAATCCCTCCCATTAAACTATATTAAACTTATTAATATCACATAGAAAGTTGTGTCGTTTCCTGTGTACAGTGAAAAAGAATGACCCAGAAGGCAGTATTGCATCGCTCACAGGCCTCCCGCGAACTGAATGGGCAAACATCCGAAAAGAGTTTTTCAGTGATGGTCTCAATCGACAGTCTCTTGAGACAATAGAAGAATCCTTGTTTGTGGTAAGTTAGCTTCATCAAATTGTCTAACAGTTTAGCATGTAAATAGCTTTTTAGTGCTTCCTACATGAATAGCGCTAATGATACAATATGTAACTAGTTGGGAGGAACATTTGAGTTAATTGAATATCCACCAACTATACCAGAGAATTTAATAATTTTTTAATCATATTATTGACTGAATATTCTTCTTGGAGCAGCAATGTAACCACGCATACTAGAAAACCAAAATACGAACATCCCTAAACCGTCTTTTATGGGAATTCACGACGAAGTTACTATACCAACGAGTTTTTCATTGAGTTTCCCGTCCTCTAGTGTGAAAACGGCTATTGTTGCTTCAACAAAACAAGTGTTAGTTTCTGAAGTCCCCAGAAACATCTTGTTGCGCGCAACAACGTTTCCTCGTTAAGGCCCGTTTACAATTGCAATTTTTGCTGCAATTTTTGTCGCGCGAGTCGCGGCGATTTTTCTCGCACGTGCGCGTCAACTTAAAATCACTAATGTAAACTAAGAGCAACTCGGCGCGACAGACCGCAATTTTTGTCGCGGAGATTTCAAACATGTCCGAAACTCTTTGCAACTAATGGGATTTGAAGAAAAGAGAGCACAGAAATCACATCGGATTTGCATCTCGTTTACACTAGAGGGTTGGAATTGCAACTCGCGCGAGAAAAATCGCCGCGACGATTTTCTTCATGCAACATCGTTACCTTCCTCATTTGCAAGAATTCAAAGGCATGAGTAATGTTTTGGCCATGTTGGGAAATGACAAAATAACTAAGTTTAGAGAGTCTATGCTTCAATACCTTGGAAAATGCACGGAAAAGTTTAGTTGTTTATCCACTTTGGAAACATTTCAGCCAACATTGTTGCCGCAGCAAAGTTTCCTCGTTTAGCCAGCGCTCTACAGCGTACAGACTTCGCTTTCAGTAAGAACGTACAGTAGTTGCTTTTGCCTCTGTTATCCTCGTTCTTGATCTATGGCGCTGGGTCCCAATCCTTTCTATTCCCTGTCTTGATTTAGGTGGTGCTTGATGACTGTAGCTTCGCAGAGCTGTCCGACCGAGCGAAGCACGTGCTGCATGGAGATGGGCGAAACCTGTGGTTCGACAAGAGCTTCTGTCTCGTGGTGTTCAGTGACGGCAAGTGTGGAATCAATGGCGAACACTCTTGGGCTGATGCGCCTGTCATTGGCCACATGTTTGAGTATGCTCTCACCTTCGAGTAAGTGGGCAAGAAATCATTACTTACAGCTAAAATCGTTGCATCGCGACCCGTGTTTTCAAAACATCGATCTGTTTTTGGCTTTGCTGTTCCACCAGTCAAATCTTATGAGCCAATCAGATTCTTGCCCTGTGCAGTTGCCCAGGAGTGGATTTAGACTATTGTAACTGTAGCAAATGCTACCATACTACAGTCAGATTTCAGGGAAATTTGTTTGTCATTTATTGCCACGAATCACTACTGCGCTACAGTCAGAGTTTCCCCTTAATCATACTTGTGATTTCAAATCTTAAAATCACGCGTATGATTTCAGACCAAATTGCACTCCACTCGGTTCAATTACATAAAAAGCGATCGCGCGATCAATTTTAAGCAGTCGCCGACGGGTCGAAAAACCGAGGGTTTACTTGGATGCATAGTATGCGCCAATCTGCATTATGGAATAAGACTTTGACAGTGGTAAACGTTTTAAAAATTGCTTGCCCATAGCCTAAACAAGAAAAGGATACTTTTGCTTTACTCAAGACCAACATGTTTCTTTAATAAAGCAAAAACACAAAGCTTTGAATAAACATTTCATCCTTTCACAATTGCGAAGGTCTCTTTCTTATTTTGGGGCTGAATTTCTCAGTGTACAAGTAGTGCAGACAGATTTTCATGTCCGAAATTCTCCCTGACCTGGGCAGTTGAACGGAGATTCTAACCTTGCTGTGTATTGCCTTCTTCCTCACACCAGGTTTGTTTACCGTACCTACAATGACAAGGGCCGGTGTAACCCTATCGGCGGTGCACACAGAAGCTACAACATCCGGACGCACAACCTTCAAAGGCCTGCCCGTCTGTACTGGGACATGACCCCAAGGCTGGCAGAGATTGTCGACAATTCTGTTAAGTTCTGTCAAAAGGTAGGTAATGGTTGCGTATTTGGTGTCAATTTAGCCGTTTACCGATGGCTTGTTGATTAAGCAGGGGTTTTCGTTGAGGACTGAAAAACCAGGGGGGGGGGGGGGGGGGGGCACGGCGTAAAATTTGCCTTAAGAGAGGGGAAGCAGCATGTACAATTTAAGAAGTACGAAGGGGGGGAGCAGCATGTACAATTTAAGAAGTACGAAGGGGGGGGGGGCGTGATATGTAATTTTGGTCTATGTGGAAAGATGAGTGCTTTTTTCTGGTCTAATTTTCAGCCATGTGTTTCCCATTTTTCAGCTCCTTTCCCAATAATTATTGCACAGTCCCTTAACCTATGGAACGCATTTGAGCATAATATACACTTTGCTACTTATTCCTATGTTCTCGTTTATTTTTTCATCATTTATTGATAACGATTTTTTTCAAATAATTATTATTCCCGTTTTGTGCGTCCTTGACTATAACTTTTTACCAATTACTGACTCTCACTTTCTTTCATTGGTTAATACAACTATTACACTCTTCTATTCTATGAGCCTAGTCATGAAATTGTTATTTTGTTCTTATATTTTGTAACTTTCCATGCTAGAACAACGATGATCTGCAGCACAAAGTGGTGACACACGATGATTTCGGTAAAGGGTTCATGAAGAAGCTAAAGGTGCGCAACAAATGGATTTATAGAGCAGATTTCGTATGACTGTGAAAAGTGCTGCGGTGCGGCACTGTCGCGGCGCGGAACCTGGCCTGTTGTAGATACGGAATGAAATCGCGTAGTCGCGGCACGGTCGCGGCACGGTACCTGGCCTGCTGTATAGATACGGAATGAAATCGCTTAGTCGCGGCAGGTCGCGGCGCGGCGCGGCACAACTTTGTCGCGGCACTTTTCACAGTCATACGAAATCTGCTCTAGTCTAGAGTAAGTTATCCCGAGTCTTCGCCAGATGAAATCCACTTGCTACTATCACGGTTAATGTTACTTTTTGTTGCCTTACCTTACCTGTATAGATCAGCCCCGACGCGTTCATCCAGCTCTCCCTCCAACTGGCGTTCTACAAGGCCTCGGACGGCAAACACCCGCTTACGTATGAATCATCAATGACAAGGTTATATCTCCAAGGGCGAACCGAGACCGTGCGTAGCCTGACGTCCGAGTCCAAGGCGTTCGTATGCGCTTTCGTTGACCCTAACGTGCCGGCGGAGGAGAAGAAAGAACTCATGAGAAAGGCGGCTACCCGGCACGCTAAGATGTACAAGGACTGTATGAACGGCAAAGGATGTGACAGGCATCTCTTTGCTCTGTATGTGGTGTGCCGAGGGCAAGGATATGTAAGTACACTCCGCTCTTTATTTCTAATTTTTCTTCAACCATATCCCACTGATGGTGGTCTTGATTTGCCTAGGAGATTTACATGTAAGACTTTTGAGATTGCAATAGAACATTTTCATTAAAGTGACGTATTTTACAGTACCGGAAACCTTTTGTTCGTGTAATTAACACTGTTGTTTCCAATGGCGGTTTATCTGCATTTGAAAGGGAACTGAAAAGGATTCTGTTAGTCGTCGTTGAATGACGCAATAGTGCAATTCTGCTATTCTCACTAAGGAAGCTGCTTGCAGTGCCCTAGAAAAGTGGCCATTATCATTTTCTAATGCAGTCCATCCCAAAGGTGTTTGTTCACTTCACATGCACGAACATAAACATAACCAATGTTTGGAAAACAGAGAGGCTTCTCTTTATTTTCCTAACCTCAGGTTTTTCAATTGATTTGACTGTGCATGATGTCAACATTAAAGAGTAATGTTGCCTGTTTGGAAGGTTGGGACATAAAACCCTCATCCATAGTTCAAGAACGTTTGGTATATAGGGGGTTGACAAAGTTTTCGACATCTTCTTTCCCATTTAACAAACCCGCCCCCCACCCCCTCATCCTCCGCCACCGCCCTATAGACGACAGTAAAACGTATTAAAACCCGATGCATTTACTGATCAGGACAGAATATGTGATTTCAGGACAGCGAGTTTCTAAAGAGCGCCCTGAGCCTTCCATGGACTCTGTCTACCAGTCAGCAGCCACAACAGCAAATGACAAGCGAGCATTTCAGCGTGACAGAGCCAGAACTCATGCATATGGTAAGAACTCATTCACGATGGCCAATCACCATCCATTCTCAAGATCTTGAGAATCACGCAATTCCTGGGCACGTTTTTGGAAGTCAGCGTTCAGTCGTCTTCTCCAAAAAATAACTAGTGTTGGAGTGTAGGAAGTAAAGACGGCTGAAATTCGGGCTACAAACCTACAGGCGATTTTTGTGCTTACTTCTAAGGGGCTATGTCACGGTTGTTTTAACAACACAGAATCCTATATTTTACTTCAACTTAGAAAAAGGAACTGAAATTCGCATTGCATAAGCATTCTATCAAATTTCCAAGTTGAACAACAGTCAGCCAGGTATAAGAAATCAAAAAGTGAATTGCAATCGTTTCCCTCGGCTCGATAAACCGAAATACCCCAAATTTGTGCTTATCTGGCAGCAAAAAGGTTTGCTTATTTCTTATGAATTGAACTATTAACCCTACAATCGTGGCATTCACCCTTTAATTAACCCTAAATGTGTGACACTTCCTCGTTTCCTTCACTGTTACGCATATTTTCCTCTGAAGCACCTGATTCCCTATATTTTTCGCGGCCATTCAAGGTCACAGTGCCAAATTGGCTATGTTTCTAATGCCCGGCGTATTTATTGCATATGTAGATTTCTCCAGGAGGTGGTTTCGGACCCGTAGCAGATGACGGATATGGGGTGTCGTACATGGTACCGGACGACAACAGAATCTTCTTCCACGTGTCCTCCAAGAGATCTTCCACTAAAACCAACTCGGATAGATTTGTCAGATGCTTATATGAGAGCATGGCAGAGGTGAAGGCTTTATTTGATGGAGGTCCACAGTCTTCCGAAAGTTGATTGGGACTTGAAGATTTTATTTTTTAATGGTGTATCAGACTGAAGGATGCTTTTTGATATTTTATCGCGTGTTGTGAAATCCAAGACTTTTCATTTATTGGAAACAAAATTAGACTGTTCTTGCATCTATTTACGATGCCCTATTTATTTATATCAGAAAATAATTTTTCTGGCCAATTATTCGCTCCATTTGTACAGCTACTGGTAAAATAAGCCCAAAATCAAAGCATCACCAAGCATTTTCTCAGTTCTACAGTTTACCACTGTATGCATTGCTACGCGACCTCAAAATTCAATGTTCCGATGGGCGATTGGCGATTTTTAGCCGTCAATCAAACCAAAACGCTGGATTCGGCTGCTTTACTGGATCGATATTGATTGCAAAATCAACCAAAATGGTTTTAAGCTATCCTTTGGCTTCCTTGCCTAGAATGTTTAACTCTCTGTTCAAGAAAATTGATATTAAAATTTTTCTTGCGTAAAATCGCCCATCGCAACAGTGATTTTTGAAGGTCGCGTAGCAATGCATACAGTGGTAAGCGCCGGAGTCCAGAGCGGAAATGACATCTGGTGTGTTTCTTTTGTAATTTTACTTGGTTGCCGTTATTTCTCAAACTTTTTGGTGAAAAACATTAACGTCCTTTGCATAACTTACCCAATAACTTACACGGTCTGCACAAAGCTAGTAAAAAAAAGTGTCCATGAAAGTGTTCACTTTTGTGCTGATCAAAGTATCACCTCTAAGTTCAGGTTAGCCTGCGAGCCGCCTCTCCAGTGGGTTTTTCGCATATTTGATTTTTTTTTGACGCGCGGGATTCCTGTGTCACGGAAAGGAGCTCCTTTCATTGCTTCTTTTCCCCCGCGACACAGGGATCCCGCGCATCAAAAAATCAAATATCCGAAATACCTACTGGAAAAACCCACGGTAGGTAGGCCTTAGATCATATCCTCCCAATTTCTTTCATGTTGTATTTGGCCATAAGGACTACTGTACAAAATTGTGAGCTTGTACATTGACAAACTGCGCTCAAGATATTTCATTGGTTGTATTTGAATTACTTGTACAGTAACTTATTACCGGTGGACATCAAGTTCTTATTATATTTATCTCTAAAAGGTCGTTACGACAATGGTGTAGCGATGATAACGCTGACGTAATCCATTGTCACCAATGAATGTGTCATCCGAGATCGATTAGTTCATTAGTTCACAGAACAAGTGAGGCAACTCAATTCTACAGTTGGCACATTTGAATGTTACGGTAACGATAATAAACACTCAAATAGCACTCCGCCTCGTGTCATTCTCTTACCCGGAGCTCCCCGGTTCGTCACCTTGCTGGGGAGGCTGTGGTGGCAGCAATTTGAGGGCCTTCGCTGATTGGCTGATTTTGAGCGTTTGAGCATGCGCAGAAAGTTCTTTCTCCCAGCGGCTCTGAATCAAATCTCGCGCATGCCAGAGCCTTGCTTGCGAGGTGACGAGAATGGGGGCTCATTCTGGGTAAGAGAATGGTATCGCACTATGTCTATGTAATTGTCTGGATGTAATGCACGAACGTGCTACCAAAAACCCAGGCAGAGGCAGTAGAGATATATGTAAGTAAAGCTAGAAGCATTATTGAGACAGCTTCTCCAAGGTGTTAACATTTATTTTCTTCAGTATTTGGAAAGAAGAATTATTTTAGTCGTCCATAATTGAAATGTATTCTAGGTTCCACCACTGGCTGTTACCAGTAGGTTTTAAT
This sequence comes from Scolanthus callimorphus, assembly GCA_033964015.1. Classification (NCBI taxonomy): domain Eukaryota; kingdom Metazoa; phylum Cnidaria; class Anthozoa; order Actiniaria; family Edwardsiidae; genus Scolanthus; species Scolanthus callimorphus. The sequence goes on along the minus strand of CM066918.1, from coordinate 21,308,526 downwards.
AAAAGAACCATTAGGTGATACTTTGTCGGGATCATAATTGTGAGTGTCCAATGGACGATTGTAGCTATAATTAACAATTATTCCTCGAGCCCGAATGGGCTCTGAAGAGGGGGAGAGGAATAATTGTTTTTTAGTCAAATCGAACTAGTAGGTCAATTTGTATAGCCAAAAACGTTTTCTGGTCTGGTCATTTGCCATTTTCTGGCTTTCAAATCCGAAACTTTTTGCTAGTAGTAGGCTATAACTTATAGCCTACTAGTAGCTCAACCAATCAGAACGCAGCATTAACAATAGACCACAGTGTGATTTGACTAAAAATGATCTATATTTTGTTAAGTAATCATCCATGCAAGAAGGAACCGAAACTCCATTGTTCTACGGCATTCAGGGTTCCCCACATAAGATGTGTTCCATTCTTTTACCACAGAAAGTTGTCATGACTAGTAACATAATACAAGTGAAATAATTATTGATTTCAACTTGCTTGAGAAACTATGGCGATAATAACTCTCCAGACCAATCAGATTAAAGAAAAACAAAGGAAAGAGAATCACTTTTTACACTACAATGGCGGACAAAAGTGTTGAGACACTTGCACCCATTACTCTTCAATTCTACTAAAACCCGAAATGGTTTAGTCCCCCTCCCCTCCCCCCACCCATTCAATGTTGGTCATGTGTGGCAAAAGTTGTGCCGGGGTCCGGAGCTCAACATTGAAAAGGGGAGGGGGTGAAAACAGGCTGGTTTACCGGGGAGAGGTCTTTTGGACATAGCCGACCAATTTTACGTGTGTGTCTCAACGACTTTTGTCCACCATTGTCTGAAAACATAAATAGAAAAAGGGGTTGCTTTACGCCGTTGTCTCTCAGTAAAGAAATGTAATTTGTTAATGAATCGTAAATAGAGGACCAGAGATAGCATTTCTGAAAAAAGAAATTCGTTTTAAATTCGTATTGACGTTGTTAAGGCTTAAACAATTCTCTCAGATTGGGAACCCTGTGGTTTTTGCCAGTGACGACTAAGGGAATTGGGAGCGTGCGTTCTGTCTCCGAACTAAGTGAATACAAATCATGGAATTGCTGCGTGATAAGGCTTAAACAATTCTCTCAGATTGGGAACCCTGTGGTTTTTGCCAGTGACGACTAAGGGAATTGGGAGCGTGCGTTCTGTCTCCGAACTAAGTGAATACAAATCATGGAATTGCTGCGTGAATGTTCATCTGATTGAGGTAGCGAAGAGTCTGTAGGGAAGGCATTGCGTTGGTTTTATCTTGTAACGTATGGCCAAGCGGACATAAGTTTAAAAGGAGGGAAGATTTCGTAATGCGCCATGGAGAGTCGGTAAATCGGCAATTCGGTAAATCGGTAAATCGACCATTTCGGACACGAGTTTCTTAGGAACTATGCAATGTAGCTCATAGAGAAAGTAAACTTGAAGTAATCTAGTACTACTCTAGTGACTCGTGGTGAGCAAGAAAGAAATGCTTAGCTTTCAGTACGATAAACCACGATTAACCACGTAAACCCTGAATAAAATAAAGATCTCTTTTCATTATAATTTTCGTGGTTTATCGTGGTTTATCGTGGTTAACCGTGGTTTATCGATACTTTTTGGAATTCAGCGCCACCATTTCGTGCTCGGTAGAAAGAGCTTCATGAGAAAGACGGCATTTCTTCTTTTCATGTTGATATATGTGTGTTTGGATTAAATATTAAGGGTTGTTTCTTAGCTCTGCGGGGCTCCCTGTGGATAACTTCACTGGGAGGGAGGGGTGGGGGACACATGACAAGCCGCATGCCGAATACGATCTAGGAGAAACACTTCTTCTTTTTAAATTTTCTGTATGTAAAATCAATTTCTACACTCATTACAATCAAAAAACATACAATAAATATGCAGGATACATAGTTAACATTCAATTCTTTTCCCCTTTTTTCGACTATCAGATCTAAGGATCGGTTTCTAACTCAATCATTCTGTTTTAGTGTTCCAATTAATGCAGTTTTTCAACTGATATAAGCCCGATCTTGAATTTTTCAGTCTCAGACATATTTTCTGGGCCGAAATGTTTTGATCTATATGTGCATAGTAAATGTACGCAATGTTTAGCGGAGAAACAGGACAGTGAAACATCATCACGCTTGCTGACACAGCAGTGATATGAAAAAAGCCGCGAATGGCGCGCGCTCAGGTTGACCTTGATTTCTTAGTAATTTCTGACTGTGACGTCACTAATTAAAAAATTACCTAGCAACGTTATCCTTGTTCCATACCTTACTTGGAAAAAATACATGGTCTAATACGTTAAATGTCCGATAGGAAAAAAAAGGCACCAAAGTAGTATAGCCTACTGTGTTTTTGCCTCAGACAGTCTGAAAACATAAATAGAAAAAGGGGTTGCTTTACGCCGTTGTCTCTCAGTAAAGAAATGTAATTTGTTAATGAATCGTAAATAGAGGACCAGAGATAGCATTTCTGAAAAAAGAAATTCGTTTTAAATTCGTATTGACGTTGTTAAGGCTTAAACAATTCTCTCAGATTGGGAACCCTGTGGTTTTTGCCAGTGACGACTAAGGGAATTGGGAGCGTGCGTTCTGTCTCCGAACTAAGTGAATACAAATCATGGAATTGCTGCGTGATAAGGCTTAAACAATTCTCTCAGATTGGGAACCCTGTGGTTTTTGCCAGTGACGACTAAGGGAATTGGGAGCGTGCGTTCTGTCTCCGAACTAAGTGAATACAAATCATGGAATTGCTGCGTGAATGTTCATCTGATTGAGGTAGCGAAGAGTCTGTAGGGAAGGCATTGCGTTGGTTTTATCTTGGTTGGTTTTATCTTTGGTTGGGTCAGCGGCACCGTCATGGTTGCCACATCGTTGTGTTAGTCCGTATCAATTCGTGTTTTTCACTGTTGTTATCGTATCTGAAGTCTGCCATGTGGCCTAACTTCGTTCCTAGTGTGCCCCTTGTGGTATTTACGCAGTTTGTTGTGAACTTCACCACCTCTCTGGTATTCTATGGACAGCAGTGTTTGAGATCGTCACAGCAAGTCCGCCATCTTGGATCGGCACCGACTATTAGTCAACTGAGACTGAGTTATTCTACCGCCATGCTGAGATCCCTGCGGAAATCCAGCCCTAAAACAAACCTTCCGCCTGAACTTTGGCAAAAACTTGGGGAGCTTGGTATCAGGAAGCCGTTTCGATCTAAAAGGAAGAAAATTCAACATCGAGAACCAGGGTCGCCATTGCTTGACGGGCACCCTGTGGATTCCACAGCATTCCCACCTGCTCCTGTCGCCACACCGTCTGTTCCGGCTCCTCCGCTAACCAGCAAAGCTCCAAGGAATACTCTACCCCGAATGCTGATTTGCAACACTCGATGTCTTCATAACAAAGTCGATGAGCTAGAGTGTATTATTAGGCTAAATAAGGTGGAAGTAGCTTGTGTTACTGAGACGTGGTTGTATAAAGACATTCCCGATTCTGCTGTTTCGATCAAGGATTTTACCCTGTTTCGTAAGGACCGCGGCTCGCCCTGCGGTGGAATTGCTGCGTATGTATGTTGCTCGATCCCATGCAAACAACTCGAACTGGCGGAACTGTCTGACACAATAACAGAGGTTATGTGGCTTCAGCTGAGACCCGTCCGGCTACCAAGAGAAGTCTCGTCCATTATCCTCGGGATTGTCTATCACCCCCCAGACGCAAAAGCTGATGACAATCAGAAGCTCTACGATCATGTGCAGCACATGGCAGATTCGTATCTCCTTAATCATCCCGACAGCCTGATTTGGGTCACAGGCGACTTTAACCCTAACAGCACTAAGATCTCGACGTCAGTTTTCAAACGCGCATGCGGCTTGTCTCAAATCGTTAAAGTACTTACGCGTGACACCGGAACACTCGATTGGTGTCTGACCAATCTTCCCAAGCTTTTTCTTGAACCCAGCCAGTTACCAAAGATTGGGGCGAGCGATCACTTCAGTGTTCTCGTGCAACAAAGTGACCTAAGCTGTAGGAATCGTGAGAAGCAGGTTGTTACAAAGCGAGACACAAGAAACAGCTGTTTGCGAGAGTTCGGCCAATGGATTACCGCCTTCTCTTGGCAGGAGATGCTTGCTGCTACGTCCTGTGAAGAAAAGTTTCAGATTTTTATGACCACACTAAATGATGCGATCGCCAAGTTCCTCCCCTTAAAAAGATGTCGTTGTTACAGCTCAGACAAACCATGGATTACCAGCAAGATTAAACATTGGATCGCCAAGAGACAGCACTGTCTAGCATCCTTTGGGAAGGACTCGCCACTTTATAAAATGTGGCGCAATAAGGTAGCCTGTGCCATAGAGACGTGCAAAGCGTCTTATTATAAGAACAAGGTTAAAAATCTGAAAAACACCAATTCGTGCCGCTGGTGGAGAGAAGTAAAGAACCTGTCAGGCCAGTCACGCAATGAGGGAAAATGGTACTCTCAGCTTATTAAAGGTGACATAGATACGGTGGACACGTTGTGTCGCAGAATAAACGAGTACTTCGTGGGACTGACATCATCGTTCTCACCGCTAATACCGGCTGACATCGCAGGAATCGAAGTAGCGGACATCCCTGATGATATGTTTGTGTCTACGCGTGAGGCCTATTCTGCACTCAGATCAGTGCAGACAAGGAAATCTCCAGGCCCGGACGGAATACCAAATACCGTGCTCAAATCGTTCGCGTTTGAACTTGCACCTCCCCTGGCGGATCTGTTTAATGCATCGCTACGAGAAGGCTACCTCCCTTCACTTCTCAAGAGCGCAATTGTGCGTCCGCTGCCGAAACAGTCCCCTCCCCAAGCAATCGATAGGGATATTCGCCCAATTTCACTCACGCCGCAGGTTACAAAAGTCATGGAGGGTTTTGTTCTGAGCAGAATCACCCCGGATGTCCTGTGCGATCTGGACTTAAAGCAATTTGCCACTGCAGGGAAGTCCACCGCCCACGCCATTGTTTACCTGCTCCATATTGCACTAGAAGCACTAGACGGCGGGAACTGTTGGGTGCGTTTGTTTTTTGCGGACTTCCGTAAAGGTTTTGACTTGATCGACCATCAAATATTACTAGAGAAACTCAAGTTATTTAACATCCATCCTAGCTTAATTAGATGGATTGCATCCTTCTTGCTAGACAGAAACCAATGTGTTGCAATCACACCAGCCCTCTCGCCGTACTTAAAGCTGAACGGTGGAATACCACAGGGAACCCGTCTGGGCCCTCTGTTGTTTGCCATTATGGTTAACGACCTTGTCAGGAAATGGGGGCCTAGAGCGTAATATGTCGATGACTTAACCGTCCTTGAGGTGATCCCAAGGAACTCTCCATCGGTCCTTGGAAGTATCGTTAACAACATCCACTCATTTGCATATTGTAACAACATGCGGTTAAATCCTAGTAAATGCAAGAGCATGGTGATTGACTTCTTACACTATAATAGTTACAGCTGCCCGCCCCTTTTTGTAGACGGATCCCAAATAGAGTGTGTCAAGTCGTTTAAATTTCTCGGAATTCACGTTTCAGACGACTTGTCCTGGGGCGTGCACTGCGACTATATAGTTAAGAAAGCAAATCGCCGGCTGTATGCACTTAGAACACTAAAGCGTTGTAAAGTACCTGCTCCTGACATTGTGAATGTTTATTGCGCGCTTCTCCGGCCGATCTTAGAGTACGCCTCAGTTGTCTTTTCTAACTTGCCTCAATACCTATCTCTCGCCATCGAGAGAGTGCAAAAACGGGCGCTTGCAATCATTTTCCCCAACATTTCGTATAATGATGCCCTTACTGCGGCACAATTAGAGTCACTTTCTGATAGGAGATCTAGGGCATGTAGCGAGTTCATCAAACAGCTATCAGTTAGCAACCCATTACATAGATTAGTTAAAGAGAGAATTCAACCATCCTCTGGTCATTACAAACTCCGTCGCCCACTCATCCCACACATTAAGCCCTGCAACACTAACAGGTTCAGGGATTTTATCACGAACAGTTACGCTGGGGAAATAGCTAGGGACTAAGACTAAGCCTCATGATTATCAATAATGTAATTGTAGATTTATCAGCCTATTATGTATTTATAGCCTGTAATGTAATATTAACTGTTTGCTGACCGTATCTGTAATTCAGCTTCGGCTGCAAGAGATACATTAAACATATCTATCTATCTATCTATCTTGTAACGTATGGCCAAGCGGACATAAGTTTAAAAGGAGGGAAGATTTCGTAATGCGCCATGGAGAGTCGGTAAATCGGCAATTCGGTAAATCGGTAAATCGACCATTTCGGACACGAGTTTCTTAGGAACTATGCAATGTAGCTCATAGAGAAAGTAAACTTGAAGTAATCTAGTACTACTCTAGTGACTCGTGGTGAGCAAGAAAGAAATGCTTAGCTTTCAGTACGATAAACCACGATTAACCACGTAAACCCTGAATAAAAATAAAGATCTCTTTTCATTATAATTTTCGTGGTTTATCGTGGTTTATCGTGGTTAACCGTGGTTTATCGATACTTTTTGGAATTCAGCGCCACCATTTCGTGCTCGGTAGAAAGAGCTTCATGAGAAAGACGGCATTTCTTCTTTTCATGTTGATATATGTGTGTTTGGATTAAATATTAAGGGTTGTTTCTTAGCTCTGCGGGGCTCCCTGTGGATAACTTCACTGGGAGGGAGGGGTGGGGGACACATGACAAGCCGCATGCCGAATACGATCTAGGAGAAACACTTCTTCTTTTTAAATTTTCTGTATGTAAAATCAATTTCTACACTCATTACAATCAAAAAACATACAATAAATATGCAGGATACATAGTTAACATTCAATTCTTTCCCCCTTTTTTCGACTATCCACAGTTGGCATAAATGCACCCCATATCGCCAGCATAAGGCAAGCATGACAGTCATAGCTGGCCAGCGGTCGCACGCATCAAAACACCCAGCTAATTCAAAATGGCGGAAACGGAGAAGAAGGTGAAATGTACTTTTCAGAGGATTTACGTTCCTAATAGGAATCTTCCGGTCTTGCCAAAGGAAAAAATATATATCTGGTACTTCCAAAATGAAGAATACTCTCGAAGAATACGTGAAAAGAGAAAGAAAATGAATAATAGCAGAGGAAGTACACGAAGGGATGGCGAACTTGTGTGTTGTGTATTCACTAATAATTGCAAGCACTGACTTATAACTTCTGCGAGAATGGAAATGCAAGTTTATCAGATGACTGCGAATGCTAGCAATTATTGGAAATTGAATCTTCAGTAGTTCACTGCTGTTTTAACTCTCACGCAATGAGCATGACATTCTGTACTCTGGTTTCTGTGAAGACTCTTTCTTTTTATGAAAAAAGAATATTATCATTGTTGGGGGAAAAGAGTGACCTGGAACAGACAGAACTGTAGCTTGGATAACATATTGGAAAAGACCATGATCCCTCTGCTTTTCTGGTAAAACTTTAATCACTAACAGGGGAAAAGAGTAACCTGGAACACACAGAACTGTAGCGCTTGGATAACAAATTGGAAAAGATCATGATACCTCTTTTTTTTCTGGTAAAACTTATCACTAACAGAGGAAAAGAGTAACCTGGAACACACAGAACTGTAGCACTTGGATAACAAATTTGACAAGACCATGATACCTCTGTTTTTTTTTTCTGGTAAAACTAACATTGGTACAGTGTTTTACATAACCTAAATGACTACTAGATGTTTCTGGTATCATTTTAATGGAACATGATTAAATTACCTCTATGAACAACTCAAACATAGCTGCATGTTGTGATATCAATCTCTGAACTAAGGGGATAACTCTGTAGGCATGTATCAGGACTGCCTGCACAAAAGTCTAGATGCTACTAGAAAATGTTTTTCACAAACACACTGCTGCCACCAGTCAGTATTTGCTCTAGAATTTGCAATACAGGAAACGTCGACATGCATGTCAAATGCAACTTATTTTGATTATAAATTTATTTAACTACTTTAACAAATTTTTGTGTGCAGCTGCATACTTTGCGTGTTGATAGCTACGCCCCTGCCTGTCAGTTGCACAAGGTGGTACTGTGAAAACAAGCCTAAAGTGTGATAGCTGAATAATTTAGACATGCTTTCAGTGAAACAAGAGGAAGGCTAATTCCTAAACAACATGGGGGGTAATAATATACACAAAAAATGGCATGAAGCTTAAGAAATCAAAGTCAAAACATTTTATAATTGACAACCCATACAGAGCACAGGGTACAAATAATCTGATAAATGGATTGAGAGGCCTGCTTAAAAGTAGAGCATCATTCAGTTTAATTTCATGTTTTTTTTTTGTATCTTTTATCAGCTTTTGTCTTAGACAAAATTTGCTTTGGTGACAATTTTTTCTTTGGTTACCTAAGTGTTCATTAAATGTAAATAATGTACAGAATGATGATATCAGTGATGTCATTGTTACACTCCCCTTAAATGTTGTCTAACTTTGGTTTGTCCAAATTTGGTTTCCTTCCTGAGATATAAATTTATAAAAATTGAGCTTGATGGCTATTTGGATGTTTTTAAAATTTAAATTTAAAAATTCACAAGCATCTGTCACCACATGTAATTTGCATAGGGTATTTTTAGGCTGAGAGTTGAAATTGAATAAAAGTTGATTTTTTATAGCAAAAATATTAATCAATCAGCAGAGCTCCATGGGCAACTGGCTTATAAGAGGTGGGAATAATTTACAAGCTTCTATGTCAACAGTTACAAGCTAACTCTAAAATTAATCACCGATGCTACAATACAGAATGTACATATCAGCAGTTAAGTGTTACTTTCTAACCACTTGCCACCATGTAAGTCTATGACAGTGAAGTGTTGTGTCACTCTGTAACAGGGTCCAAACTTAAGTATTAAAAAGAGGAATTGTAGTCACCAACTGAATACCATTCTACAAAAGTTTATCCAACATACTGACATTTTTAGTCGAACAGTGAGAATGTTGGTCACTTTTGCAGCACATACAGTTGTGATTTGAAGCCCCTCCCAAGGAAAACAGGTTTCTAGTTCCAAGAAGAAGACAAGAATGAAAATAAATTATAAGATTTGTGTGATTTCTAAGTATCTAAGGAAATAAGAATGAGCTGTTCTTATGATTTCTGTCTCCCCCTAACGAGGAAAAATGCTCTATCCGTGTAAAAGTTCTAGGCTTCTGCACAACCCCTGTGGATATTTGAAGCAACTTTTGTGTAAATACCACATTCTCTTGTGTCCCCTGTGGAAACTCCAAAGTTGCAAAGGAATACCCTGTGGAAATTGGAGGTGGGCAAAAAGAAAGTCCCTGTGGAAATTTAAGGGTCAAAACAATGACCCTTGCTGAAATTCCAGGGTGAAACACAGATCCCTATGCCCAGGGCAGGGGGAACTCCCAATATTTTAGATGGGGGTGCTCGTCGGGAAAATTGATTTTGACCCTAAGGGATAGCAAAATGGGTGTGGCCAACAGCAAATTTACCCCTAAAAGATAGCAAATTTGGCAGGTCAAAACAAATAAAAGCTTTGTAAATATTGGTTCTGGTGTCAGTAGCAATATATTTCTGGGCAAGGATTGATCTGAGACTCCCCTAAGGGATAGGGCCGATTTTAAACACCCCTAAGAGATAGCAAGACCTGTCAATTTTATACACCAAGAGATAGGACAAGCACCCCCGTATGAAAATATGGGGATTCCACCCCCCCCCCCCCCCCCCCCCCCCCCCCCCCCCCCCCCAGGTTCCTCGATAGGGGGTAACACATCTAAAATGGAACAGCCCATTCTGAAAACAAAACAAAAACAGGACAGGAAGATGACCTTCCCCAGCAGGTGACTGGAACAAAACAAAAGTAATTTTGCCATTGATTTACTGGGCAATCAATATTTAAGATATTTCCTTGACCTGGTTTTACTACATTCTTCCACCAATTTTCCACTTTCTGACTCTCTATTCATTGCCATTGATTTCTAGATTGCTGGCATTAAAAGGTTAATAAGCTGCAATGCATTAGAATGAGAATCGCCGACTGATTCTAAAAAAGCTGATTGCACGTACAGAGCAATAATATCACCAGAAAAATGCGCACTTCTCTATAATTTGAAGAAATATTACCAAAGCAATGAAGATTATACGTCAAACCTTATTATTTCTCCATAAGAATCGTCCTTGTTTTGTCCAAACTATGTTTTGTTGTGATTCCAGAGCTCGTATTCTTGGTTTTCAACCAATCTCTAGAGAATCAAAAGACAATGCACGTAATGCATGACTGCTGGTACCAGAATGGACGCTGATTACATATCTTTTGTTAATCATCCACCAGAACGTATTAGTGACGTCAGTTGCAAACGAAGAATAGAGTCACGCTTCCTTCCCAACAAAGCAACGATATTGCGTACGTTTCGAAGCGACGAGTGGCAACGCAATGTCCACGAAATATGAAAATGTGCTCTCATGGAAGCTGAATTCAAAAAACTAAAAAGAACAACTTTTAGAGAGTTCATTGCACTTTGTATTCATCGTTCTGTTTACATTCCATCAGGTGAAACAAAAAAGTTATTTGAAGCCAAAATAGGCATGAATTTGAAGCCGAATAGCTAAATGCGATTTCCAGAATATTCACCATTTCAACATTGCCGAAAGACTTGGTGGTTACTGCAAAAGCTAGTCATATTTGGTATCAAAATCTTCCTCTCTTCTTCCTCTGTCGAGTCCGCCATTTTGCAAATCTCTGTGAGGCTCGAGAGGTCTTCTGGGAAGTTCTAAAAATAGTTGTCAATCGATCCTTTTGATTAGGGCCCAGTCTCCCCATTTAAGCGCGCGTCCTTCGGGAAAAGCCGTCACAAAACGTGCTGTCGATTTCGGGTGCATTTGTGCCAAGCGTGATCAGATCTAAGGATCGGTTTCTAACTCAATCATTCTGTTTTAGTGTTCCAATTAATGCAGTTTTTCAACTGATATAAGCCCGATCTTGAATTTTTCAGTCTCAGACATATTTTCTGGGCCGAAATGTTTTGATCTATATGTGCATAGTAAATGTACGCAATGTTTAGCGGAGAAACAGGACAGTGAAACATCATCACGCTTGCTGACACAGCAGTGATATGAAAAAAGCCGCGAATGGCGCGCGCTCAGGTTGACCTTGATTTCTTAGTAATTTCTGACTGTGACGTCACTAATTAAAAAATTACCTAGCAACGTTATCCTTGTTCCATACCTTACTTGGAAAAAATACATGGTCTAATACGTTAAATGTCCGATAGGAAAAAAAAGGCACCAAAGTAGTATAGCCTACTGTGTTTTTGCCTCAGACAGTCTGAAAACATAAATAGAAAAAGGGGTTGCTTTACGCCGTTGTCTCTCAGTAAAGAAATGTAATTTGTTAATGAATCGTAAATAGAGGACCAGAGATAGCATTTCTGAAAAAAAAATTCGTTTTAAATTCGTATTGACGTTGTTAAGGCTTAAACAATTCTCTCAGATTGGGAACCCTGTGGTTTTTGCCAGTGACGACTAAGGGAATTGGGAGCGTGCGTTCTGTCTCCGAACTAAGTGAATACAAATCATGGAATTGCTGCGTGATAAGGCTTAAACAATTCTCTCAGATTGGGAACCCTGTGGTTTTTGCCAGTGACGACTAAGGGAATTGGGAGCGTGCGTTCTGTCTCCGAACTAAGTGAATACAAATCATGGAATTGCTGCGTGAATGTTCATCTGATTGAGGTAGCGAAGAGTCTGTAGGGAAGGCATTGCGTTGGTTTTATCTTGTAACGTATGGCCAAGCGGACATAAGTTTAAAAGGAGGGAAGATTTCGTAATGCGCCATGGAGAGTCGGTAAATCGGCAATTCGGTAAATCGGTAAATCGACCATTTCGGACACGAGTTTCTTAGGAACTATGCAATGTAGCTCATAGAGAAAGTAAACTTGAAGTAATCTAGTACTACTCTAGTGACTCGTGGTGAGCAAGAAAGAAATGCTTAGCTTTCAGTACGATAAACCACGATTAACCACGTAAACCCTGAATAAAAATAAAGATCTCTTTTCATTATAATTTTCGTGGTTTATCGTGGTTAACCGTGGTTTATCGATACTTTTTGGAATTCAGCGCCACCATTTCGTGCTCGGTAGAAAGAGCTTCATGAGAAAGACGGCATTTCTTCTTTTCATGTTGATATATGTGTGTTTGGATTAAATATTAAGGGTTGTTTCTTAGCTCTGCGGGGCTCCCTGTGGATAACTTCACTGGGAGGGAGGGGTGGGGGACACATGACAAGCCGCATGCCGAATACGATCTAGGAGAAACACTTCTTCTTTTTAAATTTTCTGTATGTAAAATCAATTTCTACACTCATTACAATCAAAAAACATACAATAAATATGCAGGATACATAGTTAACATTCAATTCTTTTCCCCCTTTTTTCGACTATCAGATCTAAGGATCGGTTTCTAACTCAATCATTCTGTTTTAGTGTTCCAATTAATGCAGTTTTTCAACTGATATAAGCCCGATCTTGAATTTTTCAGTCTCAGACATATTTTCTGGGCCGAAATGTTTTGATCTATATGTGCATAGTAAATGTACGCAATGTTTAGCGGAGAAACAGGACAGTGAAACATCATCACGCTTGCTGACACAGCAGTGATATGAAAAAAGCCGCGAATGGCGCGCGCTCAGGTTGACCTTGATTTCTTAGTAATTTCTGACTGTGACGTCACTAATTAAAAAATTACCTAGCAACGTTATCCTTGTTCCATACCTTACTTGGAAAAAATACATGGTCTAATACGTTAAATGTCCGATAGGAAAAAAAAGGCACCAAAGTAGTATAGCCTACTGTGTTTTTGCCTCAGACAATGGCGGACAAAAGTGTTGAGACACTTGCACCCATTACTCTTCAATTCTACTAAAACCCGAAATGGTTTAGTCCCCCTCCCCTCCCCCCACCCATTCAATGTTGGTCATGTGTGGCAAAAGTTGTGCCGGGTCCGGAGCTCAACATTGAAAAGGGGAGGGGGTGAAAACAGGCTGGTTTACCGGGGAGAGGTCTTTTGGACATAGCCGACCAATTTTACGTGTGTGTCTCAACGACTTTTGTCCACCATTGTAGGTTCCCCATATACGAAGTCTTTAAAAATCGTATATCCTGTATATGAGTACCACATGTGCTTATTATCTTCCCATACATCCTGAGAAAAGTCTTTCTTTCATGGTAATTTGACCGATTTTTGTGTCTAAGCCAATGAAATCGCCGATATTTTCAATAGAAGATAATTGCATTCCAGCATGCTCTGCCGTTGACTTGGGTAGTTCTTATACGGACCATATGGACCATTACTTTATGGCGGCGCTCCGATGCCTTTCGTCATTGAAAACGTTTTCGTAAATAGAAGAAAGTTTCAACAGACGTAATCTTTGTTAATTATTTTTTACTTGTCATTTTTCAATTATCATTTCTTTAATTCATAAATGTATAGAGACTTGGCTGTCTGGCGCTAAATTTATATTGACGAGTACGTAAATGAAGAGCCATAGTGCGGCGAAACTCATAAATACTCCTGAATTGCTTCCAAAAAAGACCATTAACGCGGAAGGGGGCCAGATTTTTCAAACTAAAGTTAAACGTGAAAGCGAAAGACTGCAGCAAGCTAGATTTCAATTTTTATTTCGATCGAGCGTAGAATATTTCAAGCAATGACTAATCAAAACGAACCTTGTTAAGAGCTGCTAAGTAAAATAACAAAATCCACTGGCAGTGCACGATGGTCGGTTGCTAGGGCTTTTCCTCCCGGAAGGTTAAAATGATGAGTGTTTTAGGCCATAGACAGAAGTAAAATATGTCAAATGTGAAGAAACTTGGCAGAGAGGTAGTTTTAGAAATTACCTATTCATAAGTATCTATTTCAGCCCATGTGACCGCTATTGTGACGTCATAAAGCATGCCCAAATTTGGCATCAAAAAGGAAATTCACGGAGGCAACATTAAAAAGTGCATTAGTTTTCTGTACATAATGTTGTATTTTTGGCATAAACCATATCTCATTCGGATAAAATGGCGTGAAGTTACAGCTAATCAAAGAAATTCAAATTTACCGCCAAATGACCATATATGGTCAAAGTTAGTGGGATTCAAACAGCCAGACAATAAATGTATCGAAGCAGGGACCATGACGATGTTGTATAAAATCGAAATTGTAGTTTTTTCAGAATGGGACTATAGGTTATGAGGCGTCTTTTGTCACGCAATACGGTATTGTGACGTCATAATGACGTATTATGTGACAAACACGAGGAGTAACCCCTATAGTCCCATTCTGAAAAAACTACAATTTTGATTTTATACAACATCGTCATGGTCCCTGCTTCGATACATTCATTGCCTGGCTGTTTGAATCGCACTAACTTTGACCATATATGGTCAATTGGCGGGAAATTTGAATTTCATTGATTAGCTGTAACTTCTTACCATTTTATCCGATTGAGACGGGGTTTTCACTGTATATATGTTCTTCGTGCAGGAAACAATATCTATAACATTTGAACACGGTTTAACACATTTCTAGCGCTGTTACTAAAAATAGATGCCACTTATGACGTCATGATATCAAAAAACGTCAAAATAACCTTACATTTGTATTTTTATGTAGAAAAAATTGCCTACATAACATTTTATTATGTTTAGCCTTACTTGTAATAGAAATTGCTTCTCTGTGAGCCAAAATAAATTTCAAGATGCTTCCGGGAGGAAAATCCATAGCAACCGACCATTGTGGTGTCAAACGGCTCTCTTAAACTAAGATAGCGGAAAAAGTGAGATCAATAGAAATTAGTGTTCACTTTATCAATGACATGCAAATTAACGTTATTCGTAACGGAAATACACGCGATCTAAATTGATATAACGTGATTTTTTTATTTTCTGTAATAAGGTAACAAAGGGCAATGTGCCTCTCAATGAGGAAAAGACAAGTTATTCATCCTCCAACGTTCCAAAAAACGCACAATTAGCTGTTCCAACCCACTATCGAAGAACTCCAAATTTTCAAAAATTGATCTACCCCTGTGGAAAGTCCAGGCTCCTGTACAACCCTTGTGTAAAATTTGAACCAGCCCCTGTGGAAATTCCACATTCTCTTGTGGCCCCTGTGGAAAAATCAAAGTTGCAAATGCATACCCTGTGGAAAGGCCTACTCTGGGTCCCAAGATCGCCGTAATTGGGCGATCTTGGGATTTTTTCTATATTTCATGTTGCGATCTTTGGCGATCTTAGACGATCTAAGGTCTACGGCAAACGCCGAACTTCAGTCGCTCTTCTCCTGCCGAACCTTTCCTTTTTCAAAGGATGCCGCTTCATTATACTTTATAATAAAGAAATTTCTTTTGTTTTGTATTGGAACGGCGCGAAGAACTCTGGCACGGCGTTTGCCGTAGGCCTTAGGCGATCTCGGGATTTTTTCTATATTTCATGTTGTGATCTTGGGCGATCTTCTTGGGATTTTTTCTATTTTTCATTTTGCGATCTTGGGCGATCTTAGGACCCAGAGTAGGCCTTGTGGAATTCCGGGGTGAAATGAGTGGCCCCGTGGAAATTCCAGGGTCACAAACAACAACCCCTGAGGAATAATCAATGAAAGAGTTTGAAGGAAGCAGTGTGGACAATTGTCGATGAAGGATTGCTAAGATTGAGAAATGAATGTCTGGAGTGTTTAAAATATAAAAAGATAAATTCCATATCTCCAAGCGTCCATGTATATTATTCTGTCTGTTCTCCGCGCGCCCATGTATTATTCTCTATTTATTATATACTGTGACCAAATACCATGTGATAACACCAGTGAATAAAAATCGTATCAGTGAATGATACGATATCATTCACGGCACGATAAAATGCAATTATTCTTTTTTTTGCTATTTTATCAGACTCAGAGTATATAATAAACAAATATGACATGGCAAGAGCTTGATATCGTATTATTCACTCGCTCATTCACGCTACGACACGAAAACTCGTGAATAAAACGATATCAAGTTCTTACCATGTTATAATCTCTACATATAAGATTATGCGAATATCTTTGAAATCCTATTTCGAAATGATGTCAAATTTTGACCATATCATCTTGAAAGGATTCTTTACTAGTGGTAGTTGTTATTTTTATACCTGATGTCACATTTTGAAGTGCTGTCGTGCCTCGCACGAGTAAGAAAAATCTGAGCGGGCCACGACCTGACACCTCGCCTTATAGGCTAGATGCCACGCAACTGCGCAGCTGTTCTGCGCATCCTTCAAATCAAAGAAGTATCGTCCCGTAACGATGGCCAGTCAAGGCTAAAAACCTCGAAAAAAATCGTATATAATCTTGCTCACTTCTCGATCCATCGGACCATATTTTTAGATAGGATGATAGGATAGTTTGCGATAGTTTGGTTAGTTTTGCTGATGATTCAGTGATCGCTCCTGGGGCATGCGCGTATCGTGACTTGTTCCCTTTAAATGTATATTAAAAGAAGATGGAGAAACACATTTTCGGGTCGCTGGAGTTTCTAAACTGTATGACGTAAGGCGACTTAGTTATTCCACCCGCCAACATGCAGCGTACTTAATTTGGATCGGACGACTTTCGTAAGTAATTTCCAATACTTTGCGAATTGGTGGAATCACTTTGTGGGTTGATTTCACTTCAGTAATATGAAATCCACTCTAGGGCCCTAGGGATTGCCATGGCTCACATCCAGCCATGACAAAAATGTTGCCACTTTCCAATGACTTCTGTGTACTCGGCTTGTGTTCACAGACGTCAATGGCCAATGTTCACATTGTGTCTTCGTTCGCCTCTCCAAAACACCAACCGTCCTGAACTACGATTTGCGGAATATATGAGTTTGGCAAAAACACCGGTGGCGGATTCAGGAGCTCACCCTTTGCAATACAAAAATGATTTAAACACTGGCAAAAATGTAGTCCTTATAAGACTAGGTTGTGGTAGCCGTGCTGACAAGCCTGGCTCTTCAAACCAGAAACGCACCCCCCCCCCCCATCCCCCACCCCTTCCAAAAACCTTCATCCGCTGCTGAACACTGATTATCACACTTTTACATAAACGCTGGAGGCTGCTGAGATTTGCCATAATATTTTGAAAACGTTTTCATACATTGTTATTAAATACCCCGTTTTTGACCCTCATTAGCGGTTCTTAACGTTCTAATAAAAAAGAGTGAATGATGCAAGAGACTACAGCTCACCTTTAGTTTAGAATAAGACGGTCGTTGTGATCAGTATGTTCTAATTATTAGGATCTAATTTACGTGTAAGACAACAAAAACCCGCGGGCGTATGATCAAAGAAGCAGCTCTGCCGATGCGTTATTTGTATACTTAAAATTATAGAGAAAAATGTTATGACATCAATGGACGACGAAAACGGAATTTATATGGGAAACAACACAAAATTAGATTTCTATTTTTGTGCTCATAACCAAAAATACCATTCTATAGGATTATTCAAAGCTTCAGGAGGCTAGATTCCGCTAAGAAACGAGTCGCGCAGCGACGAGGGCGATATCGTCTTTTTGAGTGCTATTTTCGGCGGAATCTACCGACTGAACTCTTTGAATATACTTGAATCCTATGATATCTCGTCCTCAATTTACAGAAAAAAGAGATATCATAGGATTCTATAGATAATTCTATTGCCCGATGAGAGAATTCCGTGCTAAATTTCACGCTTAACGTCACGCGTCGTCAGTTACAGGTCCATGCAAGTAGGAAGACATTGGTTTTCCTCGCAGTTCAGACGATCTATGGCTTATCTTATCATGACCGCTCCTAATGCAAATGAGGAAACTCCATTGTCTAAGCTCATTTGAATTAGGAACAGCTCGTGACGTGATCGGAATTTGTACTTGGATTGATTCATTGGGACACTATACAATCGTGCGATTCCTCACGATTGCTAATGGGAGTATAGGTACAAAAAGAGCAATAGAAACCTTTCCGAAAAGCACTCACTAGCGCGCGCAGCAGCGTAAATTCACACCATTTTCTTATATTTCCCAAAAAAAGCGGGGCTTGGACTGAGGATTACAATACAAGATCGTGGAGCATAAACGCGTAAGTCTCTAACGTTTTTAGAAGATCCGTAACTGACACTCTATTTCTGATTGCAATTTCAACAAGCCATTTTGAAAATTACAAAAAAAAAGAGCAAATTATTTATCACCAATTATGTTACTGTCTTTTCGATTCTCTTGCTTTAATTGGATTTGTTATCTTAAATGGAATCTCTAGTATCTTCTTTGTCGAATTCGCCCCTCATTTCCACCTTATTTGCTTTCCATTTGATATTTTCAAAGTGATCTCTTGTTGATTCTGACGACTAAAACACAAATCCAGAGAGCTATAATTGCAACCTACTTATCCATCCACCTGTGCTTGGATCATGTCATCACTTGCTATTCTTCTCGCTATTATTCTTTCCTAATTTATCGGAAGAAAAACCTCGTCAACCAGTAGACGTGATTGGCTGTCGTGTCTAGCAGCACTTTAGTATCATAGCTGATCCGAAAATCTCCTTGGAACAGGGATAAGAATCTCTCAGTCTATGCATAATGGAATTAGTTATAGGAAATATCAGACCTTGATGGCACCAAGAGTAATCTCTGCAACTCTCTTGATTTTCTCATCCCTTCAAGTTTGTAGTCAATAATTATTCGGCAGATAGTCGCTAATGGCCACCTCAACTCGTAGTTTGTATCTCATGCTAGCTTGTTTGGATCACGAGCTGGATTGTACTAATGAACTAAGTAGTTGTTGTAATAGTTTCGCCTCCGTTGTTATCGGATATTCAATATACGCGCGGTACTTGCCCTGGGCAAAGTGAATATTTTCGACATGAGAACTCTTTGAATGGCGTAGTGGTGATTGGTGATCTAATCTGTTATTCTGCCTTACAGGTTGATGTATAAAAGAAGTGTCTAGAGGCGCTCAGGTTGCTGCTAAAAAGGGGCGTCGCACAGGTTGTCAACCTCAGAAGCACGCGAAACCGCACGAAGACAACAGTTGGGAAAATGAACAGCCCATTAGTTTTGTTCTGTGTCTTTATTCTCGCTCGAGCTGCAGGTATGTCCCTTGTTAAAAACCATTTTAAGATATTCTTTGCTAACGAAGTAACTCTGGGTGATGGACTTGTGCGTACAAACAGGTGGCTTGGTAGTTTTAATTTACAAGGACACTCCCTAGCCAAACGTCTGCTATTCTGCCCCTTTTCGTGATATGTAAGAGAGATGAGTTGTGTTGATTTCTTTTACAGAGTTTCTATTTTGAGAAGGTGCTATAAATACAAGTTTAAAGTTTGTCGAATTCCCTGAAAGGTTTGGCTTGGAATCTTGTCTTTTCCGTATAAGGCATCTTATAATTTGCGGTGAGGACGCTTTTATGTACTTTCAGTTCAACTGCCCTCGTTTCTTGTGTTGATTATTGGCGCTGGGCGCATGATCGGAAAAAGGAGCAACAAATAGGCATGCTACCCTCAAAGAACGTACAGAAGGTCTGTGCTTTTACATCAAAATAAGAGTTCTCTATCAAAGAACAAAAACGTGAAAAAGGATTTTGCTCAGTCATGGCCGGTTCTGACAATTTACTTTCACCTTCTCTTTTTTTCTTGTGCTTTTAAACGCAATTGTACCCTCTGCACACAAATGTCACTTCGCTGTGAGTCGCGCATGTGTAAGAGAATGGCGTGGAAAAACTTATTCTTGTACTAGAGTCGTCACCTCGCGGGGGAGGCTCTGGTGACAGCTTGAGTGGTTTTTGTTGATTGGCTGATTTGAACAGTGGGGCATGTGCATCAAGGTCTTTCTGTTAGCGGCGTCAGTGGCTATCACCAGAATCGATCCCGTGAGGTAACGAGAATGGGAGAAACTGATCGATTTTGCGCACGAGCAAGAAAAAGTCAATTTATCAACTTCGCGACCAATTTACTCAATACTTTTTGATACTTATCTTATAGAGCATGTTTGGTGGTGGTATTCCTAAAGATTATGATTAGAGAAATACTTATTTCAAATTTATAAGTACGATCCAATTAAAAGCGAAGTTATGGCTTCAAGAAGTTTCTGTTTTGTGCGCCGAAAATGACCCCCCGTGTCTCTTGGTCAAGGTATCGGATGTCTGATTTGCATGACGTAAACTTGTTGAGTTATGAAATGTACAATAGGTTTGAGAGCGAGATTCACAGAAAAATATTTTCTCGTAGAAATTTTTTATTTTCGAGGAAGACAATTCCAATGTATATATAATTGCAATGTACAAAGGGAAAACGGTTACGCTGATTCCTTGCCTGCCATACAGATCTGTTTCGTACAGGCCGCGATGGAGGTGCGGACCTGCACTTTTCAGTGTACAACGGGAGTGAATTTACATAACTTAAGAACTTAAGGTTGTTGCGTCTCTACATTTCAATTAACATTCTTCAATAGGTATTTGTCCTTGTGCCGGCATTTGCTTACTAATTCGTCTCGCTTATTCAATGACGCGGCCTTAGGCGTGCAGATGATGAAATATTTCTCACTTATACAGAGACCGCAACGCTTCGATGCGTTGGTGTAGCATGGCGCGCGGCATAAGATTCTCCAGGTGATTGCATAATCTAAGTTTTTATAAAAATTACGAAAGTTTTAATCGACATGTTTCGACAGTTTCAACTGTCATCATCAGTGAATTATTCTGACCTGACACATATCCTTATGAGAAACCTCTATCCTGGTTACCTAATTGAGAATGTCGTTAAGAATGTAGTTAATAGGAAGTTAGAGTCTGAAGCCACCCAAACCTCTGTTCCAACGCCTAGTTCCAACGTCTTTTATTTCAAGCTGCCTTTGTAGGTAACTTCTCTGCTTACACACAAAAGCAACTTTCTTGTCTGTCCAAGCGGTACTGTAAGACTTAGATATTCGCTTAGTTTTTCAAACGTGCAAAATATCGAGTTTTTTCAGCACAAAAGACGCCATCCCCAGTGACTTGCGCGCATGTGTTGTTTATAAATTTACTTGTGCTGGCTGTGGAGCCAGTTATGTCGGTGAAACAGTCCGTCACATAGCCACGCGCGTGCAGGAACACTTAAGAACGGATAAGGCTTCTCACATATACAAACATCTAAGCCGCAATGAGGCGTGCGCCGCACCTTCGTCGGAATCCTCGTTTATTGTTTTGGACTCCGCCTCGTCGCAATTTGCCCTTAAAATCAAAGAGGCAATTCACATCAAACGTGAGAAGCCTTCTTTGAATAGACAAGTACAACATATTAATCTAAGCTTGCAGTATAATGAACATATGCTGGCCTTTACACAATTGACGTAATTTATTATTGTAATTTCTTTAGCTATTTATTCCGTTTGTAAATCACATAGAATAATTCACTGATGATGACAGTTGAAACTGTCGAAACATGTCGATTAAAACTTTCGTAATTTTTATAAAATTGATTAGCAATCTACTGCTGTTGAGACCATTTGATAATCTAAGTTGCTATCTTTCAGACGCCAAACATGCTTACTGTTTCGCGCTTGCCAAATGAGGCCTTATGATTAGCATATCTCGCTTTGAAATCGGTAGCGGTTAGCCCTACGTAAGTCTCTACACTATCCTCGCAAGTCACTGTAGCTTGATACACAATGTTCTCAGACAGGCACTCCCCTCCGAGTGGGTATTCTGTTGGTTTTCTGCAGTTGCATTTTCTGGTGGCTTCGGGTGCCCTGTGGTTTTCGAGTTTTTTCTTGTTTTCCCCGTCCACTGTCCGCGCGATGTTTGGCATGCAGCTGTACGACAGTTTAACCGTGCCCCGATTGAAGATCGTGCTAAGCTTGCTCGTCGGTGGAAAGCATTTGTTAACAGTCTTGAGAAATTCTTTTCCCACGTTGGTCTCGACGTTACGGTCGTACGGGGGGTTGCACCAGATTACTTTCCTTGTTCTGCGTCTTTTTCCTGCTACAGGGGGTTGGGGTGCGTAGTGTAGTTTATACTGGTACCCGCTATCTTCGAGCGCTTTCTGGTACAGGGGCGTGGCCTGTTAAATTCGTCCTCACTCGACGATATTTCTGAGAGGCGTTTGTTAATGCCTTCCGGTACGTTCTTTATGACGGTAGGGGGTGGTTGGACTCGATGTTAACATATTTCAGCGTGTTGTTTGGCTTCATGTACGGTCTGTATTGGCCTGAATTTAGGTCGAGTGTGACGTCAAGGAAATTAATCACTTTCTTGTTGGCTTCGATGGTAACGCCCAGTTCATTATCCTTGAATGTCTTGCAGATAACCTTCTTGATTTGCTCGATTTTTCTCGGTGATCCGCTAAAGAAGCCCAGTCCATCGTCTCTATAAAGGCCGAGGGCCGCTCCGTATTTCGGTTGTAGTAGTGACAATATATAGCAAACCACCAGTTCGCAAGATTCGGCGCCATCGTAACTACCCATTGTCACGTCAAAGCCGGTATTGTTCTCTTTTGTCTCCCACGCGTCGCCGCCGCTGAACACGATAGTACGCTTGCATGAATGATAACGTCCCCGCTCGTGCTGGGTGACAATGGCATGTTGCTTTGCGAATTCTATGGCCTTCATTAGTAGGGCTTCTGAGATGGATGGGTAGAATTCCACAACATCGAAATTGATTAAACTTCCTTCATGTTTGTTAGGGATTTCGCGGAACCACTCCAAGACATCTCTCGTGCCTTTCCAAAGATTTACTCGAGTCGATTTCGTGACGCTCTCTACCAGTCTGCTTAGAATTGCTTTGCTAGCGTGCCCTAGCTCGGATTTGGAGGGACTGATTAACCTGCAGGCCGGTCTGTTGTCAAAGTTGGGCTTGTGGTCTTTCAATGTGATAAAGGCCTCTTTCTCTGCCAATTTCTCAACACGATCGCCGATGTTAAACTCCCCTTTTGCCTCTCGAATGATATCTGCAACTTTGGCCTCGCCCGCTTTTTTGTATGTTTTTGTGACGTTGGATTTGACGAGCTCGTTATATTTTTGGGGTTGAACCTTATAGTAGTTTGTTGTTTTATCTGCCTTGACTGTTAGTCTGCCGTCGTTCTTCACGGATTCCAGGTCCTGCCTTGATCCCTTGAATAAGCGACACCATGCAATCCTCGAATTCCCTCAGTTCCTCGACTACGGGTGGCGATTTTTGGGTGTTAAAGCCGTATGTCTCATGGCTAGATGTTGGCGTTTTGGGGTTGAGGTAAAACAAGGCTTTCCAACGCATTCGCTTTAGAAAAAGCTCCGTCTTCTCAATAAATCTCTTCAGAACGCAGATCTTGGGATGTAGGAATGTTCTTTGTTGAATACTTGAAGGATACACGGGCTATTTTGACACTTTGAAGGATACACGGTCCATTTTGTAATGTATATATTTCGATATATATATCCACGTATGCACCACACACTCCCGCTTTTTCTTCCACTCTTATTTTGATTTTACGGGCTTAGATAACATTGCTAGCTTCTCTCGCTATTGTTTTACTCAAACAAACTTTAAGTAGAAGTCACTGAAATCCGACATTTGATACGCATCAAAGAGTCAAATTCGAATAGCTAACTCTCGAAACTTTAACTAGCGTTTTAACTTCGCTGCTATTTACTATTGGACCTTGTTCTACTTTTGATAGAGAATTTACTAATACCAATCTTTTGGGGATTTGTGTCATATACTCTTTAAGTCTCACTTCTAAAATAAATTTCTAAAGTTTCATTTTCTATCGAAATTGGAGCAAAGTTTGTGTGTGGGCCTTTGAATGGAAAAAATCAAAGCGTGCACTTTTTTAGAAGCAAAAACACCATGAATGCACTTTCGCCATCCATGTAAAAGCAGCCAACCCAGTCAATTACGTTCACGATACTGGACAAGCCAAGGTTGCGAGATTTGCGTGTAGAGTCCACTTCAAAACACAGAACAAGACCCGAGATAATAAAAAAGTAGGTGCTTATATAGCGCTTATCCTCATAGCTCCAAGCGCTTCACAATTTTGGATAACTCATCCTATAGAAACCAGTTTTATAATAACTAATGAGTGTGTGTCAGTATGGTGAGTTGTGACACTGAGGTTGGGCAACTTCCGACGGTCCTCGTGGTTCTTTAACGTCCCTCTGTCTCCGGTTAGTTTAGTGTATGCGAGAGACGGGACCTACGGTTTAACGTCCTTATCCGAGAAGACGCGAAGGTCTAACCATTTGCAGAGTTAGAGCAAAGGCAGCACCTTTTCCTCAATTATATTCAGAACAGACCCTGAGTGTTGGTCCGGCCGGGGTTTGAACTCCTCCCGCACATAAGCCCGGCGCTCTACCACTGCGCTAACCGGTCGGCGGTTAGCGGGGGAGGGGGGGGGGGGGGGGGGGGGGGGGGGGGGGGGGGGGATCAGGGGCTAGAGATGGCCTCTGCTAACAGGGAATGACCGTCTGGGAGGCTCCAAACAGTACTCTCCAAACTTACTGCGATTTTCATAATTCTGCGAACTTTAGATATCGACCAACAAACCGCGGTTTGTCTTCCGTCAATCAAACGGGTGAACAAATCGAGTGATTTCACGGACGCAGATGATAGATCTTGTGGACTGACAGGGTCAAGTGGAAGTTCGTAGAATTATGAAAATCGCAGTAAATGTGTTTTTCCAGAGATTGTAGCACCCTCAGCGGCAGACATTTTTTGTGATTCAAACGTTTTGTGCACGCTCTGACATCATTACTGGAACATCGTGGGGCCGAAAATGTTACGTGCTGATTTGAAACGGGTTTGAAATTGGTATAGTGGTTTGCACTGATGATTTTTACACACTGGATAAAACAGGGTTCCCACGTTTTGAAGCTGTCAAAATTCTAGGACTTTTAAGGACCTTTTCAAGGACTTTTGAAAAAATTAAGGACCTTGCATACTGAAAAAAAGCATATACTGCATCGGCGCACATCTTGACATTTTGGTTTCATTGACGACATTCAACAAACAAATTTACTTTTGCAATCTTTATTTTGTTTATTAATCACTTGTATTGTTAGAATTTCCCAGAACTCATTTGTAGAAAATTTTTCCAGGACTTTTAAGGACCTTGGTATATATTTTTTTAAACTCCAGGACTTACAAGTGGAAATGGACATTTCAAAATTCCAGGACTTTCCAGATTTTCAAGGACCCGTGGAAGCCTGTAATAGCCGAATTCACACTAGAGACGCCATTTTCCCGTCTGAGACGAGTTTCTAGTGAATTCTAGCCGGAAACTAGTCGGCTTATTATCGCCAACTTTTTCCATCAAAAACGTTTTTTTCGCGTGATCACAGAAGAAGAGGGGACCACATTCAAGACGAGAAACTCGTCTTAGACGGGAAGCTCGTCTCTAGTGTGAATTCGGCTAGTGATGTGTTATCATTCGACTTTCTCGTTGAAATGTCAAATATGGATTTGAATTCGTGCCATTTTCCCAAAAAGATCAGATTGCACCTGCTCTGTGGGCTGCAGAAGCTTTCATTTTAAAATCACCTCTGGTGCTATTATTTGAACAGGTCTCTATTTACCTTGACAAATTCGGAATAGCTTCCTGTTCTGAACAAACTCTCATCACGAAAAGGGCTGCAAAATATATTAATGACCAATCCTCTTAATTCTTGGAAAGGTTCTATAAATTCTCAGATATGACGTTAATGTTTCTGAGTATATACTAGTGGATGTCAAACAAGTATAAAAGTATAATCCCAAATACCACTTGAATATCCGGGTGTTTGTGGAAAGACAGTATAAGATGTTCCGGTTTATTTATCCATACGATATTCCAATATTCTGGCAATGTAGATGTCACAGGACAAATATATTAATACACTACTTTCCTGGATTACGTTTGTTTTTGAAACTCTAAAAAATAGGAATACAGCACTAGAAGGCCAGAATAATTCCCGCGGAAGTCCTCTTATAATTTTGAAACTAATCCATTTTGTTTTCACTACACATCTGATTGCATTCTTTGCAACAAGCCAAGTGGCTCCTAAACTTTGATGGGATATGACATCTCCTTTATTGAAAGCCTGGGCCAGTTCCTGGCTTGAAAGTTATAGAAACGATCATGTCAAACCAAGCGGCTATACAGTGTTTCCTGTCTAACATAGAATATGCATTACTGGATAAGAAATGACTGTGATTTTTTTCTTAGACAAAAGTGCCCCCACGTCGAACTGACTAGAATATGTCACCGCGGGGGCCTTATGGCTCGATGGTTCGTAGTTGTGTCTACCACACCGCTATCTCCTGAGGTTTCAGTGTTTACTCCTCTGTGGAAATTGAAATCTTTGAGACATTTTCTCTACCTTTAATAGACCCCTTGGTCAAATTTAAAAGATGTCAACTTCCTATATCAGAACTGATAACAGTATTTTAGAAAGAATGAAATTATGCTCGCGAATTCTTTAATCACAAATGCATTTCCTATTGCACGATAAGCGCAGATGACAAAATGATACTAATAGATTATTCCACCTCAAGAGGGGAGTATATAAGTACGCGTATACGCTACTTCAAGCATTATAACACGAAATCGCTGTCATTACGATCCTTGAAAATAACACCTATCCTCTTCGCGATCTGTTGCGCATAAGGCCTTGAAAATAAACACCTAGTTTTTCAATTAACGTTTCTTCGCGAAACCATGCGTCATTAATCATGTATCGTGTTTCGGCCTCGCTGAGCTTGCGAGCTGGTTCGACGAGCACCTCCCCTTTCGATCCTTCAAGAATCTCAGGCCATTTATCCATACATTTCTACAGCAGATTTCGTATATAACTGTGAATAAGTTACCGCGCGTTCCCAGCTGTTTCCGTGCTGCTACGGTATTGTGCCGTGCGGTGTCAAAGCATTTTGAATGGTTGGTCAGTAATTTCGCGCGATCTGATTGGCTGAATGTTCATGAGCAAGCGTGTGACGTGAACGTCCCGTGTTCATGACGTGAACGTCCCGTGTTCGTGGCGTGAACGTCCCGTGTTCGTGGCGTACCGTGAATTTTCACAGTTATACGAAACCTGCTCTTGGCTATCTCGATTGGTTATTGAGTGGATGTCGATGTTTTCCGTTACGATCTAAACGGTCTAATGTACGATTTGTTAATCTTTCAGTTTTCACGAGCGCGCTGGAATGTTACACATGCGGTAGCCAGTATTCCATTGCCGACTGCGAAGAGAAACAAAGGCCCATGACGTGCCGGCATGATCAAGATCGGTGCTTCTCGGGCTATGTTGTCATCCCCAAGTTCGACTTCAAGGTGTACGGCAAAGGATGCCGAAAGCGCTCCGAATGCTTCGCTTCACCACCCGAAGAGTGTAGACTGAGAAAAGCGTTTTGCCGGCGACAATGCTGCCCAACTGATCATTGCAATATGTGAAGTGCTACTTGTCCTAATAAAATTATGCTAACATATACCGGGGCATTTCATGTGTCTATGGTACCTGTTACAAAATGTTGCTCTCGCTTTCCCTAGATGTTATTACCCATCATTAGCGCTCTTACATATCTCTTTGAAAATAGATGGGGGCCGTCGATGTACCGCACGGAAGGGGGTCAAATGGGAGGAACCGTCACGAAAAACGTGCAGTTTAAACAGCTACTGGTAAGGTAGCGATTTGCTCTCATATATTTCTCAGCAGACATGCGCCTTTGCGGTTTGGATGCATACATTTTAGCCGTGAAAATATGTAATTTTAAATGGTTCACAAAAATATTGATTGTGGCATCCAAAATTAATATTAGAAAGATCGTTGTTTTACTTAGATGCAACATTGAAAAAGTATTACAAAAGAGTTATAAGAATAGAGTTAAAGGTATAAAAGATATGACCCCGGGGTTACATTTGCAACTTTGGGTGAATCACCTTATAAATGCATTTTTGCAGGGGCTCTCGTCGTTTGCCGTGATGTCATAAGCAATCTTGGAAGAGTACAAACTAATCCTTAGCATATCCGAGTTTGCAATTCCAATATTCAACCTTGTTTTGTTATCTTTAAATGGCTTCCACATGATACAAGCTAGGCCAACGGGATTGCTGTTGATGTTTCTGGTGAAAAGATCCGGCCGACTCCATTTGCAAGGAACATTGGAGTGATTTTTGACAAGCACATGTCCTTGGCAACACAAGTAACCAGTATCTGCAAGGCATGTTTTTTTCCATCTCAGGAACATAAGCAGAATCCGTGACTGTCTATCTGTATCTCACACAGAAACTTTAATACATGCATTCATAACTTCAAAATTGGACAACTGCAACTCATTGCTATATGGACTGCCAAAATTCCAAATTGTTCGACTTCAAATGTCCAAAATGCTGCGGCGCGTCTACTAACTCGTACTAGAAAGTGCGACCACATTACACCTGTGTTAAGGCAGCTTCACTGGCTTCCTGTGTCCCAGCGCATTAATTTCAAACTCCTCCTATTAACTTACAAGGCGCTGAATGGCTTAGCACCCAGTTATATCACCAATATGCTACAGCCATATATACCCACCAGGAGCTTGAGGTCTGCTTCCAAACATTTGTTGAAGCAACCTCGATCAAAACTTATCACTTATGGACACAGGGCGTTCTCGTGTGCTGCACCTAAACTCTGGAACGATCTTCCAGACAGTATTCCAGAGCAGCACATTGCCTGTTTTTAAGAATAACCTAGAAACAACCTTTTAAACAGGTATATGATTAGTTTTTAGTTTTTATTCATCATTTTTATTAGTTTTTTTATTTTATTTTAGTCATTTTAAAGTTATTTCATTATTATATCTTTTTTATGATGTTTTTAGATCGTTTTAATATTTGAACTGTGAATTTGTTTCGTTATTTTCTTCGTTTTAGTTACTTCAGATAATTGTAAAGCGCCATTGAGCTTCAGGAATGGCGCTTTAGAAATTTTGTTTTATTATTATTATTATTATATTATTATTATTATATTGCTCTTATTCCTGCATATTTACCTAAACAGATTTAGGATGTGATCGAATGTGAAAAGTAAATTTAATCAAAATCCACGAGTCATATCTAGCAAATTCAGCTTTATTTTAGTTTTACAAAGTACTCCCTACGTAAACATGGCCGCACCTGCAGTGGCATAATATATAAATTTTAAACACAAACAAGGAATGAACAGCCTCGAAGATTAGTCAGTGTCCCATATTTGCACCCATATTAAACCTAACAGCGTATTTGCTAAGACACCACTGATACCAGCTAAGCCGTCGTAGTTGCTTTAACACCTGTAGTCGTAGTTTACCCATCAATAGCTCTATGTCGTGAGCTGTTGTGCAGTTTAATATCACGATGTTGACGGTGCGTCCCTGCACTAACACAAGCTGTGCAGGTGAACCATGTGATCTTGAGGACCACACGATATAATATGCCTGTGCTGGACTTCCCTTCTCACATTCTCAAGGGATTGCAGTATACTCAATTCACCATGAAGGCACTGATATCGCTTCTTTTGATTGCGGCAGTTTCATTTGCTCGAAACCCAGACGGTAAGTTTTCTGAATGTGGGCAAGCTTGTGCTTGTCATGCCAGACCTCTGAAGATTAAAAATGGAGCCATTGTAACTCTTTAAGTACCTTTGCTTTTGCAGCTACCGGTACCTAGGCCACAGGTTTACATCTCTGCTTCCGACAAAAACATAGGTCTTTCACAGAACTGAGGTGCTGTCTGTTCAGAACAAAGGCCACTGGAAGAAACGGATGAATTATTCTTACTAATATATTTAAAATCTAGAGAAACGAACCATTGATTGATCGTCGAGGTCCTCACCCGACATTCCCCACTGATAACTATGACTTTATTAATACCAACGTATCCATGTTTTCTTCAAAAGAAAATCTTGGAATAAAGGACGCCAACTTGTTTGAGGGAGACATGATAATCACGGACGACCAAAGAATGGCAGCCAAGCTCGGACTGGATGTGGACAAGTCAACAAGCCGTGGCTCCATTCGATCAGGGTTTTGGCCTGGCGGTGTCCTCGTCTACGATGTTGATCCTACTCTTCGTAAGAAACTCCAGGGGAGCCTGTGTTCCACCCGCACTTCGCCGATAAAGTTAATGCAGGCTTAGGATGATGGAATGAAAGCCTTGACAAATTTGCTTTTTGCGTTCGCATGTACCTGACGTCTAATTGGAACCAGCTCATTTCTTGCTTTCAAATTAGCTTATCAGAACGATTTGTCTCATCTCCAAGCGTTCCAAACAGATTTTAGAAATATTTCAATTGAGCACAAAAACGTTTCCATTTCCTCAGAAAATCTTGCCTTATGTCAAATGTTAACTGGGTTTGACTTGTACGTTGATTTAATCTTGTTTTTGCTTCCAAAAACTGCGAAGATTCGGGTCTTTCTCGCTGGACCTGAACTTTCGTTTTGACAAAAACCATGAGGCGAGATCTACTGGAATCAATACCAAAAAGGATGGCCCGAATAGAGATTCTGTGCCACACAATATATTGTTCTGTCAACCTACCCAGATATGTTTCTTAATGACCTCCAGCTTATGACCCATTCTCCTAGTAGAACGGAAAATTGCATGAAAATCGTGCTCTGCGGTGACAAACACGCGAGTAGTTAAAATGGTTCTTTCCCGTGTTTCTTACAGAGACCTACAGTCAAGCTATGACGGCATTACAGGCTGGGATGAAAATGTGGACAGACAACACTTGCATCCGATTCAAAAAACGAACCAACGAATACGCCTATGCCACCTTTCACATCGGCAAAGGGTGAGAGTATGGAAGTGGCTCAGGCCTCCGCAACAGTGAGGAAGTAGAGTTTCTATTGTCTCTATTAGCTCAGCTTATCTCCGTATAACAAGAGTTTTTTTGTCTTCTGATCCTCGTTCTACAAAGAAGTTCTTTTTTCTCTATTGTCCTCGTTTTACAAAGTAGTTCTTTTGTCTCTAGCATATTCGTTCTACAAAGGAGTTATTTTGTCTCTGTCATCCTCGTTGTTTATGCTGAGGTGTTGGGTATTGTTTTATTGTCCAACCATAGAGGACCCCTTTGGAATTATGTTCTAATTATGAAATCTCATGAGCAATATTTTCCGTCATCGTGTATTTTGCTTCCCCGCCATATACAGCTGCTCGTCCGAGGTGGGGGTCGAAGAATAGACGTCAGCACATCAGCCTGGCCTCAGGTTGTTGGTATCCCGGGATAGTGGCCCATGAAATCGGTAAGAAATCCTTGCACAGTCAAAATTGTATATGGAGAAGGTCACCATGCTCGTCTTCTAGCTATCTGTAAAGCAGACACCTCCAGGGGAGGTCTTAGAGCAATCTGAAATTCCAGGGTGGATACTCACAGCTACAGGACTGAAATTACAGGGGTAGTGGTGTTCTAACAACATGGAATTCCAGGGTGGGTCAACATAATTTCCAAGGCCGCCACGAAGAAATCCACTAGAATTCCAAGAGGGTAGGGACAGCTTAAATGCCTTAAAACTCCTAGGGTGTGTAGCTGAAACTAGCGTCTTCAACAGGGGAGGGGGGGGGGGGGGAGAGGAGAAGGGGGGGCGATTTTTTGTGACAGCTACACCTGTGGCTCTACAATAATAATTAACGTCTGCCATATGGTCACATTTGAAAGCCGTTTCTGTTTTTATGGGAACGCTACGCTTTCGCAGTATTTATCTGTTAAGTCGTCTTGGCAACTTCTGGCTTCGGTCATGTGCTTCTTGACTAACGGTCTGTTGTAGGCCGAGCTCTTCGAGGTCATGATATCCTTGTCAATGAAGAACAGCAGATGCCTTTGCATACAATGTTATGTAACAAGAGGATAGCAGATGCGAGATCTGAAGAGATCTGCAGTTGATATTATGAGAATGGTACTGAAAGAGTTGTTACTAAATAAATGAATACCGAGTAAGATCCGCTGTCTTTGTTTCTTGTGTCTTTACCACAGGTCATGCACTCGGGTTTTACCATGAGCAGTCCCGTCCTGATAGAGATGATTATGTGTATATCTACCTCAACAATGTGGCTGAATGTAAGTTAAGCAGTAGGGACTCTCGCGGCTTCCTTTACAAACTAACCCACCCCTTCCCTCAATCAGTATGATTGAGGATATCCTTCGTCCTATTCATCCCATTAAGCAATATATTCATAGTATAACAACGGCACTGGTTGTCCTGAATCATGACCTGTTTATTGTCCCTTTTCTTTACCTAATCCAAACATTCTCCCCATCCCATATCAGTCATAGAACGCAATGATAGTTCTCCGTCTATGCCAAATCGACACATCTCTTCTCCATATTTCCCTTATTTCTGCGCACTATTATATCATTGCAGATGCTCGATACAACTTCGACAAGTATCCTCGCTCCACGATCGACTCTCTAGGAACTCCTTATGATTATAGCAGCATCATGCACTATGATTCGACTGCCTTCAGTACCAATAGATACGCCACAATACAACCCAAGCAGCAAGGGGTACGATTTTCAATGAGAGCCCTCTGACTTATATCTTTTATACCGCTCCCGATTTATATAGACGAGTCGGAAATGTCTTTCAGAAACCTACATAAAATGGAAAAGCCGATTTTCCTAATGCACGGTCCGTGGAGAGGGATGTACTCAGCTGGCCATGAAATGCGATTGAAATGGGCCAAACGATTCCATTCAACATTTTGTGAATATTTTGTTCAACGTTTCTTTATGATCTTTATGAGGAAGCGTTGAGACAACCTGAGGAAACTTGATAAATATTTTTCAATACATGTTTAATGTTTAAAGTTGTCTAAATCACTGAATAAGACGTAACTTCGGCAAATGTTGAATCATGTTGATTCATTTCCACCGGCATTGAACCGAGCTCTGCAACATTCGTGGAAAAGATCCGCAAAATCATGGTTTACGTTCTGTAAAATGATAAATATCTTCACAAATGCGATCGTTTAGCCACACTGCTTTCAGCTTATTTTTAAATTGTTCAACTTCTACTGAGCACCGCTGCTCCGAGAAGAACTAAAAGAAATATAGAACTAATTTGGGCGTAGTCTTGCACACACGTTATAAAGTGACCAATCCTTTTTTTTAAACGATATTTTATTACGTTTGCCCCAAGAGCACACGGCTCTTCTAGGGGGCTTATGTATATTACAATTTCTTTTTCTTTTATTTTTCTCGAGAGGACGACACGTACACATATAAGGGAAGTGGTCAAAACATCTGTACTAGAATGGGACCCCATGGGGTGGTGTATGCCGCAACCAACCTTCTTTTAGGAAAAAATTGCCATTTTTAACTGCGAATACCTCGTAAAATAATAAATGAACACAAAAGATTAGCCCAGCACCGTCTTCTTCATAGCGAGAGCAACGCATCCATGCAATAAAATCCAACACCCTTTACTTGAGCATGGAGAAAATGGGCATTGAAAAAAACGGGTGGGTAGGTACAGCCCGGGACCTACCACCTCCCGCGATAAAATCGGGTCCCGGTCGAGTACAGATGTTTTGACCGCTTCCCTAAATTAACATTAATTGTTGGCAAATGACCACGCCCATTATTCACTACTATTTGTTCTTTCCCCTTTAGATAACAATTGGCCAACGTGATTACCTTAGCAAAACCGACATAGCACAGATGAACTTGCTGTATAAGTGTAGCGCGACAGGAGGTGGTGGCAGTTCTGGCGGTTTGTTGATTATGTAGCAATGTTAAGGGGCTGACCATTTGACTTTTGAGAGGGGAGATTAGTAGCTGATTTTTTGGGGATCCTCAGTCATGCAGTGGCAGTAATGTAAAGACACATACATAATGTAAAGATGTTTAGTGGATTTTGGCCTGCAATAATGTTTTCATGAATTGACCCTCTCATGGCCCCTTCAATAAAATTAGGGAGTTTGGTGTCTTTTAGGGCCGAAATATGTGTCCAGATTGTTTTTTTTTTTGTCATGATGGTGCTTCTAAAAACCGTGTAAGAAAGAGAGATTACTCGATGAGAAGACGATAAATTACAAACAATCACGGAAATTTCTTGTTGGGTATCTTTTACCAGTTACCTGTCTCCTTCGCTCCTACTTTGCACATAAGGCCTCATCTTTTAGGGTATCTTTTAGGGTAAGAATCATTTGAGCCACGCCATGGCCCGTCATTGTTTGGTATCTTTTAGGGGTGAAACTGAAAATTTCCGACGATCATCGCCGCCCCCTCCCGGGGGTTATCAATGTCAAATGTCAAAAATCTGTTCCTATAATGTTGGAGGACGTTTTTAGTAAAATCGAGTTAAATGAAGATAATAAGAACATGATATCCTCATTCACGAGCGATCCACGAGGCACTTTGCATGAATCCCCGTTTGCGTTTCATCTCCTTGCCGTCAGGTCAGAATCGTTCTTTACCTCCCTCTCGACGCCTTTAGAGCTGTCATTTGCATGAACTCTAATCAGTGACTGGGATGACACGAGTTGTTTATATGTTGTAGGAAGCTGCAGAGACACTCATAAGAACTGCGCGTACTGGGCTGGGATAGGCGAGTGTCATAAGAATGCCGACTACATGCTCAAGGAGTGTAAGAAAAGTTGCGGCAAATGTGGTGGTAAGAATTAGTCTGTTAGATATCTTTGCTCCTAAGAACCATTTTCGCAACGGCACTGACGAAACTACTGAGACTGAGAAATGAGACCACTGACAACAAAAACTGAAAACCACGCTGACAACAAAACGGAGAACCACACTGACAACAAAACTGGGAACCCACTGATACTGACAACAAAACTGAGAACCATCTGACAACAGAACTGAGAACCATACTGACAACAGAACTGAGAGCCATATAAGATACCAAACTGAGAACCATACTGACAACAGAACTGAGAACCATACTGACAACAAAACTTAGATCGCCAATTAACGCCTCCTCCGATTTTCGGGGGATAGTACACAAGGAGGAGCAGCAACAACAATATTTTCCCACATTTTCAATAATTTGTACCGTTCGGAATATTTTAGCATGAATCTTGGTTCCCAAATTAGTTTCCCAGAACTCCCCAACTCGTTACCCTCACAAACTGAGTCCTCTTCTTAAGAAGAACTGAAGAAGAACTGCGTCTTATTGTATGTGCATCCATGCTTATTGGAGGCGTAACCCTTTCCCTTTATCGATCCAGACATCTGCACAGACATCGCCAAGAACTGCCAATACTGGGCCAGTACTGGGGAGTGTCAGAAGAAACCGGATTATATGCTGAAGGACTGTCGAAAAAGCTGTAAACAGTGCTAAGTATTCAGATAGCAAACGCACGCGCTAGCATTAATAAGAGACAATGTACGTAGTCTTGAGTGAACTGTGAAATGTAATAAACCAACAATTGTAATAACGGGTTACCCACAAATGTAATACACCCAAAAGTGTAATATACCAACAAATAACAGAAGGTTTCTACCAACTTGGCAACAAATCGCTTTCTCGAGGAAGAAAACCTTGTTTGGACTCGAACTTGTTTATTTAAACATACTATACCACGTAACAGCTGCTCCAGAGGGGAGCACACTGGCTGTATATTCCGCCACTAGTTCCAGTAGTATTATCCGTGCTCACTGGAGCTGTGGCGTTCGGGCAATTGGTGGGAGATATTTGTTGTGGAAGTTGTTTCAGAGGGCGAGCTCACTGGCTGCATATTCCGCCCACTTCAAGCCCACTTTTTCCAGTAGTATTATTCGTGTTAACTGGAGAGCTATGGCGTTCGAGCTATTGGTGGAGATATTTTTTGCGAAAGGTGTCCTAGAGAGCGAGTTCAATATTCCAGTAGAATTATCCGTTACGTTATCGATGACGTCATGCCTCGTAGATATCGAAACTCCCCGCGCCGATGGCGCAGAGTGGAGCCTCATACGTATCATTGAACGTCGCATGAGAAAGCAACCCATCCAAGCCGAAATAGAACGTTCAGCAGTATGCGAAAACATCGGCGGCTCTTATTTACGCATGCGCATTTGCGTGTTGACCCGTGTACACAGCCAATCACAGTCCGTCTGCACATACTTCACACTCCACATCCAGCACAGCGCCACCGCGTTCGGTTTGGACTCCAATTGTTGCATTTTATCCCTCAAAAGGGATACATTTGTTAGAAGAATAAACCATACAGTAAGAAGTCGGCTGTCTATGATTGGGTTTCCTGTGAAGACATCGATGCATACCACATGACTATATATAGATATATCCGACAGTTCCCACCTGTCCATGCCGCCAAGACGGCTTTCCATAAGTTCGGGCAAAGTCCCCATTGATGGGCTGAGTCAAATATCCAAATATGTTCCATAAACAAAGTTTTCTTTCTCGAGAAAGTGACTTGTTGCCAAGTTGGTAGTAACCCTGTGTTATCTGTGGGTACATTTCATTTCTGGTGTATTACATTTGTGGGTAACCCGTTATTACATTTGTGGGTTTATTACATTTGTGGGCAACCTGTTATTACATTTGTGGGTTTATTACATTTGTGGGCAACCTGTTATTACATTTGAGGGTTTATAACATTTGTGGGCAACCTGTTATTACATTTGAGGGTTTATTACATTTGTGGGCAACCTGTTATTACATTTGTGGGTTATTACATTTGTGGGCAACCTGTTATTACATTTGTGGGTTTATTACATTTGTGGGCAACCTGTTATTACATTTGTGGGTTTATTACATTTGTGGGCAACCTGTTATTACATTTGTGGGTTTATTACATTTGTGGGCAACCTGTTATTACATTTGAGAGTTTATTACATTTGTGGGCAACCTGTTATTACATTTGTGGGTTTATTACATTTGTGGGCTCTACAACGCCATAGCTCCCCAGTTTACACGAATAATACTATTGGAACATCTACTGTGGGTACATTAAATTTTTGGGTATATTACATAACCCTGTTATTACAATTGTGGGTTTATTACATTTGTGGGTAATCCTGTTATTACATTTGTGGGTTTATTACATTTGTGGGCAACCTGTTATTACATTTGTGGGTTTATTACATTAGTGGGTAGTTATTACATTTGTGGGCTCTACAACGTGGGTGAGTCGGGAAAGGACAGAAAAAAACTACATCAGAGAAAAAAATAATACATGCAACGCAGAAGAGACAAAAAATAAATAAATGCAAACCAGTTTATAGTTGGAGATTAGTCTCAAAAGTACCACAAATGGCGTTTCAGAGACCCTAAGACATCTGCAATTATACGAAATTGAACCTCTACCCCTCCTCCTGAGCTCTTATGGGGATTACATTGGGAGATAATGGGGAGTTTGCAGGTGTTGCTTTTCAAATATGGTATTTTCATTTTATTGGGATCAAGATTCAAAATGTCACGCAACAACACCTGCGCCTGGAATGGTAATATGTTTTAAGGATTTTGACCGCCATGAAGCTAGAATGAGTTCCATTGCGGTAGATGAGATCTTGACATTGTTTAAGCAACTGCTGATAAGTGAACAACGAGCAGGCTTAGTGTTTTGTAGAATGTGGGTGCTCGGCGTTGGTCTTGCTGGGGGAGGCGAAGTAGAGATCGTCGTGGTTTTAATTCCACCGGTGCTTTAGGTCTTAGTTAGCGGACAGGGGGTTGTGGTCCTGGAGGCCAGTTTGAAATGATCACAACCCTTGTCGATTTGTCGCGCTAACGCTTTCTTCAAGACGTCTGCGATCAAGCTGAACGGGGAAAACGCGTAGAATAATTCGTTAGACCAGGAAATTAAAAAAGCGTCAATCGCACGGGCCTCTGGATCCGGTCGGTATGCCACATAGCGCGGCAATTGTTAGTTTAGCCGAGAGGCAAACAGGTCTATGGCGTGCTATCCTAGGAGTAGTTAGCGCCATATGTAAGGCATTGGAGTCTAACATCCACTCGGTTTCGGGACTGTTTTACCTACAATAGATTCCATGTGTCAGGAACATTAGCCAAATATTTCGACCCTGAGCCCACTCCCAGATAGTTTTACAGAGCACGTTAAGTGGTCCAGAATGGCGAAAAAAGGTTTTCAAGCGGAGAAAAACTCTGCCAACAGCTCTAAGACAACTGTATAAGACGTAGTTTATGTGGCGTTTTTTTCTCGTCCGCTGACCACGTCCTGTTGGATTTGGTTCTCCCAAAACGGCACCCAGTCCGTCATTTGAGGCGTCAGTGGTTAACAGCGGCGGATCCAGGTTTTTGGAAAAGGGGTGGGTTTTTGGTTTGAAGAGCCGGATTTGTCATTTGGACTGCTAAAACCTTCTCTTTAGGCTTGCATTTTGCTGTTTTAAACCATTTTTATGTCACAAAAGGGGGTGCGTCCGCACCCAAAGCACCCCCCTAGGATCCGCCACTGGTTAACATGGTGTGTAGAGTCTGGACGCGAAATAAGATTTACGCAGAGAAGGTGTGACATGTCCACCACTTCAATTCTTATTTCAAGGCAGTGGACAAAGCCATGCGACGCTCGAAATTTCCCTCCTTATTAGCGATCCTCAGGGCTCTAATTTTGTCTTTGAGCCGTAGTATTAAGGCCCCAACATGACCCCAGCAGGGAAAGACTCTTCCCGACAACGTGTCGTAATAATAATGCGTGACAGCATGATGCAAGGCTATCTGCTTTTTCTCTTGTCAGACTTAAAAGTACTAACCCCAGGAATATTAGCTGCTGTGATGGGGTCAAACCTACTGTTTATGTTGGGTGAATGACAAATCCAAATTACTCAAACACCTGACCGTTGCAGTCACGTTAGCCTCTCAATCTGCGCGGGTTTTCCCTAATAGGAAAAGGGGTCATCAGTGTAGGCAACGTGTCCCTCGAGATGCAAGTAAATTTCCGCGGAGCGTAGCAAAGTCCGTTTGTCAGACAAGAGTATGGGTAGAGTTGGCCTTCCCACACAAAGCGCAGATATTTTCGACCAGCTTTGTTAATGGGAACGGAATAATATGCATCTTTGACTGATCCACGGAGGCCATAAAGCAATCTTTTCTACTAATTTTAACACAGTGCTCAGGGTGTACATTTTAAAATGGACCTTGCGGCAGATTTTGTTTTAGCTCTTTTAGGTTTAAGATCAGCCGATGGCTGCCGTCCTTTTTTGGGCGAATAAAAATGTCGGAGATTATCTCTCCCGGCACGTGCCCCGCGGGCTCTAGAACTCCTTTGCTCAGCAATTTGGTGATCTCTGTATCAATAGCGTCAGCGGCATGCACGTTTGAGCCACAAAATCAATTTTCATCACCATTACATTCCCGCCAATTTCCTGATTTCCTAAAAAATGCCTGATATTTCCAGCCTTAAGGGGTTGGCATTTTTGTCGATATGATCACTGTTCAAGTCTGCGTGCAATCTCGCTTAACCTTGTAGGGACTGTAGGCTGTCGAGGATTAATTGGTATCTTTCTGTTGACAGTTCCGATTTCGTTTCGCTGGCGGCCCCGAGCCTTTTCCTAAAAATATACCCGGGCGTCTAAAATTGGGCCGCTAGCTGTTCGAGGAGTTGCGTCTCCTATCCGCCTTGAAGCGGTCACGTTTCGTGGTCACGCCAACAGTCTTTACCAGCTTTGTGGTCTCCTTTAATGCGTCGCGAACGCGTTTTGTCAAGATCGCGCCAGAACAGAGTAGGTTAAGAACTCCTGATCGCTTGCACAGAGCGTGTGAAACTCGAGATTGAGCGCGGGTTTGATATGAGCCCGCCTAATCTAAGCCATCTCGCAGCAGGCGTGTCCTAGCATTTCTAGGGAGTCCGTGCCATTGCCTAATGTTCCGGTGGGAATCGCTTCTGCTACAGATGTTACTGTGCGACTACGTCAACCGGGCCATTTTGTAAGAAGTTAGCCAATCAGAAAGCGAGTACAGAACAAAGGACCTTGACTTTCTTGAGATCTCAGACATCGAAATATTCGCTTTTCTCTAAACATTGGGAAAAATATGAGCAGGAATAACTTCAAAACATTTAATTATTCATTGTCAGACGTATTGCATGCCATTAAATTTCCTTAAAAAGGTTTAATCTCTAAATGACAAACATTTTACAGGATGGCCCGGTTGATGTAGTCGCACACTAACAGCTTGTTACACATGTTGATTAAAGCTGGGGACGTGCGCTGCATAAGTTGCATCACGTTGGACAAAGTAAGATCCCCTTTGCGCTGGTAGTTCTTTAGTTTATCCCAAATTTCAGGGTTCACCTTTGGGACACCCATTCTGGTCGTGGGTATCTCCCAAGAAGCTCTAAGCAGTTATACGATTGCTACTGCTCTTTTTCTCCCATCTATGGCGCCATTTTGGCCAGTTGTTTCCGAACTTTGGGGCCAAGCTTATTGCCCGCCGACGTTTCGGCTTCGAGTGCCTTAAGTATATCGTTTTTAACGTCGTCCTCCGAGTCCGAGGCGTTGTTATGAGAGCTACTGGTCGGCGCCTTAGTAGCGCTAGTGCCTTCAACAATTTTGCGATCTCGTCACGCTCTGCGTGTTTGCTGAGCCGATCCGCTTCATCGTCGGACTATAGGTGTTGCTCCCAGAGTCCCGGTGGGCTTGCTGATTTTTGCACCTTGATAGAGGGATTACACGCCAGTGGCGGTTTAGGGTTTGTTGGCCATTGTGCCCATGCTGGTGTTGATCTCTTGTATCGTCAACTGTACTGGCGGGACAATTCAGTTGACTGGCTGTGTTTGAAGTTAATAATAATAATAATAATAATAACGTGCTTATATAGCGCTTTATCCTCGCGGCTCAAAGCGCTTTACATTAATGGATAACTCATCCTATAAGAACCAGCTTTATAAACATGAGTGTGTGTTAGTATTGTGAGTTCTGTGACACTGAGGTTGGGCAACTTCCGACGGTCCTAGTGGTTCTTTAACGTCCCTCTGGTTCCGGTTAGTGTAGTGTATGTGAGAGACGGGGCCTACGGTTTAACGTCCTTATCCGAGAAGACGCGAAGGTCTAACCATTTGCAGATGTTAGAGCAAAGGCAGCACCTTCTCCTCAATTATTAGAAAAAGACCCTGAGTGTTGGCCCGGCCAGGGTTTGAACTCCCAACCTCCCGAACATAAGCCCGGCGCTCTACCACTGCGCTAACCGGTCGTCGGTTACTACGATGTCCTGTTCCGTAGCATGCTCTGTGTTCTCCTGTAGCGACATGACTAAGAATTTCATAAAATTTGCAACCAACCAGAGATACTTACTGGTTAAAATCCTGTTCGAAGAGTTAATTAAAATAAGGGGAAACTCCAAAACGCGTCCTTCTGGCAAGATAGCAACATGCAATGACTACAAGCGCAGTGCTTCTCATGTGACTCCGTAGTGACGTCGAGACAGAATTCGTGAAATCAAGCAACAATGCGAGGAATAATTCAACTAATATGCAATACATATATGTTGAATACTTTTTACTACAGTCCTATGTGATCATCTTTGTTTAGTGTAATCGTTTTGGTAAATCTGTGCGCCATTGTCTACGAGGTTGAGCTAATTAAGGCAACGAAAGAGCTATAGGTTATATATAACCTATAGGTGAATATAATATTCACTGAACATTGAAAGCATTGGGGACCGCGCGCGCTTTATTACGAGAAACAAAAAAATTACCCCTAAAAGCTAATTTTTTGTCGAATCTTAAAAGCCACTTGAGTAATTATACTAAAACAATTAATCGCCTCAGGCTAAGGAAATATCGGCGAATAGTCACCTCGACTTCGTCTCGGTAACTATTCGCCGAAATTTACGTCGCCCAGACAGACAGACAGGAATCTTAAATAAATTTAAATGCTTATTCGATTGTAGCTATCATTAGTACGTTTAAAAACATTGTTTGCTGCTTGTGTGACTGAGTTGGGAGCGCGTGGTACTTTTTACGGTCCTAGCCCACGTGACTGCGTTTCGCGTCCGAAAGCAGAAAATAAAAATAAAAACAAAAACACAGCCGAAATTATGACTCGGGCTCTTCCCACAGGAAGCCCGAGTAACAAGAGTATTTCTTTCGTCTTAGTTTTTCCCATGATGCACCGCGGGCTACAACAGACAGCAGGGACGGTGCAACCTTTTCTGGTTGATATAATATTAAAA
Source organism: Scolanthus callimorphus (assembly GCA_033964015.1). Taxonomy (NCBI): domain Eukaryota; kingdom Metazoa; phylum Cnidaria; class Anthozoa; order Actiniaria; family Edwardsiidae; genus Scolanthus; species Scolanthus callimorphus. The sequence goes on along the minus strand of CM066918.1, from coordinate 21,266,452 downwards.
TGTAATTGCATGGTATACAGGGTAACAACTTTCTAGAGTTTGTATCTTTGCGTAGACTGCATCGTTTGGTGTAGTTGACACAGACAATATCAGTGTAGCTGTGGAACAAAATCGAAGGTTTAACCTTCAAAGAAGGATGGCCCTCGAATGCAGTAATAAATCCTAGCTATGATGTTTTTTACCTCGCGTACTTTGATATCCAGCAATTGCATGCTCGAGAAAAAACATAACACCAAGAAGGCAAGAACGTTATGGAAAAGTCGTAATATTAATAGAGGTCAATATACATCGCTGAGCATCTACTGCCGACTGAGTTTACTGCACGCGTTGTGCTCGCGTGAGTCCAGCCTGTTCACGTGAGCGGCCACTCAAAAACAATCAGACGTGCCATAGGGGACTGCCACTAATCTGTCCTACTAGATGTGTTGTTTCTACGAAAAGACTGAGGGCTTGGTTGAGAAGGATACTGTTCACACTGAACCACAGTGAAAATTGACTGAGACTTTTGCTTTTCTCCACTAAGCTCTGCCCGAACAGTAAGACGGCGACCTGCAGAGACTTCAAGAGAATCGTGCCTTCTAAAACCTGCCATATAGCTTAATAGTTGGTCCTATATATAGTCGAAGGTAAGCTGTACTACCTTTGTGGACCGGTTTGTGCTCGACCTAAGAGTCAGTGTAGAGACCATTTTCCCACAGGATTAGATCGTCTTTTTCCTCATTACCAAATACTATCAAGTCTTTTTATCTTCCTTAAATCCACGCGGTCGACCTTGATGTTTACGTATTGTTGACAGAACTTTAAGCTGGGGCTGAATATGTGGAATGCTTTGAGTTCTGCCCCCTGATTAAAATAGATAATATGGCACAAATGATTGCATATTTTGCTTCAGTTTGCACAATTATTGTCCGACTGTCGAGATAAATCATACGTCGTACAGTTGTTCGAAGAAGAACAAGATGTCTGTGATCCGATAAGAATTAGATAACTGATAACTAAGAATTTCTCTACTAGCCTTTAAACTAGCCGTGAGTCATTTTGAGTTTGCAAAAAAACATAAGCACTATTTTCATGTATTTTTTTTATTACACACGGCAATTGTCAGCTTTTTTAGCTAATGAGTTTAATGCATGCGAACGTGTTTACGCCTTTAATCTTGTACCACGAACTAGCTAGACAGGATGGAAAACCGCGGCAAATATTTTTATATTGACACAAGCGATTGGTCTGTTGTTGAAAAATCGTGAAAATCCATGCCACAAAAAATTCATGTAGCAAAACTACTCAATGGAAACGGGGGAACGCTGTTTTCCTTTCTCCAAAAAGTTTCCTTAATAGAGTTTACTCCAATAACAAAGTAATAAACTTCCTTACTAAAATGAGAAAGTTATAAACTTCCACTAAAGAATGTTCCCAGCGATCATGACTTGTTCCTAGCTGAACGGTTTATCGTCCATCTTTTTGCGTCAAAGCAACCTCACGCCTAAGTATTCATTGCTGTGCTCTCGGTCTGATTACACAATTCATAAAATTCTTAATGCGAAAGGAGGTCTCGCCTCTTTCGACAGCAAAGAAACGAGAGAAGCCTCGATAAAGTAAGAACCACTTAATGCATGAGTCTAGGCCACTAGTTTTGTTTTCTAGGTAACAACTATTCTACCCTTTTCTTTCATTTACGTCTGTAACTCAAAAATACAACGCAAGTGTATGTTACTTGAGCGCGACCCGGAGTAGTTATTTCAAAATAAGCGGAAATTTGCGGAAAGCTCGCCCTTATATAAATGACTGTTTAGTTCGGTCTCTAGTTAATCTTATGAAGCAATCATTAGACTATACATCCGCGTAAAGATATAATAACCATGCCCATTTTATGTAAATGTGGATTTTTTTGAAAGAAAAGGCTTTATACTTTTGAAACGATATGATGAAATCTGTTAAAACGTTTGCTATAGTAAACATAGACATGTACAGAGTATTAAGGCATTTGCTTGGCCAAACAGTGTTCACAGGTGACCCATTGTTTGTTATATTATATGGCTTATATCGGGTTGTATGAAGGGATGTATGGCGCAAGGTTTAGGCCTGGAAATTTATAGAAATTCTCAATAAAAGTTCCTGAAATGTATCGTGATGGTTAGTTGTTGTTGTTCTCGATTCAACCAGTGAATAGTGTTCACAGGTGACCCATTGTTTGTTATATTATATGGCTTATATCGGGTTGTATGAAGGGATGTATGGCGCAAGGTTTAGGCCTGGAAATTTAAAGAAATTCTCAATAAAAGTTCCTGAAATGTATCGTGATGGTTAGTTGTTGTTGTTCTCGATTCAACCAGTGAATTGAAGGTAAATTCGTGAAACTTCACATGAGCATCAATGATAGATAGCTAGGTGGATAGATGGGTAGATGAATAGATGGATAGATGGGCTAGATGACAAGGTTGCTAGATGGTTAGTAAGCTAGGTGGATAGATTACCGAGGTGGCTGGGTGGATAAATGAATAGATGGCTAGGTGGATAGATGGATGGGTGGATAGATGGATAGATGACTAGGTGGATAGATGGTTAGGTTGATAGCTGACTAGATAGTCGGATGGATAGATAGCTATAGATGGATAGATTACTAGGTGGATTTTTTGGATTTTTTGAAAGAAAAGGCTTTATGGATAGGCTGGGTGGATAGATAGATTGATATGACTAGGTGGATAGATGGGTGGAGGAGATGGATTGATATGACTAGGTGGATAGATGGGTAGGTTGATAGATGACTAGATGGACAGATGGATGGATTGATAGATAGCTAGTGAGAGCTAGGTGGATAGATGGATAGACAGCTAGATGGATTTCATGGATAGATGGCTAGGTGGATATGACTAGATGGATAGATGATTAGGTGAATATATAGATAGTAAGCTAGGTGGATAGATGGTTAGGTGGATAGATAGGCCAGGTGGTGGATAGATGGATTGAGTGGATAGGTGGATATATGGTTAGGTGAATAGGGTGGAAAAATGGCTAGGTGGATAGATGGATATGAGCCTAGCCTCAGTTGATAGATAGCTAGGTGGATAGATGGGTAGGTTGATAGGTTGATAGATGACTAGATGGACAGATGGATGGATTGATAGATAGCTAGTGAGAGCTAGGTGGATAGATGGATAGACAGCTAGATGGATATGATGGATAGATGGCTAGGTGGATATGGCTAGATGGCTAGGTGGATAGATGCTTAGGTGGATATATAGATAGTAAGCTAGATGGATAGATAGTTAGGTGGATAGATAGGCCAGGTGGTGGATAGATGGATTGAGTGGATAGGTGGATATATGATTAGGTGAATAGGGTGGAAAAATGGCTAGGTGGATAGATGGATATGAGCCTAGCCTAAGTTGATAGATAGCTAGGTGGATAGATTAACGCTAGGTGGATAGCTGGCTAGGTGGATAGATGGATATGAGCCTAGGTTGATAGATAGCTAGGTGGATAGATGGCTAGGTGGATATATGGATAAGTGGCTTAGTGGATAGATTGCTAGGTGGATAGATATTGAATGGATGAATAGATAACTAGATGTCTAGATGGATATTTGGCTTGAGCGTGAAGATGCCTCTTTGTTGAGTCTCTTTCGGCGAGCGCCATGGGTGTCAGTTTTCGCTGGCTAGACTTTTGGCTTTATAGTCGTATAATTCGTTTCTATTTGTAAGCCAAGATATGTCTCTACATCGGGGCGTGAATATTCACTAAAAAAGGAATGGGGGGATATATATCGTCTCATGGTTCCCCTTCATTCCTCTGAAGTCGGCTCATTTTACTCCAGCAGTTCGCGTTATTTCTGCAGTGAGACAAAACAGAAAAAGTAAAAATAAGCAACTACTGGTTGATTGTTTAAGAAAGAAAAAAGGTTTATGTCACTGCATGATTCGCTACTCTTTAAAGGAAGCTCGAAATGGTTTTCCAATTATAGTGCACTATGTGGTTGTATCTTTCAACCTGACCTTCAATATAATAATACTGATGAATTTGTGGGGCAATGCATTCCAGCATGGGTCCCTAGATGTAGCCTTCTTTTCACTTCGAAAGTTACGAAAATCAAAAATAATGTGTGTGATAAAGAGGACCTCGAGCCTCCTTAAGCTACGCAAGCTCTCTGAAGACTATAGACGCGAGACAGGGAACCCATATACTATAGACAGAGCACGGTAGGCTTCGCAACCTTCGCGTGAGGATAGCCTGCTCACGTGACCTGGCGCTAAAGAGAAAACAATATATAGAATGTGAATCGTACACAGGAACACAGAAATAGAACCCGAAAGTTGAGAAGCGTACCGATTATTCAAGGTGAGTTTATAATGTAATACCAAACTATTTATACAGAAGACTATCCCAATCCCTGGCCCACTATTAATGTTAAATAACAATGTAAATGGTTGTCATGGTATATAACCTTAGCAGTTTAAGGCTGTGGGGGAAGAGAGCTGATCGGAGGCTTGTTTACGGCTTAATCTTCGGAAAGATATCTAGCTTACTGAAGAGTGATGAGTCCCCAGATGCCCTAGCTTTGGGGCCATGGTTTCACTAGTTGCGATGGAGTATTTTAAACTCATATAAATTATCGGTCAAGCTTAGGAAAATGCTGTAAGAAATAAAGCTGGAGGGAATAGGATTGCTTGAAGAGAGCAACGCAATCATTTAATACGTTAGAATCAGAACTGATCCGACAATAGAGTTGTCTCACGTCGACTTGATACCACCTGATGTCTGCACCTCGATCGTCTAAACGACACTTTGATACGAATTAAAGAATCGAAATAGTCAAAATGAAGCTTTTTCTGTTTCATTAACTATCTGGTAGATTGGCGACATTATTTGGGAAACTGAAGATCCAACCATTTGACCGAGAGCTACAAAAGACAAAACATGCTGCGGGAACATGAGCATTCCCGAACTTAGCCAATGCGGCTAAAACTCTAAGATCCTCCATATCTTTAGGATACATGAATTTACCGGGTTTGTCTTAACGCGCTTGTCTTCAGGCTTGTTTTTCAGTTAAGGGGAAGATCTAAGAGAAGACATTGGATAATACAGCGAAGCACATTTAGAAACTTGAACCTGGACTCATGCATCTGCTGTAATACTGATTTAGTACTGTGATTTAGTACTATTGCCATGGCGGTTTTGCACGGTGGAACGTATACAAAGAAGAATATTAAATATGGGGGTTACAAACAAATTCATTGCCAACACGCCTTCTTAGTTAGTTAATATTAAAAGATCAATGGTAAACTTTATGTTAAATTGTATCCTCGGGCTTCTGAGAGAGAAACACTTCCTAAGTCAAATCGTATCAGATACAAAGATTGTGCTAACGGCAATATCTTTCTGCTTTACCAAATCCTTAAAATCCCCACCTACCGTTTTCTGGAAAAGTTATTGAACACGCGAACGTCAACCCGTTGTCTGCGTCCAAAGGACAAGGGAAATTCTACAAGGTAGTGTCTTCACTAAAAACAACGAAAAACACAACTTTCAGGGACTCACAAGCATCAAATGACCTTAATCAACGTACGTGTTGTAAAAATTGCAACTATCTGAAGTGAAACTACCAACAACCGACGAAGGAGCATATAATCTTAGCTGGGGGATAAAAAATAGATACAAATTTACCTACTAAAATAGCAAGGCTCCTCAACTGTTATGGAAGATAGATATATTACAGAAATATTGTATTTGGAAGATTGCAATATGATCATTCTTCTCAGAAGACTCGGTGAAAGTGAGACATAGACCTCTAATCCAAATCTAAATATTCTACTCCAAATAACAAGTTCTAAAATGCTGTGAGAAGTTGCTGAAATCTAAATGTTAAAAAGTCATAGACAATGACTGGATGCTCTACCACATTCTTGATAGTTCTTTGAACTTAAAAACAGAATGTCTAAACCCAATTCAATAAAGATTGCTTAGAGAATTGGTCATACAATTGCTTGTGTCCTATACAGTGGAACTCCAGTTGCAAATCACAAAGCAGTATTATTATTCTTTATGCAAAGTATCACGGGACAGATATTTCATGCTCAGGTGTGACTTGACTATTATATTCAAAACCCCGGACTGGAAAGTATCAACCTACAGAACAAATATCAAATTCCAGTAAGCCATTCGGCCATCTGCCGTGTCCTGGCGAGAGCACATCCTCCGCGGTGAGTGGAACAACAACCTTGCTGAGCGAAAATTTTGCGCGGCTTCCCCTTCAATGATGATTATTTCTGACAAATAAAGTCGCTTTGTGGCCATGTGCAGTACTGGCTGTTGTCTTGTAAGCCATTTTTCTAATAATTTTCAGTAGCTGCGTGAAGCAGTCCCTGCAGTGTACTTTTTAAATCTCGAGACAACTAACCTTTCCGGAGAAAAAGTAGGGTATTTACGTAAACCTGATAAGATAGGCATTATTGAACCGTGCATTAAGTCGGGTATATTACAAAGCAAGAAACTGTAAAGATATTTCGCCATTTTCGATAGCAAAAAAGCTTTATTGTTTTGTCAGTTTATAAGCGCATTCAACCGTATTCTTTGCATAAAGTTAAAGTTGCTTAAAGTTAGAGTTCGGCTGATGCAATGAATCATGTAAACGAAAACAAAGCAATGCATTTTCGGCAGATTGAGTCGGCCCCTTTGATCCGTACTGAGACATAGACTTCCAGCCACACCTTCAGTTTAGCTTGAAACCCAGCGTAAACTACGAGAACAATTAACTACAAGAGCAAAAATACAACATAAATCCAGCAACAACCTCCCAAATTATTTTTCTCATCTATGAGAAAATGGATAAGACGCCAGTCTAAACCGAAAAAAAACTACTATATTAGTAGTGACGGCCGATTGGTTTTGAGCGCATTTCTAAGCGGTAACCATCCTGAAATTGCTTTAGGTGTTTAAGGAGAAAAGCATGCAATTCTTGGCATCGGGTGGACTAATAAAGAGCAAAGTTATGGACGTAATTAGGATTAACACACGCAAAGGAAAATCATCATCTTGTATTTATATCAGTGACACAACTAGAAGTTCAAGGTATACACAGAGAATAACACATGGGCGCGCGGAGATATGGAATTTATCCTCACGAGTGATAGCGCAGCGTCCATACACCAATTGGATGAGTTCGCAAAAGTAGGCATTATCTTAATTTTTCACACTGCGAATTGGGATATTTCGCAGTGGCCGAAATCCTGATAAAAGATACATATAATAACCGACAAATCCGCAAAATAACAGATAATCCAAGCTGCGCACGCAAATATAATAAAAAGTGATAAGAGGTTATTTAAATTATGTATAAATTACCAGGTCATTTTACAATTATTTACTGTGCTTGACCAGGATGCACAATTTGCGTGCTTCGCTTCTACAGATATAACTTAATCTCCGGTTTTGAAATTCTGGATATCGTGCCCAACGATCGTTTCACTAGCCGAACCCAACCAAGATTTCATATACAATATCACAAGCAGATTAGATATCCCGGACCAAGATATCTGTGGGTAACAAAGATAACTGAGCCGACATCCTGGATCCGCTAACCACCCAGATCTCCCTACAATATCTATGGGTAACAAAGCAGACTGAGATATCCTGGACCCGCGCTAACCACCAAGATCTCCCTACAAGGATCTGTGGGTAACAAAGCAGACTGAGATATCCTGGACCCGCGCTAACCACCAAGATCTTCCTACACGATCTGTGGGTAACAAAGCAGACTGAGATATCCTGGACCCGCGCTAACCACCAAGATCTACCTACAATATCTGTTGGTAATAAAGCTGACTAAAATATCCTGGACCCAGCAACCAACCAAAATCTCCCTACAATATCTGTTGGTAACAAAGCTGACTGAGATATCCTGGACCCACGCTAACCACCAAGATCTCCCTACAATATCTGTTGGTAATAAAGCTGACTAAAATATCCTGGACCCAGCAACCAACCAAAATCTCCCTACAATATCTGTTGGTAACAAAGCTGACTGAGATATCCCGGACCCACGCTACCACCAAGATCTACCTACAATATCTGTTGGTAATAAAGCTGACTGAGATATCCTGGACCCACGCTAACCACCAAGATCTCCCTACAATATCTGTTGGTAATAAAGCTGACTAAAATATCCTGGACCCAGCAACCAACCAAAATCTCCCTACAATATCTGTGGGTAACAAAGCTGACTGAGATATCCCGGACCCACGCTAACCACCAGGATCTACCTACAATATCTGTTGGTAATAAAGCTGACTGAGATATCCTGGACCCACGCTAACCACCAAGATCTCCCTACAATATCTGTTGGTAATAAAGCTGACTAAAATATCCTGGACCCAGCAACCAACCAAAATCTCCCTACAATATCTGTGGGCAACAAAGCAGACAGAGATATCCTGGACCCAATAACCAACCCAGTGCTCCCTACAATATATGTTGGTAACAAAGCTGACTGAGATATCCTGGACCCGAACTAACCACCCAGATCTCCCTACAATATCTGTGGGTAACAAAGCAGACTGAGATGTCCTGGACCCAATAACCAACCCAGTTCTCCCTACAATATCTGTGGGTAACAAAGCTGACTGAGATATCCTGGACCCGAACTAACCACCCAGATCTCCCTACAATATATGTTGGTAACAAAGGTAACTGAGATGTCCTGGACCCAATAACAAACCCAGTTCTCCCTACAATATCTGTGGGCAACAAAGCAGACTGAGATATCCTGGACCCGAACTAACCACCCAGATCTCCCTACAATATATGTTGGTAACAAAGGTAACTGAGATGTCCTGGACCCAATAACAAACCCAGTTCTCCCTACAATATCTGTGGGTAACAAAGCTGACTGAGATATCCAGGACTCAATAACCAACCCAGATCTCCCTACATTATATGTGGGTAATAAAGGTAACTGGGATATCCTGGAACCAATAACCAACCTAGTTCTCCCTACAATATCTGTGGGTAATAAAGGTAACTGAGATATCCTGGAACCAATAACCAACCCAGATCTCCCTACAATATCTGTTGGTATAACAAAGCTGACTGAGATATCCTGGACCCGAACTAACCAAGATCTCCCTACATTATCTGCGGTTAACAAAGCTGACTGAGATATCCTGGACCCGCTACTAACCCAACAGATCTCCCTACAATATCTGTTGGTAACAAAGCTGACTGTGATATCCTGAATCCAACAACCAACCCAGATCTCCCTACAATATCTGTCCTCCCTAAAATATCTGTGGGGAACAAAGCCAACTGAGATATCCAGGACCCAATAACCAACCAAGATCTCTCTACATTATCTGTGGTTAACAAAGCTGACTGAGATATCCTAGGCCTGCTAAACCAACCCAGATCTCCCTACGTTATCTGTGGGTAACAAAGCTGGGGATATCCTGGGCCCAATAATCAACCAAGATCTCCCTACAATATCTGTGGGTAACGAAGATGACTGGGATATCCTGGACCCGCTAACCAACCGAAATCTCCCTATTATCTGTGGGTAACAAAGCTGGCTGAGAATCCTGGGCCTGCTAAACCAACCCAGATCTCCCTACGTTATATGTGGGTAACAAAGCTGGCTGAGATATCCTGGGCCCAATAATCAACCAAGATCTCCCTACAATATCTGTGGGTAACGAAGATGACTGAGATATCCTGGAGCCGCTAACCAACCAAAATCTCCCTATATTATCTGTGGGTAGCAAAGCTGACTGAGATATTCTACTCCCTACTAATAGACAGGGAGGGAGTAGATAGTAATGTTATTGTCAGTGTTATAACACAAGCCTTTTACGTGATAGTGTGATGTGTGCCAGTTTCTCGAGGGTTAAATGGGCTTTCGCAGTTGTTCCAACAAAATGTTGAGAAGTTAGCTTAGCTGAATGGGCCATTTAAGAGGCATTCGTCCGATTTCCGATTTCCAAGTTTGAAAACTGTTCAGAAGAAATAAAAAAGGAATCCACTTCCATTGGCTAGATATCAGACGAAAATACTTCAAATTTCAATATAAATTTGAATCGTAGAAAACAAATATTATATTTTCATTAGCAATTAGCAAATTATTTATTAAATTAATAACTATTTCCCCAAAACTAAATAAATCATTTTCTAGTTTCGAGCAGCTAATTCTATTCCACAAAGGTTTACATCAATACAATTTCCTTAATACAATTCTACGGCACACTTGGGACCACCTTGATACAAAAATCGGTGGTTCTATTGAGTTCTGACGGACAACTTACCCAAATGAGAAAATAGTTTTATAGATAATTATAATTTATTAGATAATTATTAATGTCATTAACATATCAAAAAAATATTACTTCTTTTCTACTCTTCAAATATGTACCTAGTTTAAAAGCAGTCAAAATGGAAACTTTTTTGCCGAATTACCTTTAAAGGGGCACTCGCACGCTTGCCTGACAAGCAAACAATTGAAATCGCAATCCCATTCCATCCTCTTGATAATAGATAAAAACACTTCGCGGTAAACGCAAATGTGTTTTTGGTGATTAGAAAAATACTTATTTTTTGACAGGCTGTACAATAATTAAGCGTGCGAGTGCCCCTTTAAGTGCACATCACCCCTGAGATCAGAGGAGAGAACATGGACTGAAAGTTGTGCTTGAACAAATAAGAATGACGGAAATTCTGTCTCGATACCTTTTTTGTGAGGTTTTGATGACGTGGCGAGACAGACTGGCACATTTCTGACGGACTAGAACTTGGTCAAACGAGAAAATCAGTTTTTGCCAATAATTATTGATTTTATTTATCAATAATTTATGAAAATATCATATCTGTGTTCTACTTTTCAAAAGCTTTTAAAATGACATATAAAGCAGACAAAATGACATCTATTTTGCAAAAGGACCCTTTGAATCTTTCCCCATACCTTAACAGACAACACTAAATTTGTAATGTAATCATCCCCAAATCACTTATATGACTTGGTATTAGCCTAATTAGTCAATGCAGGCAAGTTTTAGCGGCAAGACTGCCGACTTACAAGAAAATTTTGATGTTAATTCAAACTTTGAAAACTTGTCATCCTGACAAGATTTCAAAAACTCATTGTTGCAATCCGTTTCCATCCGCTCTGTAATAGGTCCATGAAGCCTTCTGTCATGTGATTGATTTGTAGTTAAAGGGCTATTTAACAAACCTAGACTAGTATTTTGGCTATCCATCAGTTATCTGTATATGTTTTACATCACCAAAAAAAATGGTGATTTTAGATCTAAAATCGTCACACCGCTCCTTTAAGAACTTGGGAGGTCGAGGACGAGGGCTTTTTTTTGCCCTCCCTGAGATCGGCACCAGTGCACTCTTTCAAAAAAAAAATGAGTATTTTGGGAATAATAATAACGAGATGGGCGAAACTATTTTATTTTATTTTGTTATTTTATTTTGCTAACCGGCTATTTTGCTAACCGGAATTTATTTTTATGCTCAGAACCTTGCGCGTTATTTTTTGGCGATCTAAGGGGAGGGATCTAATGGTATGTCCCTTACAGGGCTATAACTCTAACAAGTTACTAAATGGCTTTTTCACACATTCATATTGTTATTCAAATGGCCGTACTACTTCCTTATGTCCGGGCCAATCTATCAACATTTCAGTCTTAACTACACTTTAACCTCTCAAACTGTCTGACAATACCTCAATCTCTCAAATCGACCCTGTAAGTGACGTCATCAGGCTAAACTCACGCGAAACCGAGCGCGCTTTGTTTACGCGGCGTATCTGTTACACTGCTGCCTTGAAATAAGTTGTGTTATTTGTAGTTTACAGAAAAGATGACGGGCTATAGTGTGGACTACCTTGGAGTTCCCGAATCTGTGCATAGTGGGCTACAAGTACGAATGATCGAACCACAGAAGAGCTCGATCCACTACCCGCGCTATCTACCTTCTGGTTGTGTGTCGCGCCAGGCCTGTAGTGATCAAGACGATTTTTGCTGTCGCGCGCACAGAAGATTACATGCGCAAGACTGGAATTCGTCGGCTTTTAGCGCCTACAGTAGGAGAGAATACTACAGGGAAAGGCTCGGCCAAGAGGCAGGGATTAAAAGACATTTGCAAGCATCTGTTATAGTCAGGAACCCTCCATGTAAAGAGGTGTTTGAAGAAGAGGAACCGAAAGAACACGAAACCCTTCAGGGGGAGGGAAAGGCAAAGAAGAACCCTTGGGGTAATGAATCCTACTCCGATCTCATCGCCACCGCTATTAAGAACTCTACAATGCAGAGGCTTACCCTACCTCAGATCTATGACTGGTTTGTTTTAAATGTTCCGTATTTTAAAGACAAAGAGCATTTACCCTCTACAAAGGGATGGAAGGTAAGCGTGAATTAGTTTCAAATGTCGTGCTAGTCTGGTGATTAAGAAATACGGCCATTATAAATAGTATATGTCTCATTTTGAGCGTGTTTACGCTTTCGTGTCTTTAGCCTGTCTCGCTTATGTGAGACAATCGCGCATGCGTAGTCTTACTCACTTTATCACAAACAAACGCAGCTTCAGCTTGCAGCCATTGTAATACTGCTCGTGGAATGAATGCAAATTACAGATTAAAAATCTGTATTACTCACAATTTCCATTTGCGTTGAATATTAATTTTAGTAAGATGATTCGAATTCGAAACAGAATAGCGATATTGACTAATCGCGGAACGAAACGTAAACAAAAGTAAACTAGTTAAAGTCTCCCTAAAGCTAGCCCCGTCCTTTTTAAGAACGAACATTTTAAGGGATTTGGGTTTTATATTTGTGGGGGTTTATTTAGTACTATTTGGAATGCCCTCAGCAGGTTTCTATTTTGCTCGGGCCGAAAGAAAGACGGTCGAAGTGTAGTAAGAAGTGGTTTGTGGTCGAAGTGGTTTTGTCAGATTCCTAAAGACTCAAGTCAAAAGTATGTATTCAGTCATGCTCGGCCGCTGTATCCTCGAGCACGATTCGCTAAAACGATGGAATGGTTTCGCGAGCTCAGCGTTAAAGCACAAAACTTTCAGCTTCCGGATATTATTGAAAACAAAACAATGATTCGTTAAATAAGCGTTTAAAATTCAGAACACAAATTAAAAGACACTTTAGTGAGAAAAAAGAAGAAAACGATGCTCCTAAACGCAAGAGTCTTTGCTAACAGCTTCAAACGCTTGGAGAGAAAAGACTCAGATTTCAGAACTGATCCTCCCATTGTACCCGAAACAGTTTGCGCGCTTCAGGCAATTGGAAAGTGAGTCCCTACAAATTGAATTTTTTTCTGGATACCGTACTTTTTCTCTCCTTATACTCGGGGCTTCTACAATGCCTCCTCGGGTGTAACTATCATGTCGAGATTGTACTACAGGTGGCATGGTTTTGTTATAGTTACATATTTGCCGCATTTTAAATCACAATGCAGCCATGCGAAGTCTCTATGGAAAACAATCTAGTCTTTCTTGTTATTGTGAGCATCTGTATGTAATATACACAATGTACAAAAATAACTAGCTGCATGTTTTAATATTGCCTATGCAAATCGATCGTTCTAAAAAAATACAAATACGGAGCAAATCGTTGTTGGGAGATTATTTGCTTGAAAACCACGCCTCCCAAAATGCATGTGAAACATATCTATACCAACAGTTAAATGGGTATTAGTGACCCGTGAATACACTAAGGCCTACGGCAAACCTCGTGCCAGAGTCGCGCCGTTCAAATCCAAAACAATAGAAAGTTTTCTATTATAAAGTCCAATGAAGCGGCATCCTTTGAAAAAGGAAGGGTTCGTCAGAAGAAGGTCGACTGAAGTTCAACGTTTGCCGTAGGCCTAAACGAGCATTGTATTTAGCACTTGCTACATCTGTTACATCATTTGCCTTTCAGTTTGCGTCTAGTCACTTCAAGGGATGGACCATTAGAAACTGGGGGAGAGGAGGAGGGAGGGTGAGGGCAATTCCCCCAAACAATTCGAGCAAGGCCAATCCTTCCCCCCAAAAAAAGCAGAGATCTACGCTAGTAAAAAAAAACAAATACAAATTCCGGGGGAAAAAATGCTTGCAGAACCTGATGCCCGAAAAAAAATCGATCATGCGAAATAAGGTGTCACCCCCCTAACAAAAAATCTAATGGTCAATCCCCCTAACCAAGTACTCAAGCTGATGAAAGGCACTCATATTTGTTGAATTTATCATCAACAACAACAAATATCTTTGTTTACATATCACACTGAACATTGTATAAAAATGAAAAAACCCTGCGTTTGATATGATGATGCCTAGAAAATAATTAAAAAGCTACTCGAGCTAGGCAGCAGGGCACAAATACAAACAACAACACAGCAAGAAATGCAATAAAGAGAAAATAGGACAGAAAAAAAAACATTAAGTCAGTGATGACAAGTGATGAGAGAGAAAGCGAAATGAAAGAGACTAATATGAATTTAGAAAATTGGCTTTGATAGAAGACTAAAATTTATTTGAAACACTTAAAACATTTGAATAATTCATTCATTCTATTCCAGATTACTACTCCTTGAAATCGAATGTTTTAAAATATATGTACTGTTGAGCAAATGTCGATGTCAAAAGGTAAATGTCGTCTTCTGATGCTGATTCGTGTACAAAACAAAGTTTAAAATCTAACCATCACTTTGTGATGGGCTACATTTTATTTTCGTATAACTTATGTTAAAAATAAGAAAGACGATACGTCCACCTATAATCAACGAACTTTTTCTCAAAACGGGGTCAACCCCCCTCCCCCTTCCTCCCCAGGAATCCCCTGGCCACGCCTCTTGACTTCTTGGCCCTAGGGTTTGACCCTCTTTTCGTTTGTTCAATTTCAGAACGCTATCAGGCACACGTTATCGCTTCGACAGCGTTTCGTGCGTCTGCCGGACCCAAGCAACCCCTACCGGTCATGGTGGATGGTAGCCACAGATGACATGCGCAAACAGAGGCGTAAAAAACCGCGTTGGAAATCAAGGGGCACACAGACAACGTTCAACTAAAAAAACTTATAATTATATTACCCATGCATCACATTCTTTAAAATTATCTTATCACTTATCATCATTTTCATATAATTACATTATAATATTTGCAAGTATGTGAAATAAGAATTTGTGAAATAACAAAGATTTTGTTGTCAAAGAGAAAGTTCAGGTTTCTTAGTTGTTTCTGTAGAAACTTCATACATGACAAAGTGCCATAGCAACTTGCAGTTCGACTACATCAACCAAAACCACCCAAGTATATTTCAGCTTTTTGGGCTGCAATTCTTATAAAAATCTAAAACAATTTTTTCACACCAGTGTGTTTAGCCTTTTGCTTTGCACTTGCTTTATCTGTTGTCTATTTTCCATTTTAAATGCTTGTTGATGTAGATGCCTAGGTATTCAATGGTAGTCTTTTTATTCAATAGAGTGGTTTTCATAAACCCGTGGAACAAAGTGTAATAGTCAAAGTGTAGTAGTCAAGCCATCACAAAAAAGAAGAAAGAAATTAGAGTGTATTTCTACTAAACATGCTGAAGTGTATTCCACGGGTTTATGGAAACCACTCTATTGTGGATTTTCATATTAGGTATTTACTTTTTGTGGGAGCTTATCATTATCACAGGGAATTTCTGCAGAATCCCATCCATAGGAAAAGCTGAATTTCCCAAGGTACACACGTGTTCCAAATTCACATGGATATCCATGGGACCATTCTTCTACCATGGGAAATTCAGTTTTTCCCATGGGTTTCTGCAGAAATTTCCTGTGTATGGAGGAGAAGGGTACAGATTAGATGGTAGCTTGTGGGATCGGTGACTGCTCCATTCTTGTATATGGGCGTGACTAGCGATTTTCAGGGTTTCAGGTACAATGCCTGGAGAGATGGATTCATTATAAAGGTTTCAGTAATAATTGGGGAAGTAATAGGGGCAATGATTCTGATCATGTGATTAGGAATATAAATAGAAGACTTGTTGGTGTCGAGGGAGGACAGGAGATCATTCTCTTGTATTTTCGGTTACTAGAGACATGACAAAGCTGGGAGCTCAGGAGTGGTTTGAACGTATTCCACTGAGCCTTTGCCTGTATCGGGCATAGAGTTCGGTTGGGTTGGGCTAACACTTATGATTCGCTATATCGCGTTTTTCAGTGTATGTCTTACTAAACAAAAGAAACTAATCATAGTCGACTACATTTATCGCCATCCCGAATCCAATATTCAACATTGTAATTCAACATTTCTACATTATAAGCGGTGGTCGACTAGAAAGCCTAGCTTCTCTGGCCACCGCACACAAACAATTAACACTTCATTTTCCTTTTTGTTTATGTTTTAAGTGTACTGTGTACTAAAGAATTCCTGCTAGTGTATTAGTGTGAAAAAATAAAATTGAATTGACTTTTATAGACTTGTTATGTTCATTATTTCCCTTCACTTCATTATTGGTACATTTTAGTGTAGAAAATGTTTCTAAACCTTAGTGATTGCAACTAACATCGTGCCTCTAAAAATATGAAAATTTGTGTCGCATCTGTTGTTCAAAATACTCGATCGTGATTCGCTAATTTGTAAGACAATTTCTTTTTGTGGCCTTGGTTGGAGTAGTCGCTCTGTAAAAAGGTAAAAAAGAAAGAAAGAATGATCGTGAAACTGTAGAAAGCACAAGTAGAGCACCTCTTTCGAGAACTATTGAAAGTCTGTATAAGATTATTTGATTATGAAGCCTTCATAGAGCGGGACAATTACATGAAGCCAGGCACAGATGACGCCACACTAATTAAAAACGCAGACAAGCAAATCACACGTTTCTCACATCTCTCTCTAAAGAACGATACAAAATGAATTAGTAAACTGTAGTTCCACTCATTATAGCAGAGCTTGTATGTACTCCTACCCTGGCTCGTATTTCGAGCCCGATCTGAATGGGATTTCAGAGGGATTGTCTGAGTCTCGTGATCTATTTTTAAAATTATGTGCGCAGCGCTATTCAGAAATGCCTGTTGGGTGCCTATCACGTGACACTGGGAGGAACTATCACGTGACAATGGACCTGCTTGCCCTTGTTTTATGTGCTTATATGATATACATGAATGTCAGGCGCGGATCCAGGGGGGTTCATCTTCTTTTAAATTTTGTTTAGTTCAAAATTTATGACTTTTTAAAATTTTTAGAGCGTGAAAATTCTAAAAAAAAAATAAACTTGGAAAATTAAAAGTTTCATAACTTTTGAACTAAGCAAAATTTTTAAAAACGCAGACAAGGTTTTTGAGAACCACCTTTACGGATTAAAACAATGTGTTACTTGGGAGTCAAGGTCAAGCAGTTCGGCGGCGATAGCTCTTGAAAGCCTTCAAAAAACTTATTATTTATTTTTGCCATAGCCATATAGTATAGGTTGACATGTTTTGATTAAAGGTGGTGTATGATTTTTTTTTCGAGGAGGTGCGCGACTGGCGGAACAACAAAATCGAAAATAAAAATACAATGGATCGAGATGCAAAAGTTTTAGCTGTAACTTTTACGATCCATAAATTCAAACTCTTAGACACAAACTGCGACATACGTAGTTCCCAGCTGCCCGTGTTAGAGATGAGGTGGAGATATTATGGTATAAAAATTCCAGTTCTTGCTTGTTTTCCAACCATTTCGAGAAAATTTATCCACAATGACCTGATTGCAAACCGCATAATTGTGAATCAAGATATACGAAGTACAAATCATTCAATAATTCAGAAACAGAAAACATCAAGCATCTAGTGCTGCACAGTCTGGGAACTCTAGTGAAGTCTTGAATTGCCCAAAACCACTAAGTCTATTAAAATAATGCTAAAATTGGTACAAAATGCGTCGACTAGAACCGGAGAACTAAGACATATTACAGTACCACTTATTTTTTGGAGAGCTGCCCTAAAGGGAAAAGCGCAATTAAGATCTGCTACCTGTGCTGGGCTGAGATCAAGGAATATGAGGACGGAGGATACTTCATTAGAGTCGAAGTTTGCGGTGAAAATACGCTATTTTCCTTTCAACCTCTGGCAAAAAAAATGGAGTAGTGCTAAAGATCATGATGTCTTGTACTTGTGTGCCGAATTTTATGGATTTTCAGGTAAGTGACAAATTAGGTACTACTGGCACTTTAAACAAAAGAAATCAAGAAATTCGGACTGAAATCGCATGCGCACTAAACACGAAATTTAAACTCCAACTAGGCCTTATAGCGCCTGTGAACCAATCGATCTCTGGTTGGCACATTAATAACAATGGATGACGTCAGCGTGAACAGCGCTATTGAGCCGGACCTAGGAATTCCAGGGTGGGTGTTCATCAAAAAGCACCGGAAATTCCAGGGTGGGTAAACATCATTTCCAAGGTGGTCATGAGAAAATTCACTAGAATTCCTGAATGTAGTGAAGGGTAGGGGCAACCTAAAATTTCCAGGGTGGGAGCTGAACCTAGGGTCCTAAAAAGGGGGTGCAGATTATTTTGTAACGGCCCATTGAGCACTAACGGCTGGCATTCTCTACACCTGCATCCCATCCCTGGCACCAAATCATAGAAAACTAGTGCCACCGTGTTTGTTATTCACTTTGGTGTAACTACTCTGATTGGCTGTTTACTTGTAACACAAATACTCTTAAACTTTTATTATTTTACCAAGGAAAGAACCTTAATTCCGCATAAAGAATTTAAGTACTTAACTGTAAAATTATCTTTGTGAAATAATTTAAGCCCAATGCTCGGCTTCCTTTGTTATCACGATTTCACAGTTAATTCGTGAAGAAATGAAATTCTTTTAATTATCACTAAACGCGAGGAAGATGTATAGAAAAAATTTAATTGCGCAAAAAGTAAATAAACGAGGCAAATAGAGTATTTTTTCTCGATGCAATTTCTGCCTAAAGAACCCCCCACCGAGGCGGTAACCAATTCAGTATAAAAGGGAGCAATATCGTGAACTTGTTAACACAATTAGAAAAAAGCAATTTCTTAGTTTTCTTATTTGACTAAGATGATTGACTTCTATGAAATTTCAAAAAAACGTACTCATGTGTAATAAATAAAACTGTGTACACTTGAATTCAATTTTTACAGTGTTTAATCTTTTTATCACGGAAAAGTAATATGGAAACGGTTTTCGTTTATCTCCAGCCATCATAAGTCATTTTCTGTCCCGAAAGAACATGCAACCTGTCTCACACAGGCACGACAAACAATCCGACAAATTCTAATTATATTTTTAACAGAGGAAGCCATCGCCAATGTAAACGCAAGAAAAAACACAAATTGGACGTAAGCATTGGTGTTTGAATGTGTTTGCTCACCAGCACAATAGATGACGAATTTAAGAGCAAGTTTCTCTTTCAAAATCCATCCTGTTGAGCATGTCAAATCGCTAATTTACAAGATAGAGTTGGAGAGCGTGTTTGTGAGCGTGCCTACAAGGATATGGAAGTGAACGAGAATCACACACTAGCGGAACATCAACTGTCTCAATATGGTCACTGTTTTCTACTGGACGTTAACTTTGAGCCTACAGAGAACATCTACATCGTCAACATAGTCACTTCGGTCATCAACGTCATATTTTCCCTAACCACCGTCTTAGGAAATGCGCTGATTATGTATGTTGTTTGGAAAACAAAGGCACTCCATTCGCCCTCTAACACACTGCTCTGTTGTCTTACGTTTTCTGATTTTCTGGTTGGTTTACTGGCGCAACCCGCGTTTGTGGGTCATAAGATTGGAGAGATGCAAGAGAATTACGAGATCTACTGTGTAACTAGGATTATGACAGAAGTCGTTGGCTCGATTGCCTCGGGAGTCTCGACTCTCACACTGAGCGCTATCAGCGTGGAGCGATTTCTGGCGTTGCGGCTTCATTTGCGTTACAAACAGATCGTCACCAACTCAAGGATCTTCATGGTCGTCGGCCTGTTTTGGGTTTTCTTCTCCGTCTTAGTGCTGTCAAGGTTTTGGGTGGCAAACGACGATGTATTCAACAATTTTGCAATACCCGTTTTGCTTTCCAGTTTCGTCGTTACTTTTGTGGCATATTTTAAAATTTTTCGCTGCGTGGTGCGGCACCAGAAACAGATCACCCATTTTGAGGTGAGGCCTGCTTCAGATGAACGCGACGCTTCGCGCGATAAAGAGAGCAGGCCTAAGACCTTTAATCTCCTAAAATACAAAAAATCCACCCTGACAATGTCCTACATTTTGGGTATTTATTTGTTGTGTTATGTGCCGTTTTTGGTGACCATGGTAGTGCGGCGATTTCGCGGTTACACAGGTACTGTCAAAGTGGCCTACATTTGCACCTCTACGCTGGTGTTTATGAATTCATCCGTAAATCCGCTGATTTACTGCTGGCGCATCTCGGACATCCGACTCGCCGTCAAATACGCACTAAGAAGGTTGTTCTGCGCAGGCGCATTAGGGCGGGACAGCGAGAGCGACCAGTACCACCTGTCGTCGGTAACACCCCGACTTGGTAGCCCCTCCGCCACATTGACGCGCCACTGATGACGTCACATTTGCAGATACCTTCAAATGACGTCACCGCATAACGGTATCACCAACTACCACAGGTTACCCAAACAATTAGAGTTTTGGGCTCGAGCAACAGGAACTGTAAGAATCACTCACATCTCAAGATCATCAACACTTATGAGCAAATAAAGGTTTAAAACAAATATCGCACTTCTTGTGTTTGTGCAATTACAGTATTGTGCTTGCTATACTTTAATTCTGGTAATAAAATAGTATAGCACAAATTGCCGTCATTTATCTTAAGATATGTCTGACCCAATATTGTTCGTGGAAAAATTAACGACACGAAATAAACGTGGGATGCTAGAAATCTAATTTTCCTTTTCAGCAGACGTGTTTTCTTTGTTCGAGCTAGTAATTCCAACGTCACATGAATATGAAAATAAAAATAAATTAGGTCATACTTTTTTACTCTAAAAATGTGAACATTTTCAAAAAAGCACAGCTTTTACAACTTTTCAGCCGACATGTCAAATTAGATCGAAGCCTGTATTTTATTGCGGCAATGAAAGTTTAAGGGCCTATAATGCCAAAAACAATTGAATGCCAGGTGAAAGATCTTCAGTTAAGAAAAACAGATTCGAAATATTTATTTTTTGAAAAGCTTATTCCTGTGGCGAGTCATATATGGTAGAAATTATTTTGATTTGTCAAAATGAATCAGGCTTAACTATTTTCTTTTAAATTGTTCCTTTTGAAAAATAGGTGAGAACGATTGTTTTAACAATCTATTCTTAACCTTTGGTGGTACATAACCGAGGAGAAATCGAACAATTTGGCTCCTGCATCGTCTATTAAGTAATCCTAGCGTTAACAAATTGCATTTTGGGCAGCAGGACGTTACCAGAAGGAAGGATATGAGGACGGATGCAATAATTTGTTGATAACGTTAAACATCTTGAAGATCCAAGGATAATTTATACACGAATAAATTCGATTTAGTAATTGTAAACAAGCCTTTGGGAAAATGCGTCAAACGAAAGGCTGGCGTCAATGGTATAACATGTATAGCTACTTTAATTGTTAATTTGTTTGGCCTACTGCTAGATGGTGAGAAACAAATACAACCACACACATGTCGTTTTGGCTATTGACCTATATCGGGTTTTCGTTTCTCTTCTTGGCAGCCATTCAAAAGAATCCACATAAAGCTCATTTCCAGGAATAAAATTGACAGGAAAAAATAGTCAAATAATTAAATAGGAAAAGAGAGGAAACAATTGCCAGGAAAACTATATTTCAGCCAAATCAATATATAATTGACAGGAAGAAAAAAAATTCAGCCAAATGCTTATAGAAATTGACAGGAAGGGAATTTCAGCCAAACCATTATAGAAATTGTGAAAAATGGCAGGAAAAAAATTCAGCCAAATCATCAATAGAAATTGACAGGAAAAGAATTTCAGCCAAATCGTCAATAGAAATTGACTGGAAAATAATTTCAGCCAAATAATAATAGAAATTGTGAAAAATGACAGGAAAAAAATTCAACCAAATCATCCATAGAAATTGACAGGAAAAGAATTTCAACCAAATCTCGTATAGAAATTGACAGGAAAAGAGTTTTAGCTAAATCATTAGAGAAATTGCCAGGAAAAAAATTTCCTCCAAGTCACAAACATAATCTAGTTGGAATCAAGACGCACGTTTTTTCATAATCAGACCACTTACAGAATCTGAGCGGAAACGGTTTAATGCGCGTCTACACCATCTCATATTTCCTCGGTGCAGTATAGAAATCTGAGTAAAAGAAGGAGGAGGAGAGGGGCAGCCCTAGTAAATTATGAGTTCAAAAGGGGGAATGTCTAGGATGTCTAGGTGATCAACTTGTGCAGCAAGATAGTCTGTTCTTGTTTTGATCTAGAGAAACAAGGCCGCGCCCCCATGTATACTTATACTGTAGTTAAAACAGAAGCAACACCCCAATGTATTACTTATACCAGACAGGACGGGGGCTAGCGCAAACCAAGGAAATATCCTGAGTTATAGGTACTCTTTCTTTGAAAAACTCAATCCAGGTATTAAGGTGGCTAAAATAGGGAGAAATAATAACCGGATGGGTAATAGCTTAGCAAATTTTTCGTGATTTTCTTTTAAGGACTGAGGTAAAAGAACTAGTTCAAGCTTTGTAGCGACTGAGTTTCCTGTCCTAAGTACTCAAATAAGTACTTCTGAGCACTTAGACCTAGATATTCAGTTTTACAGCGATGTATATTTATATCTTATAGGGAAGAAGAACATTATTGACGAGCTTGTCGATTACCGGTGCTTCACTTACAATTACAGGGCCTATAACTTGTCGTCTACCGGTGAAAGACTTGCAAAGGGGAGAAGAGTGTACCTTGTCGACTCGCCTACCGGTGCTAGACTTACAAGAGGGAAGAGGGCTAGCCTTGTCGTCTACCGGTGAAAGACTTGCAAAGGGGAGAAGAGTGTACCTTGTCGACTCGCCTACCGGTGCTAGACTTACAAGAGGGAAGAGGGCTAGCCTTATCGTCTACCGGTGCTAGACTTACAAGAGGGAAGAGGGCTAGCCTTGTCGTCTACCGGTGCTAGACTTACAAGAGGGAAGAGGGCTAGCCTTGTCGTCTACCGGTGCTAGACTTATAGGGAACAAGGACAAATCTTGTCGAATAACGGTGATAGACTCACAACGGGGACAAGGACAAACCATGTCGACTATCGGTTATAGACTCACAACGGGGACGAGGGCAAACCATGTCGACTGTCGGTGCTAGACTTACAAGAGGGACGATGGCAAACCATGTCGACTGTCGGTGCTAGACTTACAAGAGGGACAAGGACAAGCCATGTCGACTGTCGGTGCTAGACTTACAAGAGGGACAAGGACAAACCATGTCGACTGTCGGTGATAGATTTACAAGAGGGAGAAGGACAAACCATGTCGACTACCGGAGCAAGAATTACAAGGGCACAAGGACAAATCTTGTCGACTACCGGTGCTAAACTTACAAGAGGACAAGGACTAATCTTGTCGACTGCAAACCTTATCGCCGACTATCGGTGATAGACTTACAAGGGGACAAGGACAAACCATGTCGACTATCGGTGATAGACTTACAAGGGGACAAGGACAAACCATGTCGACTGTCGGTGCTAGACTTACAAGAGGGACAAGGACAAACCATGTCGACTATCGGTGCTAGACTTACAAGAGGGACAAGGACAAACCATGTCGACTGTCGGTGATAGACTTACAAGAGGGACAAGGACAAACCATGTCGACTGTCGGTGATAGACTTACAAGAGGGACAAGGACAAACCATGTCGACTATCGGTGATAGACTTACAAGAGGGACAAGGACAAATCTTGTCGACTGTCGGTGATAGACTTACAAGAGGGACAAGGACTAATCTTGTCGACTGCAAGCCTTATCGCCGACTATCGGTGCTAGACTTACAAGAGGGACAAGGACAAACCATGTCGACTATCGGTGCTAGACTTACAAGAGGGACAAGGACAAATCTTGTCGACTGTCGGTGATAGACTTACAAGAGGGACAAGGACAAACCATGTCGACTGCCGGTGCAAGAATTACAAAGGGACAAGGACAAATCTTGTCGACTGCCGGTGCTAGACTTACAAGAGGGACGAGGGCAAACCTTGTCGAATATCGGTGCTAGACTTACAAGAGGACAAGGACTAATCTTGTCGACTACCGGTGCTAGACTTACCAGAGGGATGAAGGCAAACCTTGTCGACTATCGGTGATAGACTTACAAGGGGACAAGGACAATCAACCATGTCTACTACCGGAGCAAGAATTACAAGGGGACAAGGACAAATCTTGTCGACTACCGGTGCTAGACTTACAAGGGGACAAGGACAAACCATGTCGACTATCGGTGATAGACTTACAAGGGGACAAGGACAAACCATGTCGACTGTCGGTGCTAGACTTACAAGAGGGACAAGGACAAACCATGTCGACTATCGGTGCTAGACTTACAAGAGGGACAAGGACAAACCATGTCGACTGTCGGTGATAGACTTACAAGAGGGACAAGGACAAACCATGTCGACTGTCGGTGATAGACTTACAAGAGGGACAAGGACAAACCATGTCGACTATCGGTGATAGACTTACAAGAGGGACAAGGACAAATCTTGTCGACTGTCGGTGATAGACTTACAAGAGGGACAAGGACTAATCTTGTCGACTGCAAGCCTTATCGCCGACTATCGGTGCTAGACTTACAAGAGGGACAAGGACAAACCATGTCGACTATCGGTGCTAGACTTACAAGAGGGACAAGGACAAATCTTGTCGACTGTCGGTGATAGACTTACAAGAGGGACAAGGACAAACCATGTCGACTGCCGGTGCAAGAATTACAAAGGGACAAGGACAAATCTTGTCGACTGCCGGTGCTAGACTTACAAGAGGGACGAGGGCAAACCTTGTCGAATATCGGTGCTAGACTTACAAGAGGACAAGGACTAATCTTGTCGACTACCGGTGCTAGACTTACCAGAGGGATGAAGGCAAACCTTGTCGACTATCGGTGATAGACTTACAAGGGGACAAGGACAATCAACCATGTCTACTACCGGAGCAAGAATTACAAGGGGACAAGGACAAATCTTGTCGACTACCGGTGCTAGACTTACAAGAGGGATAAAGGCAAACCTTGTCGACTATCGGTGATAGACTTACAAGAGGACAAGGACTTATCTTGTCGACTACCGGTGCTAGACTTACAAGAGGGATGAAGGCAACCTTGTCGACTATCGGTGATAGACTTACAAGGGGACAAGGACAATTAACCATGTCTACTACCGGAGCAAGAATTACAAGGGGACAAGGACAAATCTTGTCGACTACCGGTGCTAGACTTACAAGAGGGATAAAGGCAAACCTTGTCGACTATCGGTGATAGACTTTACAAGGGGACAAGGACAAACCATGCCGACTACCGATGCTAGACTTACAAGGGGACAAGGACAAATCTTGTCGACTGCCGGTGCTAGACTTACAAGAGGGACGAGGACAAATCTTGTCGACTATCGTTGATAGACTTACAAGAGGGACGAAGGCAAACCATGTCGACTGCCGGTGCAAGAATTACAAGGGGACAAGGACAAATCTTGTCGACTGCCGGTGCTAGACTTACAAGAGGGACGAGGACAAATCTTGTCGACTATCGTTGATAGACTTACAAGAGGGACGAAGGCAAACCATGTCGACTGCCGGTGCAAGAATTACAAGGGGACAAGGACAAATCTTGTCGACTGCCGGTGCTAGACTTACAAGAGGGACGAGGACAAATCTTGTCGACTATCGTTGATAGACTTACAAGAGGGACAAGGACAAACCTTCTCGACTATCGGTGATAGACTTACAAGGGGACAGGGACAAACCTTGTCGTCTACCGGTACAAGACTTACAAGGGGACAAGGACAAATCTTGTCGACTACCGGTGCTAGACTTACAAGAGGGATGAAGGCAAACCTTGTTGACTATCGGTGATAGACTTACAAGAGGGACGATGGCAAACCATGTCGACTGTCGGTGCTAGACTTACAAGAGGGACAAGGACAAGCCATGTCGACTGTCGGTGCTAGACTTACAAGAGGGACAAGGACAAACCATGTCGACTGTCGGTGATAGATTTACAAGAGGGAGAAGGACAAACCATGTCGACTACCGGAGCAAGAATTACAAGGGCACAAGGACAAATCTTGTCGACTACCGGTGCTAAACTTACAAGAGGACAAGGACTAATCTTGTCGACTGCAAACCTTATCGCCGACTATCGGTGATAGACTTACAAGGGGACAAGGACAAACCATGTCGACTATCGGTGATAGACTTACAAGGGGACAAGGACAAACCATGTCGACTGTCGGTGCTAGACTTACAAGAGGGACAAGGACAAACCATGTCGACTATCGGTGCTAGACTTACAAGAGGGACAAGGACAAACCATGTCGACTGTCGGTGATAGACTTACAAGAGGGACAAGGACAAACCATGTCGACTGTCGGTGATAGACTTACAAGAGGGACAAGGACAAACCATGTCGACTATCGGTGATAGACTTACAAGAGGGACAAGGACAAATCTTGTCGACTGTCGGTGATAGACTTACAAGAGGGACAAGGACTAATCTTGTCGACTGCAAGCCTTATCGCCGACTATCGGTGCTAGACTTACAAGAGGGACAAGGACAAACCATGTCGACTATCGGTGCTAGACTTACAAGAGGGACAAGGACAAATCTTGTCGACTGTCGGTGATAGACTTACAAGAGGGACAAGGACAAACCATGTCGACTGCCGGTGCAAGAATTACAAAGGGACAAGGACAAATCTTGTCGACTGCCGGTGCTAGACTTACAAGAGGGACGAGGGCAAACCTTGTCGAATATCGGTGCTAGACTTACAAGAGGACAAGGACTAATCTTGTCGACTACCGGTGCTAGACTTACCAGAGGGATGAAGGCAAACCTTGTCGACTATCGGTGATAGACTTACAAGGGGACAAGGACAATCAACCATGTCTACTACCGGAGCAAGAATTACAAGGGGACAAGGACAAATCTTGTCGACTACCGGTGCTAGACTTACAAGAGGGATAAAGGCAAACCTTGTCGACTATCGGTGATAGACTTACAAGAGGACAAGGACTTATCTTGTCGACTACCGGTGCTAGACTTACAAGAGGGATGAAGGCAACCTTGTCGACTATCGGTGATAGACTTACAAGGGGACAAGGACAATTAACCATGTCTACTACCGGAGCAAGAATTACAAGGGGACAAGGACAAATCTTGTCGACTACCGGTGCTAGACTTACAAGAGGGATAAAGGCAAACCTTGTCGACTATCGGTGATAGACTTTACAAGGGGACAAGGACAAACCATGCCGACTACCGATGCTAGACTTACAAGGGGACAAGGACAAATCTTGTCGACTGCCGGTGCTAGACTTACAAGAGGGACGAGGACAAATCTTGTCGACTATCGTTGATAGACTTACAAGAGGGACGAAGGCAAACCATGTCGACTGCCGGTGCAAGAATTACAAGGGGACAAGGACAAATCTTGTCGACTGCCGGTGCTAGACTTACAAGAGGGACGAGGACAAATCTTGTCGACTATCGTTGATAGACTTACAAGAGGGACGAAGGCAAACCATGTCGACTGCCGGTGCAAGAATTACAAGGGGACAAGGACAAATCTTGTCGACTGCCGGTGCTAGACTTACAAGAGGGACGAGGACAAATCTTGTCGACTATCGTTGATAGACTTACAAGAGGGACAAGGACAAACCTTCTCGACTATCGGTGATAGACTTACAAGGGGACAGGGACAAACCTTGTCGTCTACCGGTACAAGACTTACAAGGGGACAAGGACAAATCTTGTCGACTACCGGTGCTAGACTTACAATAGGGATGAAGGCAAACCTTGTTGACTATCGGTGATAGACTTACAAGGGGACGAGGACAAACCTTGCCGTCTACCGCTGCTAGACTTACAAGAAAGAAGAAGGCAACCCATGTCGTCTACCGGTGCAAGACTTAAAAGGGGACAAGGACAAACCTTGTCGACTACCGGAGCAAGAATTACAAGGGGACAAGGACAAATCTTGTCGACTACCGGTGCTAGACTTACAAGAGGGATAAAGGCAAACCTTGTCGACTATCGGTGATAGACTTACAAGAGGACAAGGACTAATCTTGTCGACTACCGGTGCTAGACTTACAAGAGGGATGAAGGCAAACCTTGTCGACTATCGGTGATAGACTTACAAGGGGACAAGGACAATTAACCATGTCTACTACCGGAGCAAGAATTACAAGGGGACAAGGACAAATCTTGTCGACTACCGGTGCTAGACTTACAAGAGGGATAAAGGCAAACCTTGTCGACTATCGGTGATAGACTTACAAGAGGACAAGGACTTATCTTGTCGACTACCGGTGCTAGACTTACAAGAGGGATGAAGGCAAACGTTGTCGACTATCGGTGATAGACTTACAAGGGGACAAGGACAATTAACCATGTCTACTGCCGGAGCAAGAATTACAAGGGGACAAGGACAAATCTTGTCGACTACCGGTGCTAGACTTACAAGAGGGATAAAGGCAAACCTTGTCGACTATCGGTGATAGACTTACAAGGGGACAAGGACAAACCATGTCTACTGCCGGTGCTAGACTTACAAGAGGGATGAAGGCAAACCTTGTCGACTATCGGTGATAGACTTACAAGGGGGACGAAGGCAAACCATGTCGACTGTCGGTGATAGACTTACAAGAGGGACGAGGGCAAATCTTGTCGACTATCGGAGACTTACAAGAGGGATAAAGGCAAATCTTGTCGACTACCGGTGATAGACTTACAAGGGGACAAGGACAAACCATGTCTACTGCCGGTGCTAGACTTACAAGAGGGATAAGGACAAACCATGTCTACTGCCGGTGCTAGACTTACAAGAGGGATAAAGGCAAACCTTGTCGACTATCGGTGATAGACTTACAAGGGGACAAGGACAAACCATGTCTACTGCCGGTGCTAGACTTACAGATGCTAGAGGGACGAGGGCAAATCTTGTCGACTACCGGTGCTAAATCGCCGGCCGTTCACACCGCGCGATATGACATCGACTTGAAAGGGTACCTTGTAGTCTACATGTGGTAGACTTACAATAATAAGAGCCTATAACTCATCGACTACTGGTGCTAGCCTTGGAAGGGTTTCCCCTTGTCGTAAGGCATCTCCTTTAATATTATATTTACAAAAATACATCTAATATAAAAAAAACTGTAACTATATAAACAAAAACTATAAGCAGAGATGCAAATAAAGAAGGTTATTATTAGACTAGTAGCGCGACAAGGGCACGCCCAAGTTGTTTTACCTACACTGTGCGATTATGATACCCATACGATATGTAAGCCTCACCGCTACTTCTAGAATAACAATTATTTGACTTTTGCCTACTTTGCACGGCGAACGATACTCAAAAGATTTCATTACACTTCTGTTTGTGCCGTTCTATTATACACAGCACGAAATCCTTACTTTACGGATGCGATTTGGAAGCGAAAAGGTGACGTAAAGGAAGCATTTACAGACGTTTACGCAACCTTTTCTTTTGCGTAAATATATACTTTACGCAGCGATAACGTTTTGCGTATAGGCTGCGTAATGACACAAAAATTCGCAACTTTACGCTTACCACAATGAAGCGTAAAGTCGTTCTTAACGCAGCTTTACGGAGAATGTAAATTCTAGTAAAGAGGGTCTTTACGCTTGGGACATGTGCGTATTGGTTCGAAAATGCGTTTATGGATTTTTCTGTTATACGGCGAAATTTCGCGTTTAGACAGCGTTAACTTCATTTGGAATATGCTTTCTATTTGTACTTCGTTTGTTCACACAGAGGGGCAGCTTGTTGCGCTCCTGCAGGCCTGTAATTTGTTTCACCCAAGAATAGAGAAAGCCTTTCACCTCCCGATTAAGAAGAAATGTCCCTGGTGGTATGGTGAGGCGTGGTATAAAAAATGAGCATTGTGAACCTAGTCATGAGGGCAAGCTGCACTGCAGCACAAATACAAGCACAATGATTTTGAGTACTGTTCTTTTATTAGAATTTACCCTCCAATCTTGCCCTTATATAATATATTATTAAGAAATACAACTTTGCCAATCATCATTTCAATATTATTGTCCTAAATTTAAGCGAGAGAGGAACATTTTCATCTTCGCGGAGAACGTCGGTTTGCCAGGCGAATTATTTCAACCAAATAATTAGTGTTTCCGCGTCGGAGTACAGAGCGCTCTTGTCACTTCTGGCGTAGTACATTGTACAGATGCATTTCGCTTGGGAACTTTGCTCTTTCGTCCATAACGTTTTCAGCCACTCAAAGTCGATGGTTAACTTTCTGGAGAAGAAAGCAATAGGAGCATAATGAGCTTCGAAACATAACAAGTATGAAACAAACACCAATATTTTTTTATCTGAGATAAAACAATATACAGACATTGGTTGTGACGCACATACCAGTACATGCATTTTACCATACTCTTTCCCCAGTGCATGTTACTAAAACGGGGACCCGGGGACGGGGAATAGCGGTCTGGGGACGAGTAACGAGAACCAACGTCCCATAACTACATTGATGTGCAAAAATGAAAATAACGGAGATTTGTTTTTGATGCGAAAAAAAATTATAACGCCGTAAAAATAGAGC
Organism: Scolanthus callimorphus; assembly: GCA_033964015.1. Classification (NCBI taxonomy): domain Eukaryota; kingdom Metazoa; phylum Cnidaria; class Anthozoa; order Actiniaria; family Edwardsiidae; genus Scolanthus; species Scolanthus callimorphus. The sequence continues at coordinate 21,235,648 of CM066918.1, read as the reverse complement.
TTTGTAGTGCAAGTGGGATCTTTTCATCGGCATGTTTTCATTCTTGTAAATCAAAAGCCTGTTGAGAAAAGGTATATTTTGCTATGATGTATAGGATGGAAATTACACGACTTCGCACTAACAGGCGAACACAGATATGCTAGGGGAGTTGACAAGAACGCATCTCCTCACTCAACTGCCAGACAGTCAAATTAACATGAGGCATCCTGATTTGCTGGATACAGAAACATTTGAGTTCTCAAATGACCTTGAGTGGGATACTCTTGAACAAAGCATCTGTGACCTGTATATTTTGTGTTATTAACTTCTCCAGTGAGACTGAAATCCATCCCCACCATCATCACAAATTCACCTGCTTGCCTTTGACTGCATTTAAAAAGTTCTTTTTAACACTTGCGAACGGCCGCCGTGTTTATCTTATGCAAAATGCACAAAACCTGTGGTTCCCCGTTCCCCAGATCCCCTCTCCCCGTTTTAGTAACATCCTCCCCTAGTAGACTGTTACGCCTTTCGATTTTTCAGGCTGCCGGCAGCTGTCTCAAATAGACGAGTTGCTTATGTATTGTACCACATGATCAATATTTGGGGGCGCTAACTTTGAGAGATTGGCAAGACAAATAGACCACTTTCAATATATTAAAATTCCTACTTGAATATGAGGGTCAGGGGAATAACACAAAACAAACAAGTTATTCATTTTTCGATGCCAATGTAGTTTCTTTTTATTTATTCCCCTGAGCCTCGGCTTAAAGTAAGAATATTACTATATCGAAATTTGTCGATTGTTTTGCTACTTTCCAACAAAGTCTTCAGCCTAAATTGTAGATCACGTGGTATATAAACAACTTGTCACGTGGTGCTTAAAAAGGTGACTCGCTCGCGATCAATTTGAGACAGCCACTGGGGGGCTGAAAAACTGAGAGGTGTACTAAGGGTCTACTGAGAAAGTAGTACAGACTCCAAAATCTAAATCAAGTTTTCTCAAACAAACTCACTTTTACACACAAGGCAAGCTTTAAGCCTGCAGCCAAGGGTGTGAAAAGGATTATGGCAGGTCTCCCCCTTCCATCAAAACAGAATTCAAATTTTGAGGAATTTCCGAATGGCCCAATTGTGGAGTACATGTTCTGAAATTGCTCAAAAATGACTTTATAATATAGAGCAAATTTTAACACAGTAGAAGTAATGTGATTTATATTTAAAATTAAAGTCATAGCATTCTTCCAGCTAAGGCGATCTTTCCATGATGCCAAAGTAAGCATCAGCCCAGGTTGTCAGGCTTATCTCGGTCAACCCTTCTGCTCATAATCCTTTGTAAGTGTTTTAATCCTGGGACAACCAGGTTCTCAGACAGGATTGCCTGGATGGAAAATCAATTGATAGCTATACCCATGCATACAATCACCATTGCCATAGCAACATTTCGTTTTTAATAATAATAATAATGCTTTCTTTGTTGAGGATTGCACTTAATATTAGAAGATAATATGCATGTGGCCTTTAAAATAAGGAAAATATTGTTTCTTATAGAAAACACCAAAGCAAATTTTGATTCTGATATTCTCAATTCCAGGGATAGGGGTGATAATTTGGCTCTTTGTTGTGTATTCTTTGTAAAATTTGTTGGAAACTTTTGTGTGATCTGGTAAATCATTAAATCTGATATTAGATAAAAAACATATTTACTATGGTATAAATTTATTAGTTTTTCTTATTTAAGACTATTGTAAAGACTATTTGAGCAATATCGTTACTTCAGAGTTTGATTCCTAGTGCTTTAACATCAGTTTGTTTTTGAAGGTTCCCATGAAAGGAATAAGCAGTGTTATTATTCAGCACATCGATGCACTGCCCAAATATGGTCATTGGAACGATAATAGCTGTCTTCTGTACATGACAGCTATCTTGCGATATCCGTCTCTGAGAGAAATATGATGTTTTGAGCTCGTAAATAATACACAAAAGTCATGTTTTTCGGGGCTTTTTGTGCTATCGATATGCTGAATAATAAAACCATTATCCTGCTCGATTTTGCAGAATATCGTCTGATTTTAGCCAACTCGGGACTTCGTCCCTCGTCGGCTAAAGTATCAGACAATATTCTGCGCAATCTCGCAGGATAATGGTTAAGTAGCCGTACCAAAAAATATTCATGGAGACCTGAAAACATTTTTTTAAAGTTTCCTAAAATAATGAATAGCAACTTTTTTTACGCCTTCCTGTTCAAATTGCACAAAGTTCTAACACAATCTGTCTTAAATATTCTCATGTAATTTTGCAAGTCTCCTGTCTTCCAGGCACCAATGATATTTTCACACAAAATAAATTTGTAACAAACCTCTTAGCAAGCCTTGGACCAAGGGCATCTTTCCTCCCCTCCATGGTCAACAATTACTGTCTCTTTGACTTCATCTCTTGTAGCCATTTGCAGCAGATTCTGACCTGTTGAGTTAGGTAATCATATTAAATGTATTATTCACCTGACAGTCCTTAACTGGCAACACCTAGGATAACTAGAATAACTCCTGCTTTCTCAAAATACTTCATAAGTACCAATCTACACAAGTACTGGTAGTTCTTTCTTAGGATAATGTGCATGATCTACTGGAGCCAAGAATAGCTGTGTTACAGAAAGAGCAACTCCTTAAATAAATGAACCACAAGTCTTCTAGTAGCTGTAATGTTTTTGTCTGCATTCCTTTCTCCGCAGGCCGACAGGCCACGGTTCAGCTATGTAAATCTGTAGCAAATAAATCTCACTTATTTCCTTTGATGTCTCTCGTTATAATCAATTTGGTGGAGGGAATCACTTGGAATCGATTTGAATTTGCACAATTCTTGGTATGACTCACTTGGATTGCCAATTGGAAGGGATCTAGGGTCATTCAAACTGGTTTCTATTCTGCTGGTTTCTCTCTACTATAATACCTACACAAGGTATTCAGCAAAATGCTCGACAAAGGCAACACCATTCTAAAACTATACCGGCCATGAACTTCACCAAGTTTCACACCGAAAACCTACTCATTTCAATTTAAAATTTCAGTTAGCCTTCAAAGAAAGTTTGAACAACAACTTTAACAACTGGAAGCTGTTTCGGCTCCTCTGGTTGGGTAAAATATCATAAATTTGCAGCTAACCTTGTGTTATTAATATACATTGATATTATATTGATAAAGTAGGGAAGTGAGCGGAAAATAAAACAAAAGGGGTCATCCAAATGGCAACCCAATTTAGTGTTGAACTAACAATTATGCAAGTTCCATTGGATTGGATACCAAGTTATTTCTCCCCCTAGTGGAATATACGAGAGACATACCATAAGAGGAAATAACTGAACTTTATTTACCACCACAAACATAATAAGCTTTAAGCCAGTCTTCGGTTTGGTAGGATGCTCTGAGGGAAGTCAATGTTCACTAGGTGTTGTTGTGTATTATAAGCAGAACTGTGCAAGCTGTCTGCGAGCTTCGAAGTGCTTACCTGCTGTAGTTCTTAGTTTCAATCCTTGCTTTGTACTGTCAAGTTGAGCTTTAAGTCTTCATATAACACCAGGAAAGCTTTATTCCGTCTGATACAGCGCTAAAATGCCCACAAGAAGCGACAAACAACGACGACCAACACTCGTGTTGGAAAATAACGGTTTTCCCGCCGATGCTCAGAGAGCATGCGTACTGGAGATACCGCTGAAGCAGCACGCAGTCACCTTGAAAATTACCCAGAAGAACTTGCGATTGGACGACATTCGCCGCAGTCACTCTAAACGTATAATTCGGCACTTTCTTTTGAAAATACGAAACGAAAAGTGTTTTGTTAAAACAACGCTAGATTACTCCTCTTTTGGGGAGTTATTTTAGCTCTAATCAAATTCACTCAAGCGAGTACTAGCAGTACTTCTCTTCGAAATTCTTACTCCTGTCATTTAGTACTCCCGAGTTACTCCATCAAATAGGGGCTATTCTAAATTAAACAATACTCCACAAAAAGAGGTTTTTTTTTTTACCATCGTTGCTGAATAGACTGTTTGCAGTCCCATATTTATCACAGTGTGTGCATAGCCTTGACGTGACTCAACCGTCTGTCACACAAACACAAGTGAATCATATGTGTTAAGAATCATGTTTCAATGTAAATACTGTAAAAAGGGTAGAAACCTTCGCCTTCGCACCATTGCTGTAGGCGATCAAGAGTGCTCTATTTGTCCGTATATCCGTGCTTTTTTGCATTGTTTATTTTCTTGATTTTGACCCTTGATTTTGGACATTTTAGCGCTGTATCAGACGATTTTGAACCTGTCGCGAAAATGATTCAACAGAGTGTTATGTTTGTTATCCGCTGTTAGTTTGCTGTTCGACTTGTCCTTTTTTGTAAAATCGCAACTTTTTAAAGGCTCCTTCTTTACAGCGATTTGTTTTGCGTAAATGTCTGTAAAGAACGCGATCCTAAACGCACATTTACTTGTGGCGTAAAGATTGTTGGGTTTACACAACTTTACGCTTGCGTAAACGTTTACAGTCACTGAGTACGAAAACCGTGAATACCTGAAATATGCCATGAAAGTTTCGTTTGTTATTCGCTGTTAATTTGCTGTTCGAGCTGTCTTTTCGTAAAAACGTAACTTTTAAAAGGTTTCTTCTTTACGACGATTTATGTTTCGCGTAAATGTCTGTAAAGAACGCCATCCTAAACGCACATTTACTTGTTACGTAAAGATTGTTGGGTTTACTCAACTTTACGCTTGCGTAAATGTTTACAGTCACTGAGTACGAAAACCGTGAATACCTGAAATATGCCATGAAAGTTTAGTTTGTTATTCGCTGTTAATTTGTTGTTCGAGCTGTCTATTATCGTAAAAACGTAACTTTTAAAAGGCTTCTTCTTTACGACGATTTATGTTTCGCGTAAATGTCTGTAAAGAACGCCATCCTAAACGCACATTTACTTGTTACGTAAAGATTGTTGGGTTTACTCAACTTTACGCTTGCGTAAACGTCTACCAGTCAAACTATGAAAAACGTGAATACCTGAGATATACGCCACGAAACTTTATCAGTATTTTAACTTATCCCAAAATAGCTGGTAGGAGTTTCAAGTCTTGGTATTGGTGCTTTTTATTTTATTCTTTCAATTCTTGTTCTGAAAATTATTTACTATAAATATGATCCATTTTATCAGTGTTCTACGTAGATTCTCGCATGCGAGAATTCATAAAAAACATACTTCAGATATATTTCAGGTGTTTACAGTTTTCGCAGTTTGTGTGTAAAAAGGTTTACGCTTCTTTAATATCTGCGAAAAGGTCGCGTAAAGGTATTTTAACCTTTAACGCAAGTTTACGCGTCACGTAAAAATGCGTAAATGTACAGGCTACCTTTACGCAAAAATACGCCGATAGCAAAATTCCGTAAAGTCCTCATTTCGTGCTGTGATAATTCTCAGTTGCCATTTTGTACTCTAGTGGATGTTCGCCTAGGAGCTTCACTTCCCGGTTCACTTGCATCTACACGCGACCGTGCTTGGCTCCCTGTCCAATAGTGTGACCCTTCGTAATCGGTAAAGCCTGACGGGTCATCACGAGAGATCATCCTCCGAAGGGTGCGCTTTACAGCTGATCGAATGTCTGATATCCTCCAGCAATAAACCAGAGGATTCACGGATGAGTTGAGGTAGACTAGAGTCGACGTTACGACAAATGCCACTTTGACCTCGCTCGTGTATCCGAGCATCCTGCGCGCGAACAGTACACCCATCACTGGTAAGTTAAACAGCAAAAAGAGTCCCAAGATAATGGACATAGTCAGGGCGGATTTTTTGTACTTTAACACATTAAACACTTTAGTCCCTCTACGAGAGTTTGAAGGCTGTACGTTACTCGCGATTTGTGCCTGGTGCCTTAACACGCATCTAAATATCTGAATGTATGCCACAAATGTCACTAACAGACTCATCATTAAAACTGGTAACATAAATCCATACAGGTATATTCTATCATCCCCCATAACGAACCTGGCGGAGTTAACAGCAATAACGAGGAACCAAAATATTCCAGTCACTTGCAACACTCGCTGAGTTGTCACGATCTCTTTGTAACGTAGGTGGAGTTTTAGAGCAAGGAGGCGCTCAATACTGATCGCGGCGAGTGTTAAGATGGACACACCCACGCATGATATCCCTACAATCTCGCTCATAACTCGTGTAACACAATACATCTGAAAGTTGTTCTCCATTTCTCCGATTTTGTGCACAGCAAACGCTGGCTGGGCAAGTAAGGCCACTAGAAAATCCGCAAGTGCCAGGCAGGCTAGGAGCACGTTTGAAGGCGAGTGTAGTGGTGTAGTCCTCCAGATCACATAGATGATAAGAGAATTCGCGGCGACGCCAACTAGAGCGAAGACCACGTTTATCACGAGTGTGATCACATTAACCAGGTAGAAATACCCAACGTGATCAAATTGACGTCCAAGGACAAACACGAAGAGTTTGTTAACACGTTGTCGGTGAGAAGCGAAACGTTACGGCTAACGGAGAGATTCATTAGTGAGCGATATCGATGATTTCACGATATTAACTGATGTGCTATTGCCGTGCCTTTAGGCTAGTGCTCTCTTTATTTCCTCTGGCGTTTTTCAGCCAGGGGCTCGACCTTTTACTCGTCCACTAGCACTGCACGTAAACTGTACACCTGTTATATATACAGAGCGAAATGCTAAGCGTTGCTAGGAGTCTTGGCTGGTTGTTAAATACGCGACCAATCCTAGCTACTCGCTGGTGGGCTAATTGAGTCAATCTAGCGAATTGGATAAAATGTTGGTTATGAGATCTGTCGAGCTTCTGAAATGTTCTGAATATCGGTACGAACAAATACTACATATGAGTAGCACTGAATATCCCATTCGTCTGTTTATTCAACAACGAGCAGCTGACGCCACAGAAAATGTTATTTCACCTCAGAACCATATTGTCTCATTACTAAATTGATTCGTATTTTACACAAAAGCATTTCAAAATAGTTATATTTTCTTTCTAGAGTTTCACAAAAGGATGCCCGGTTTTAATTTAGTTGATAGGAAGAGTGGGCCGCGTATCGTTTGTATGTAATTCTTGTTTCCTGTCCCCTGTGAATAGCTTGGCTCAAACAGGGCACTAATGGCCTTGTTCAGATGGCGGTAACCTAAATTGCTGCCAGTCTATATTCGGAAAGCTTAATTGCTGGAACAAACAGGTGTGCAGCAATAAAACAAGTAGGAAGGTGCCAGGCATAGCAAAAGGCTCAAAAACTCGACTTATAATCACCCACAATAACGTTTTCAATTAGAGAATTTTTAGTCTCGCGACAAAATTGTGACAAAATATTTCGGGGGAAAGAAATAATTAATGATTGAAAAGCACTGTCATGAAAACAGCCGACTTTGTGCCAAGAAATTTACATACATAACGAAAGTTGAAACAATATTTATTATTTTGCAACTACATAAACATGAATAAAGTGCCTATAAAATGCCTATAAAATGCTAAAAAAACGAAGGAGTTTAATTTATTGATGAATAGAGACGAGGGATCGCATCTTAACTATGTAAGCTTGATAAAGTTTTAGTGTTGACGTTGCACAGACAGATATCGCGTATTCTAGATAGTCATGGCTAGATGATAAAACGGGCGGCACTACGAACATGTACGAATGGCTTTGAGAATATGACAGCCCAAGCATATTAAGCTGGCCTTCGGCTTATTGGACTATCAATGCGTATCCTTGGCACTCGCTTTAACTCTGTACCTAACGAGCTAACAATAAATAGTGCTAAATAGGGATTATAGAACAATGAAAGGGATGAGAGTATTAAAAAGGCAGAATACACGCAACCCTCGACTGATTTTCCTATAACTATTTCCTACACAGTGTGAACCCTTCTGGAAGCAAACTTTCGAACGATCACTTTTGAGTTGACAGTTGAAAGGCATTTAGGACAATTATACTACAATTTTTATAGATGAATGAAATGAAATCGAAAAGAAAATCCAAGGAAAGAAAAGTAAAGAAAAAGGGATTCTATGTAAAGCCATGTGTGTGAGCTGGAAACCGAGCATATGAAACTCCTAACCCATGGAAATCTTTCTCTGGGAAAACTTTGTAGTCAGTGAAAAATAAACACTTTGCCCGAGTCAAAGTCGGATGCAATTTGAATTGTGAGCCAGTGATAATAATAATAATAATAATTTACATTTAATATAGTCAGGGTCTGATATAGTTAAGCATTATAATATAGCTACGATATAACGCGCGCTCTGATTGGTCCAAATCTATGCTCTATTACACCGATAAAGTAATGGTTCTCCCCCACTATATCATAAAAGCATTAGAGCACAACTTTCTATGACTTTATCGGCAAATAGAGCACTTGTGATGTTGGGAGAGACACTCGAAACGTTTTAAAAACACTCGCCTGCGGCTCGTGATTTTACAACGTTCTCGTGTCTCTCCCAACATCACGCGTGCTCTATTGCGCCGATAAAGTCATAGAAAGTTGTGCTCATTTTCGGTCTAATTATAAATTCGAAAATTTTATCAACGACTTAGCTCAAATTTGCCACAAGCAGTGGAAAGAGCGTGCTGAAATTAGTAAAACAAACAAGTTTGAGACCGATCGGTTACAAACTCGCGGAGATTCAGCCTTGCAAACAAACGTAAACAAGCCGTATTTTTACAGAGGTTTGTATGGAATTTTTAATTGGGATTGCCCCCCAAAACTAGAAATATCTATACGGATCGCCCTGAAATTTGGGATTATTGCTTATTGCCTATGCGCTCTTCGAATGGGAGGTTTAGATTTTAGCTAGCTTATTAATTAAAGGTATGACTAGTTTAACGGGAAACTAGGTGGTCTGCGTCGGCGGAGACGTGAACATGAACAACAACAACCAAAGGTTGAGATTTATGTTAAAAACGCCGTGGAGAAATGGTGTTTTGCTGACGTTTCGAGCGTTAGCCCTTCGTCGTTAGCCCTTCGTCGGCGTCTTTGCTCCGACGAAGGGCTAACGCTCGAAACGTCAGCAAAACATCATTTCTCCACTGCGTTTAACATAAATCTCAACCTTTGGTTATTAATTAAAGATATTATAATTATATTTACGTTTTTATAAAACCGTTTTATTTTTGACGTAGCGTCGCCGGACTTCAACCTTTATTGCTCAAAATTGGTTTTCTGACTAATGTCAATGTGATCTCTTCCGTGGTATGGATGGATTGTAACTGGGACGCCTGTATCAAAAGTTGAAGATTTCGTGGCATGTCGTGACGTCACGATGCGCCTATCAACTTTCTATGACTTTATCGGCGAAATACGTAGCACGCGTGATTTGGGAGACACGAGAACTTTTTAAAATCACGAGTGCCTCTCTCAACATGACAAAGTGCTCTATTTTGCCGAATAAGTCATAGAAAGTTGTGCTCTAATGCTGTTATGATAGAGCGGGGAGAACCATTATTTTATCGGTGAAATCATAGTGAAATAGATAGCATAGATTTGGACCAATCACTAGAGCGCGTGTTATTCATAAAATATTATCTATACTAAATCTAAACTAAATAATAAACATCGCTTGTTAGTTTGCACATCTTGCCGGTGATTGATTCCTTATATCATAACAGGCTATTGAAAAAAATGTGTTTTGCAAAGTAATCTGTCGTTTTGTTCCGTCTAAAAAGCTGGACGGGTTACCTGTGCTAGGCCTGGTCGCATAGCCACGTGTAGTGACCAAAGTCCGGTAAAACTTTCTTACGTGACCGAGACATTGACTTCAAAACACTGCAGAATCATATTTTATTGTTCCATCGCCGATAGTTTACCGACATCATGGCTCTTTCTCGGCCAATTTATATCGTAGCTGCCAAAAGGACGGCGTTTGGAGCTTTTGGAGGTCGTTTCAAAGACATGACAGCTACAGTTCTTGGCGAACACGCAGCGGTAGCCGCCATGGATGCCGGCAAAGTGGACCCTGCAACTGTGGATTCCGTCATCTTTGGCAACGTGATTCAGGTCAGAACGAAAAAGGAATTATCGATTTTGTCTTACTTTCAACCTGCAAGTTTATTTAGATCCAATAAGCGCTACTGCTTAGTCAAAATCTGCGCTAGTTTATAACCTTACCCTCAAAAGTACACCTGAGTCCATCTTTGAAATATTTTGAAAAATAAATGAAATATTATAAGATAATTTGAAAGCTTATTTTAAACAGATTATTTGCATCCACTAAGTGAAAAGTAACTTATGTTAATAAGTCGTAAAAGAGAGGTTGTTTTAGAACTTCGAGCAAATTGAACATGAAGCGGTCAAAACCCCTCCCCTCCCCCTCCCCCCCGGTATGAATATAATAACTTTATAAGCTTAAAGAATGCCTGTCGACCGTCATGCAACGCGGCTGTGGTAAACAACCAAATGTGCAAGGCGTTCCTCACTTTGCCTATTCTGTTGCACGCAAACTCAAAGAATATGGCACTAAAGTATGTCTAAATGTGCCAAGAAAATGACGAACTTCAAACGCTCACAAAGTATTTTCGTATCATACGAAAATCGATACCATGGCCGCATTGCATGACGGTCGACAGGCATTCTTTAAGTGATAAGCTGTAAGCTGTTATCCTCCTGCCAAACAATTCTGATGGGAACCTGAGAAAATAAAACTAAAAGTTTGCAGAAATGTCGCATGAAGCATGAAAACTATTTGCCAATGACATCCTATCAGGGATGGCGGAACAGTTTTAAAGTGTGTGTGCGTGTGTGTTTGGGGTGGGGGGCTCATTTGCTACCATTTTCGATATCATTACATCTCTTTTTAAATAGCTTTTATTTGGAACTACCCATCCATGTATTTTTTTGTATATGATGCTCATTTGCTACCATTTTCGATATCATTACATCTCTTTTTAAATAGCTTTTATTTGGAACTACCCATCCATGCATTTTTTGTATATGATGCCAAATAAAAATATCTGTCTGTCTGTCTGTCAGAGAGCATTTTACTGTACATTTACAAGTGCAAGAAAACTGGTAATAGTAGAATTCCTTTGCATTAAGCACATTAAGTCAGAGTTTCTGATGGTATAATGAATCATGTGAATAAAAACAAAGAAATGCACCATGGTCATATGGGCAGAGACGGATCCTTGAAGATTCAACACCACTGCTGTCCTTCTCGTCAAGCCAAATTGTATTTAGTTTGACATGACAGCCCATGCATACTACTAATAATGTGTTCATGCTATTATAGGTGAAGTCAGCTGTTAATTAAGATTTAGTAATTGTATATACCGTTTCCGGGAAATGTTGTCACCCAAAAAGCCTATAAGCTTGAAGCGCAAAGGATGATGGGGGCATTTAAACTGCTACTGTTTGATCTGAATTCAGACAGTTATCACAACCACAGGTGAAATGATTAAATTTCAGCACATTTCCATGCATGTTTGTTTCTAATATTTTACAGAAATTTATAAATCTTTACCCATACTCCCTAGCGCACCAAGCTTATAGGCTTTTTGGGTGACAACGTATCCCGGAAAGGGTATAATAACTATTTTTAGCAGAGGGCCACAAGTTTACTAGTTTATGTTCACTATTCCATTTTTTACCCTCTTTAAATAAAAATATCTATTATACTAGAGTGCAAATGATGCCGCTTATCTAGCTCGTCACATTGCTCTGAGGGCTAAAGTTCCTGTTACAACACCAGCATTAACAGTGAACAGACTTTGTGGTTCAGGATTCCAAGCCATCATTAGTGGCACACATGTGAGTAGCAATAGGCTGATGTTATGATTATGTCAGGGATCTTCACACTTCTCTGGGGGACGTTCCAAAGTAGGGGCAGCTAGCAGTCTAATTTTAGATGAAAACAACAAACCAATCAGGAGGTGAAGTCAGACTTGCGTTTAGTCATGATGTGAGCATTGGCACATTTTGATTTAGTTCGCAATTTGATTGGTTGAAAGACTTTAGTGCTCTTGACCAATAGAAATGCTAACTAAACGCAAGTCTGGCTTACTTTTGGCAGTCATCTGAAATCCACTCTATGCTGCAGGTTTTCCACCTGTAGGACATTTTACTCTATGAAAAGATGAAATAATTATCATTATCACACTACTCCAGAATCCAAGGAAGTAGTGAATTACTGAACTTAAAAAAACACTGTTTGTTTACAATATTAGATCTGTTTTTATTATTAATGTCTGAGCTGTTGGGTATACCTCCATGTAAGAACCATTCCCAAAGGACACCATTGTGTTCACTTAATATTTCATCATGATTTGTTCTACTAAACAAAAGAGGCTTACACGGAGGTAGAGCCGAGCTGTTCCAGAGAATAACCAAAGGCTAATTCAGTAATAACATGTTGTTTTCTGTCTCTGTGTAGGATATACTTCTTGGTGACAGTGATATCTGCTTAGTAGGAGGGAGTGAGAACATGAGTCAAGCACCATATGCAGTCAGAGGGGCAAGATTTGGGACAAGATTGGGCATGGATTTAAAGGTTGAGTGGACTGAATAGACTATTCCATATCCCTGCATTTTTTTTATTAAACATGTTTATTAATATTAGATGTTTCTGATATAAGGTTGAATAATTACAATTTTTTTTAACTTTTTGACTGACCAGACAAACTAGGGGGAGAAAAGAAAAGAAAAAGGTAGACTAGAGTAATACCAAGAATATGTTAATCATAAAACTAAAGATAGGACAGAAGGAAGCAGTGGGTCCATTTACGTACCATAATGAAACAGTTTGCCTTAGAAAGTCTGATTTACTTTTGACAGTTACCTGAGCTATATTAAATAGAGAATAATACATGGGCATGCAGGAATATTTGTAATCTGCTGGTGAAATGTGTAAACCCCCAAAAGGTCCAAATCTTTTTAAAGAACAAAAAAAAAATGCCAGAGATCCAAAGTCTGAGGGTGTAAAGTTTCAGACCCCCCTCTCTCTTCCCTCCCTTATTGCACAAAACAAGCCTGCCTTTTGTTAAATCATTGCTGGAGCTGGTCAATATCAGTGACCAATAATTGCTGTAAATTTTATTTGGCTAGATGGAGGATACTCTTTGGCAAGGGCTGACAGATATGCATGCCGGTCTACCTATGGGTATCACTGCCGAAAACTTAGCAGAGAAATACAACATCACAAGGCAGGAATGTGATGAGTTTGCTGTACTTTCACAACAGAGATGGGGCGCAGGTGAGAGTAGCCTGCTCGCAGGCATTGGAGAGTAGTTTTAGGTTGAGAAACATGAGTTTGTTTCGCGTGGCCACCATCTTGGATTTGTTGTCACAAATCCAAGATGGCGGCCACGCGAAAGCAAACTGGCGTTTCTCAACCTAAAACTACTCTCCAACACCTGCGAGCAGGCTAAGGTGAGAGTAACAGAGTACAGAAGACAACAACAGACAATAACAAGCTAGATCAAGTCCCCTCATGCATATTTTCTACTGTTCTTACGAATTAATTTCCATCCCCTGGCAGATCACCAGGGGGTAATCCCTATATTTAAGGGTAGGGGTGTGCTGCCTCAACCCTGACCCTGTCCCAGACCTATATTTGCAAAATATGCCACCCTATCCAGACCTTTGAGTGGAAAAAACACCCTACACAGCTCACAGTGTCAGCTGAACTTACCCTAGCACTTGAACACACAATTTGATCAACTAATTTGTGCATGGTGGTACTATTCTGTATAAAGCATATTCACTCATACTGGTCTTGAATTAAATACCCTACCCCAGACTGAGTTAGATACCCTACCTCAGACTGAATTAGTACCTATCGCCTTTTCTCACAAAAGTGACACCCTATCACAGACCTCAGCTAAAAAACAAAACCCTATCGGGCAGCACAAGGCAAGACAAGACATGTTTATTGGAGCCGTGTACAAATAAAGTTAAATTGGCATTTGTCCAATAAATATAAAATTCACCGAAAACCTAGTGGTTAACCTAATTTCGTAAATATATTTTGGCACATTTTTTTAAAGATAAGTAAGTGTTGGCGGATTTATCAAAAGGAGATTGACATCCTTAGTGATCATTTTGTTTATTCAGCCCAAAATTTTCTTTGATCCTGTTTTCTGTATACAATGGGCATATTGTAAGGAAATGCATTTCATCTTCGACTGGTTTCCAGTATCTTGCCACTTATGGTTACTTATCCTGAGCCTTGTTAGAGCAATCCTATGGCAATTAATGCCGGTGGCCTGGCTAAGTTATTTCTCAAAAGGTATAATTGTTTTGAAAAATTCTGTATGTTTAAACTTATTTTTCTGTTCTTTTGTCTCTACGCGAGTCATTGTTTATTTCACTTTGCCACAACAGGAATTTGATGTCATCAAGCCTTTGTTGGATGATATTTTGGAATTGTAAACTATTATGATTCATGAAGCTCAGTTTGTATACCATAAGCCAAAATTCCTCTGATTCAATTCGGAATAAGTGTTGCTTGAGCTTTATTGCTCCAAAATACTGCATTTTACCCCTCCTTGGTTTCGTCGAAGAAGCTACCATTGATAATTACCTGCACATACCTTGTATACCTCTATGAGGTCCGTCAATATTATTTATTGGGCTAACATCGATGTAACTTAGTTTTACAAGGTGCCAATAAACTGTCTGTCTGTCTCAGGGAGTTACTGTATTAGAAACAAATACACTACCATTGTATACATATGTATTAATTGTAAATGTAGCTTTCTTATTTAAATATTATTGATTTTATTCCACTAACAGCTCATGAAAAAGGAGCATTCAAGGAAGAGATTATCCCTGTTACTCTCAAAGGGAAGAAGGGACCAGAAGCCTTTGAAATTGATGAACATCCAAGGCCTCAAACCACAGTAGAGAATCTTGGCAAACTGCCTCCAGTGTTCAAGAAAAATGGCACTGTCACAGCTGGGAATGCCTCTGTGAGTCTCTTATACCAATAAAACTAGCCAGTTCTCTCAGAGTGTTATTATGGCCATGTCGACATGGAATTTCAATGAAACTTAGAGCTTCAGGTTTTCACAATAGACCTTAATCACATTAAAATGTGGCCTACCGGTAATTATAATATCTTATAGTAATTATCAGGAAGCAAAGTCCAGTATTAAATTCAGCAGAAAATTGCTTGAATACTGACAGAGTTCTATTTTTTTTTCAATTGACCATTTTGGTGGACAAAGATGTGCTAAAGGCCTTGTTTTGATGTATTAGCCCATTGTAAAAAAAAAAAAATAGGTAGCCTGAGTTAACAGATGCCCACTCAAAATCAAACTATTTTTTTTTTTGGAGTGGGGGTTGTCTGTTAACTGAGGCTAAAAATAGGCTGAATTGCTTAGTTTTGAAAACTCATATCTCAGCAAGTTTTCAAGTAGTCACAAACTTTGCAGTGTTTCTAAATTGAATTCTGGATTCGATTCCTAATAACTACTGTATAAGATATTATAGGATTATTCAAAGCTTCAGAAGGCTAGATTCCGAAAGAAAATAGCACAAAAAAAGGTGATGTTGCACAAGTCGCGCAGCAGCAAGGGCATCTATCTATATTTTTGGGTGCTGAAGACTTTGAATAATATACTTATGATTTCTCATCCTCAATTTCCTCAAAAAAAGATACATGTACTGGTACCATACGATTCTATTAGAAATGTCTATTTCAAGCTCTAGGATGTGAAAATGTGTTGGGCTGTTCCATAATATTAGATCCGTTAGCCCCCTATCGATGAACCTGGAATTTCCACAGGGGGTAGCTGTGTTTGACCCTGGAATTTCCGCAGGGTTTGTTAATTTGACCCTGGAATTTCCACAGGGCCATTCATTTTACCCCAGAATTTCTACAGGGTATTCATTTGCAAGTGTGGAATTTCCACAGGCCCACAAGGGCATTAGGAATTTCCACAGGGGGTGCCTCAAATTTCCTCGGGGGGTGTACAGGAGACTGGAATTTCCACTAACAGGGGTAGAGCATTTTTTTTTAATTTGGAGTTCTTCGATAGGGGGAAGGGTATGGCTTTTTTTGGAACAGTCCATTGCCAGCGTCCATTTTAAGTTACTGATAATAATATGTCAACCTATCCTTCCCTAGGGTATATGTGATGGTGCTGTTGCCTTAATAATGGCTAGTGAGAAAGCCATCAAGGACCACAACTTGACACCTCTTGCCAGACTAGTGTCCTATTCTATTAATGGTGTGGATCCCTCTATAATGGGTATTGGCCCAGTTCCATCCATGAAAAGTGCTTTAGAGAAAGCTGGCAAAACACTTGATGATATGGACCTTATAGAGGTATGTCAGATTTAATAATAATAATATAATGATATGTTATTTTTATAGCGCTGCTTCTACTATAAATCTAGCATGGCTTTACAATTTAATATAATCTGTTTACAATAAATGAATAGAATTCTGCTCATAAAAATAATTAGTAACAAAGTAAAAAATGTTAAAAAACGTAAAAAATTAAAAACATAGGTCCTAATTACAAACAGTAAAATGTTTAAAGGAGGAAAGTTTAGTGCAGCGCCTGATGTCAACACCTTGAGAACATTTTAAGGCTGATTTTGCAGAAAGCACCCAATGTATAAGAACAAAATCAGCCTGAATCCCCAAAACACCTGTTCTTTTATGTGTGTTTTTACTGTATCAAGCTTATTTCACCCAGGAGCAGACTTTGCCTTTTAATGAAAACCCTGTTAAAATAGCATTACAGTGCTTATAGTGGAAGTTAGTAATGGAGCAGGGAGGTTTATGCTGTTTGTACATTGCAATGGCTGATTTATTCTTTTTGGGGATGAGGACAAAATTCCCTGAGGAGGAGTCTTTTTGGCACTTTTCCAAGGCACTAAGGCTAAAA
Organism: Scolanthus callimorphus; assembly: GCA_033964015.1. Lineage (NCBI taxonomy): Eukaryota > Metazoa > Cnidaria > Anthozoa > Actiniaria > Edwardsiidae > Scolanthus > Scolanthus callimorphus. The sequence continues at coordinate 21,218,778 of CM066918.1, read as the reverse complement.
AAAGCAGGGGATTGTGTATGTTTTGAGGCTGGAACTTGCAGGGGAGGGGTCTGATCAGTTAACCTAATTTCCAGGAGAGGGGTCCATCCAAACTTCCTCAATCCTGTGCAGAAAATAATAAAATATTACATGTACATCAGTTTTATTATTCTTTTTTGGTAGGTGAATGAGGCATTTGCATCACAGTTTCTAGCTGTACAAAAAGATCTTGGTTTGGATATGAGCAAGACCAACACTAATGGAGGAGCTATAGCCCTTGGGCACCCTGTGGGAACCTCAGGAGCTCGCATAACAGGCCATCTGGTACATGAAATGAGGCGGAAAGGGCTCAAGTACTCAATTGGATCAGCATGTATTGGTGGAGGACAAGGCATTGCTATGGTCTTTGAGAATATGTCTTGATATTTCATAATGTCATAACATTTTATTTTATAAATAACTTTGGAAACACAATGTAATTGTGTATGGCAACATGTATTTACAATGGCTTGGGTGTAGTAAAGTGCAGGCGACGTTTCCTTTGACAAATAAAATGAGGTCTTACATTGACTTTTTTTTGTGGTGCAGATGATTGGTACTGTTTGTGATGCATAAGGGGTGTGATCCAGACATACTAGCTAGTAGGGATCACATCTGGTCAAGCAATCCAAACTCAAGTTCACCTGACTAACACTCAGATTTTGGCTCAGGCTCTTCAGTGAAAACACTGAAGGAGAGAAAATTAATCACTGTATGCATTGCTACATGACCTCAAAATTCAATGTTGTGATGGGCAATTTTTAGCTGTCAATGACAAACCAAAACGCTGGATTCCGCCTCTTCAGTGGGTCGAAATTGATTGCCAGATCAACCAAAATGGTTCTAAGCTATCTTTTCCCTTCCTTGCCTTGAATGTTTAACTTTCTGGTTCAAGAAAATTAACATTACAGTTTTCTTGAGTAAAATCGCCAATTGCAACAGTGAATTTTGAGGTCGCGTAGCAATGCACATGGTGGTAAATCTGTACTCTATGAAATTACTAGGGACACAAGCATATTATGTCTCATGGGAAAACTTGTCCAATGTTTAGTGGGTGATCAAGCAAAGAGGGGCTTGCCCTACTCTTTTTTAATTGCTTTGTTCTCTTCTGATTTAAAAAACTTCTGGGCATATATAAAGCTAGCACCTGTAGTTTTGCATAATCTATCTAAACTACTTACTACTGTCACTCCCCAAAGTTTTATCACAAAGGAGCCACGTAACCCTGTTCCATTGCAATGTTTTTCTTCAGAAGATTCAGTTCATCAGAAAATATGATTTATGACATTTTTACATGTACATATAAATCAATATTGTTAGTGTACAATATGTGCCATACTTTAGGTGGGTTAGCAGATAACCCAGCTTTAATCCATTAAAGGTTGAGATTCTAAAGTATGCATTTTGCAGTCTACCCCTCTAACTTACTCTCTCCTTTGGTCCCTCAAGTGTATTTAGTCCTTATACTGGTAATGTTATCTCTGTGCATGCCAGAAAGCATCTTTGTTAGTCCATACGCTTATATATACTCCATGATGACCACATTAGTCAATCAGTAACCGACAGTAACCCAATTAAATCTTTTACCAATTCTGCTTGGTTATTCTAAAATTAGAAAGACAAAAAATGAGGTAATTATGGACCCAGTTAATTTCAGTTATCTTATTTCATTTATATGTAACCTGGCATTTCTCACTTCACAAAGTTTTCTTTATGTCAAGTGTACCGGTACATATTTTAATAAAAAGTAAAATGTAGACTACTGTAGACAGATGGCTTAGGAATATATTTAGAAGTTACATGTACATGTTTTATGTGCTAGCTATTAAAATAAAACAGTACACTTGATTTCTGGCAGAAAGTCATTATAATACCAGCACTTTTGAGCATTCAAATATCATAAGCCAAGCCACCTGACAAAATACAATTAATTGCAGGCATAAAATACAAGCAATAAGGCATGAAGGTTTTTAACTTTTTCTTTCTTTAATCACACGAAATATGTTTTTTCTCTGTGAAAAGCACCTGTGGATGTTACATGTATTTGCTTCATTCATTGTGCTGTTTACATTTTACCTCTGAGTCATTTATGAAGAAAAGTAAACTGCAAGAATCATCTTTTTACATTTTCTTTGAATATATTCAAATGTAGGTTATGTTTCTTGTCTCAATGTATGTTGGCACTGAATTAGAAAAAAATGCACTTTATCTTGAATATCTCCTTCCAAACCAGACACATTTGAGCAAGCAGCCATGGTGGACAGGGGAGAGAAGGGAACATACATTTTTTTCTGGATTGTACACTGTTGCTCTTTCCTATAAGTTTGAGATTTACATTTCTGTCCTTGGGTACTTTCTGATACCAGAGTTATGTTCTGATACCCAGTTCTGGTATCTTATATCTTCCAAGTAATGAAGATCTGAGAAGGATTTTTGCAAGGGATTTGTAGGGGTGGAGGAGAGGGTGGCCTCAAGGTCACAGGGCTTTGAAGATGTTTCCATGCCTTCATTCACACCTTGCATCACCAAAGTCCAGCATACACCCTGACATGCCTGTACCCCGCTCCACTAGATACTTCATATTGGATTTTAATACAGAATCTACTCTGGTCCATTTTTATACAGGTGTTTCAAAATGTTTTGAAGAAGCAGGCTAAGTTTTGGAAGTAGGCGGCTGGGTTTGGGGGCCCCATACAAAAGGCTGTAAGTCCTGAGCCTTCTAGGGGGTAGGGATTTCGGTAGCAGAAAAGGCGTTTTCCTGCATTTTGAGGGCAAGATTATTAGCATTTCATGTATTCTATTAACTGCTGGGGGTCAGCAGTGAAAATGACTGTGGCTACCCCTCAAAAGTTTAGAAAACTATTTTTGTAAGAAATACAACAAAATATAATATAAGAAACGTCCAAGAAAGTAATTGTGCTCAAAATCTTGAGACTTCTGCCTTAAATGCAGGAGAGTTGCCAGCTACATGTATGCATATTATCCTCCCTATGGGCCTGCCTGGGTTATACTTTACTCCTTAGTTTATTCAAGGATAAAAGTATATGTATCCCAAGAGCATTTCTCATATGCGGTGTAGTACCTGTATCTTGCAAAGCGGCAGCTTCTCTTCTCAGTTCTTGCACAACAGAAGCCAAAGACTCAGGATTTACTCCAGCCTCACACAGTTTAACACATATTGCTAGCGTCTCTGTATCCAAACCCGTGTTTAGAAGCTTAGATATCTCGGTCAGAGCTACAGGAGACAAGATAAAAATTACATTATAGCAAGCCGCAAAAATGTTAATATTTAGCTTAAGCTTAAGTACTGGATGTGGTGTGACTTTAACGGGACATTCTTCTCCCTGTGGCTCTACTTATATGGCATATTTCGCCAAAAATGGAGGCCTTTCCTTCTAACCTCCGATTCGATCACATTATAATTTAATAACCATCGCAATAAATGAGATAAAACTTACTTTCCATTGCTTCTCTTGCAGAAGTCACTTTCTCCTTGGTGTCCGCCATTTTGAAAGAAAAAGCAATGCATTAAGTCAGCGGTTTCACAAGAAAGCCCGCGCTGAGTTTTGAGAAAAGAGAACTAAATATAATTTTATTTCTTTGCAAAAAAGCATCTTCTTGGATGCTTTACCGATCTTATATACTCAATCCTTATGTCTCTTATTGGGTTATAACTTTGGAATAAATTTATTTAAAACAAACTCAATACAGCGCCAAAGTTTTGAGAGTCATTTTCGCTCTCACTCCAAATTCTCCCAACTTGCCTTGCTGCATACTTTTCCCAAGATGCCAAGAGCGCCAATTTCAAAATTTTGACCAGTTGATATGCGAGCCCGATGTTCATCTCCTTTTAGATTAGCAATATCAAAACTATTACAGTTATTACAAACAAATCCTTCAGGATGACAGATAGTATATCTTCGATCTCGTCGCTGGAGAAATCTAGAAATCCTTTTGAGAGCGACATCGAAGACCGTTTGCATTTTCCTGGATTCAGCCCGTCCATGTTTACAACCCCAAGAACACCAATAAACGAGAAGGTACGGGTTCCTTATTTGATGGAATATTTAATACATCAGGTTTACTACTTCGATGCCATGTTATATAATATTTAACTTAAAGTTGGTTGAGTTGAGATCAGTTTGCTCGCGCATGAAATTCTCGAATAGGCAGTGTCTTGTCGGTTTCCCTCTTTGAAGTAAGCATTAATTCGTTCATGAGTAGCCTGTATAACTTACTCTACAAAAATCAATGTTGACATCTCTGTGTGTTTCTTTGCAGAAAAAAACGAAGGAATTTCGTTGGTCTATCGGCCAAATTTCTGTTTTGGTAAGTGGTGCCCAAGCATACACAATCACCACTTAAAGTTTTTTTTTATAAATAGACCGTTGTCAGGTATTCTTCGTTTGCAACTGACGTCACTAATACGTTCTGGTGGATGATTCACAAAAGATATGTAATCAGCGTCCATTCTGGTACCAGCAGTCATGCATTACGTGCATTGTCTTTTGATTCTCTAGAGATTGGTTGAAAACCAAGAATAGCCGTTGTGCAGCCACTTGGAACCACCATTTTGAATATCAATGGTTGATTCCCTCAATTACCGACCCGACACCAAGCTTGTTGCACACATACTGGAGAAAATGTTCCATATACAATACTAGTTATACAATGTTTTCGAGTTGCATACTGCAAAACATCCTACATGTTACTTGTATTTTCTGGTATACACACAAGCCTTCAGACAAATGTGTATGCTAAGAAAATACAAGTGACAAGTGGGATATTTTGCAGTATGCCACAATAATTAATTGTATAACTATTTTATATCAAGCTACAGAAAATCAAAGCCAACGTTTTATGTAAATGCAGCACGATGGAAAGGTTGAGTAATTACTGCCGAATAAACAACACCATTCCTGCATTCTGATTGGCTATACTTTCTTTGGTGTGGCATGAACCTAGATATTTTTTAATCTGCGACTTTTTCTTTTTGGATGGCAGCCTAGTGTCCACACACATCCAGAATGGAAAAAAAAATCCTGCAACTGATCCAATAATGCATCGAAGGTGGATCTGGATATTTTTAATCCAACGACAAATACAGGTTGTGCATGTGATGTCATTGTCACCATGTTGGATGTACAGAACAAAAGAAAGCTCATATTAATGATCCCTTCATTTTGTCCTCCAACATGGCTGCTGTGCTGTTCAGGGGCAGATCCAGGATCCCCAGAAAGGGGGGGTCCAAAGTAAAAAAAAAAATGGAGGCCAAAGTTGTAACCTTGCTCTTGCAAATACAGTAAATGTATGGGGAAATCTATAAAAAAGGGGCCCCCTGAGCCCCCCTCCCCCCTAAATCCACCTATGCTTTTGTTATTTTATTCTCAAAGGAATGATTGAACACCAAGAATAACAATCATGCCTAGTCTCTAGCTGTGCAATGAACTATGAGTGTACTATGAGGGCCCTCCCCCCACAGTTAACAGACAGTTAATTTCATGTCAACCAAAGTTTCCTGTTTGGTGATGTATACCCTAACAGCTTGGTAACATGCTAGGTTAAACTCATGGCTGTTGATTGGATGAATCTTGACTTTCATCTGAGCTTTCTGGCCTATTATTTTAATTCTGGCTGTAATATTTTTATTCTTCCTTTTTTAGCACCCTGCTGCAATTGAGGAGTATCCTGACCAAGATACAAGTAGTACTGTTGAAAGGTATCTTTTATTGTTCATTTGAATCACTATCATTGCCTTGCTCATTAGATTGCTTCTGAGTTCAGGCTGACCCCCTAAAAATATTGACACTAGTGTTTGGAAACATTTCTTTTAATTTCAAGCCATGTCATTAGGATTACATGGTATTGTATTCTGTCTGACCATAGTTAAAGAATGCCTGTCGACCGCCATGCAACGCCGCCGTGGTATTGATTTTCATATGATACGAAAATACTTTGTGAGCGTTTGAAGTTCGTCATTGTCTTGGCACATTTAGACATACTTTATTGCCATACCCGTTGACTGCCATTGTGAACGTTCTTCGAGTTTGCGTGCAACAGAATGGGGCAAAGTGGGGAACGTCTTGCACATTTGATTTGTTTACCACGGCCGCGTTGCATGACGGTCGACAGGCATTCTTTAATAGAGGGAATGATTAGGAAACTGACACCTTGCTATTGTACTATCTCTTTGTTCACTTTTTCAGAGGAATCCTTTTGTTTGTGCAGGGTCAGGGTACATAAGTACCAAAATTCAGCCAGTAAGATTCAGTGTACAACCAGACATGCATATGAGATGAGCATGAAACAAAAGATTGTGCAGGGTCAATATCACGTGATAACCCCTCTCAACATCCAGCCCACGCTATTGTGTTGACCCTTTGAAGTTTGCCGGGCTTCCCAACCATTCCACTCAATTAACTATGGTCTGACAGCAGGGATCACTGTGCCTGAGAAACTCACAACTGCTGTGAAATGTCTATCAATTTCACAATCTCGATCAGCTTAACAAAAGTGACAAATTTCTTGCAGGGAGCAAGAGTTTCAACAAGCAATTGATGAGGTAAAACCGTAAACACTTGGTTAAATTTACTGTTATGCTTGCTATTGTCACTGAAACTGATTCTCTTTCTTTTTCTAGTATTTTTCCCAAGATGCAATAGTACCATCACCATGGACACCCAACCGTTCGGTGAAGCATGTGACCTTCTCCCCCCTCCCACCCAATACAAAATGTAAGTGTGGCCCCAGCCAGCGTTCCAGCCCTTTAAAAATCACATGGCCACCCAGGGTGTCAAACTCTCTGGAGAAGCTGATCATAAGTGTATTAAATTCTGTGCTATTCGGGTTTAAAATATAACTAAATGTTGAACTGGCCTTTTTTTCCAGATATCTCATCCAATGAGAGTTCTATGAACTCCTCTTCTGTATCCCAAAATGGAAACCAGTCAAAGAGCACAGTAGATGGTAAATTAACAACATGTTTGGTTAACAAAAAATAATATAATAACGAGACTGCTTCAGAATATGACAGCCTTACTTTGTCTTTTCCTTTGTAGCTGCTGTTCAGACAGATCTCTATTTGCCAGTGGACTTTAATCTGGAGGAACTCTTAGGTAAAGTTTGTAAACAAACTAGCAATACCATACCTTACTAGTCCAGTACCTGAACTCTCCTTTGCAGCTCAGTTGTTACTCAGCTGTTGCCTGTGGTCGCCGAAAGGAGAGTCCAGGAACCTTTGCATGTGCATGTGCTAGATCTGACCAAGAACTTGTTGTATTTGTTATGCACATGACCCAAATACCAGGCACTGTCAGAGATTTTTTTGTTGAATTTTCACGTGAATGGCCAAAATTGCATCCTATCTTGATGAAGAAACTTCCTGATGCCTGAACAATTAATCTCTGACAGCAGTATTTGGATCATGTACACTAACAAAAAAAAAACAAGTTCCTGGTCAGATCTAGCTCATATGCATGCAAATGTTTCTGAACTCTCCTTTTGTGGCCACAGGCTATAACGGAGCTGCGATGGAGAGTTCAGGGGCTGGACTACACACTTTACAGGCTTTCAAGACAAGCTGGTGGTCCCTTAATGGTATTCTGCACTAGCTATTTACAAAACATCACTAGATGCATTCTGCTCCCCTTCTGCAATACTGTCTTGAGGACCCAAGTTTTATCTACGGTACATGTACTGGCCTACCTGGAAATTTCTTCATGACCACCGTAGAACTCATGTCTACGCCCCCCAATTTCAATATTTTGGAATACCCGTTGACCCTGTTTTTACTCACTAATAATATAATAGTGTAACCACCCCAGAATTCTGGGTTGCTCTAAGACCACCCTCCCTGAAATTACAGAGGTTCTCAACAGGGGTGTGTAGCGTACAATAAAATAATATGGAATAGTTTTACATGAGGGCACATCAAAGACTTGTGATTATTATTATTACAGGTCATCTCTACTATAATGGAAATGATTCTGGGGACAGGGACTTATCCATTTCATCTCTACGGCGGAAACTTTTTGCTCAAGGAGGCAAGACAACAGCTGACAAAGATGCAAACAACAATTCACTAAGTACTAACTGCCATGAAATTAGGTAAGATCTCAATACCCCATAGATTGAATATTCAATTCATTATTTCATTATTGATTTCATTATTCATTCCAAGAGTGCATTCATCAGTGAGTTCAATATTTGAAATGTTGAATTTTTATTGAAATTTCAATCCTTAGCCATACTAATGTTCATGAAAGAGCTAAAATATTAAAATACAGAATGCATTGTTCTTAGAAGGAATTATGAAATCAAGAGAATGCAATAATGAATAATGAAATCAAGAATGCAATAATGAATTCAATTTTATGTGGGCACTCTTCATGTCTTTGAACTGTAACTTATCTGTGGCTGTTCCTGGTGCACCTGACTTGCGTGCCCTGTGTGTATCACATGGATGAATATTGGGATTAGCAGAATACTGTATATTGACAAGCATCATTGTGAACCCACCATGAGAATCAAAGGAATTCATTATTGCTCTTTTTTGGACTCTTCTTGTAGATTCATATTTCTCAATATTTTATTGCACATTAATATAAAATGTACCTCCTTATTGATGGGTGAGCCCCCTTAAGGGCCCCTCAAGAACAAGAGGGTCCAAAAGATGCCATCTTTCAGAATCTAGATTTTACGAAATCAAAGATGTATAGTATTTTTTATAATAAATGAAATACATGTTGTGTTAGATAACTTTTTAAATATTGGCACTTTATTTTCAGGTCTATCCTAAAGCATTCGAAAAGTCCATTAGTGGTGAGCACATTATAAGTTTATGTTATTTATTTTCTGGGTCTCTGGAAAGCCTTTACAGTAGTCTGTCTATACTATATTGATGACCTTTTGTTAATTGTGTATATTTGATATTCCCCAAGGTAACATCCAGTCCCCTTGGGCATAGGGCTGGCGCTCCTAGAACCAGCAAGGGTTCTACCTCAAGCCCTGATGTGTCCCCTATAAAACGCCCCATACACTCCCTCGCTCCAAACAGCCCATACCACTGCAATGAGATCTTAGAATCATCTGGCATCGATATTGGAGACGACCTGGGCATGTTTCCCGATATCTCGCCTATCAAGGACTTTGATAAGGCCCCTGTAGATTATAAACGCGATTCCATCGAACAACAACAGATGAGTCCTGGTGAGTGGTACTTATTTGTTGGGTATCCTGTGGTACTTTACTCCGAAACAGCCTGGGTATGACTGAGAAAAGAACAGCCAAAACATTCGACGGAAGAAATGGTGTGGAAGAAAAAGTTAATCAGCGATTATTAGCTAAATTTAAATCCTCGTTCAAAATTTCCGCAAGGTTTTGATAGTAATAGCGATTTGGCATTTCAAAATAAGCGAAGTTTTTTTCGAACTAAAACATCAGTGCTCACTTTCCTTTTTCGCAGAAGACGGTGATTGCAAAGAGGAAACTATAGAAGGAGAGGGACTAGAGCTTTCGGCACTCACAGTAACAGACGACACGATAGACAGTGATAGCGACAAACCTGCCAAGGTGACAATGGAAGACCTCGCAGTGGAAAATGATCCATTGTCACAAGATGACAACGAAGAGAAACCTGCTAAAATCACCATGGAGGATCTGGGTGTTGATTCTAGCGATAATGGATCCGAGGAAAAGAAACCTGCAGCTATAAGCATGGAGGATTTGTCCACACCGTGTAACATGGGGGATGGGAAAGAGGTTGAAGATTTTATGTTCAGTGGCGAGGAAGATATGGAGACCTCCCAACTTCTGGCCTCAACTCCAACGAGACCGGAGGAAGAACCTAAAGTTGAATTTAGAGATGAACATGCTAGTCCAAAACAGGTTTCTGTAGATGTATCTAGTAAATATACAAAAGAATATGGTACCCAACGGTTCAATCACATAACTTCTGGTGTCAAACGTTCTACATATGAGCTTGATGATGATGTACTGATGGTCAGAGCTGCAGCTGCCCTTCGTAGAGCTGATAGGTTTCATCCACCAAAATCTCCTGATAAAACATATGGACAACCCTTTGGCATGAATCAGAACAGGCCTTTGGCATCACCCAGGCAGAGACGCTTGGATCTAGAAATGTCAGGATTGCCATGGCAACCTGTTAGCATGTCAACACCCCTTAACCCTCCAGTTAGAAGGCCAAGAGTGTTTGGGAGTTCTTCATTAGAATCTGATTATTGCCCTGATCCTTCATTGGCATCATATGGACATGAGCACGGACCTTTTAACCAGATGTCATTTGCAAAGCTTGCTGAGCAAACCACTCCACATGAGAGGGTATCACCAGTAATGGAGGACATTTTACATAAGAAGGAAATCTTGGCTGCAGGGCTTAGAGAAGGTAAATGAATGAAAATGGGACGCCTGGTAACACTGATGAACAATGTGCGAAGCAGTAAAATAATTTTGAACTGAGAAAAGTATTGACTAAGTCAACTAAGGGAGTGGTCATTATTTATGGGGAATGGGGGGTTGGTAAAATGGTAAAGACAAATGTCAAAAACGTTTTTCAACCCTCTTATATTCTTGACCAAATCTTCTTAAGACCCCTTAAACAGACTACCTTATTATTGATGTTGACATGCCAGTCAAAAGAAAAGCTCCTCTGTTCTCCTAGAGAGTGGCAATGCTATGTTTGTGCATAAGAAATGTGATACCCTCCTGTTTGGATTATTCTCACATTTCCTCGCATTACTAGAGGATCAGTGTGAAATTCATCCAAAGTATGTTAATACAAAAAACTTTCATGACCTCTTATTTCCAGACCTAAAACTTTTTTGGCCTGCCTAACTCCCACCCTCCATAATAATGACCACTCCCTAAGTTCATCTACATGTTTCAAAGTCCTTGCCTGAACCTTGAAGACCTAAAGTACATTTTGCTGCAGATACCTTTACAGAAGTTTAGCATCAACAGAGCTTGAAATTGTCCCCAATAGGTGGGCACATTTTCGGTTGAATTATAAATTCGAAAATTTTATCAATGACTTAGCTCAAATTTGCCACAAGCAGTGGAAAGAGCATGCTGAAATTAGTAAAACTGCCAAGGTTGAGACCGATCGGTTACAAACTCGCGAAGATTCAGCCTTGCAAACAAACATAATTGGAATTTTTAATTTTGGGGGCAAAATCTTCTCCCCTTGTCCCCCCAAAACTAGAAATATCTATAACTTCGGCCCCTTTTAATGGATCGCCCTGAAACTTGGGATTATTGCTTATCGCCTATGCGCTCTTCGAATGGAAGGTTTAGATTTTAGCTAGCTTATTAATTAAAGATATTAGAATTATATTTACGTTTTTATAAAACCGTTTTATTTTTGACGTAGCGTCGCCCGACTTCAACCTTTATAGCTCAAAATTGGTTTTCTGACTAATGTCAATGTGATCTTTTCCGTGGTATGGATGGATTATTGAACTGATGTATTTCAGGATTTTTCTGATTGTTGGATTTTTACAGAATCCTACAAATCCTATTGTCATTCCATTTCTGGAACATAAGTGAGGATTGACATTGTCATCTAAATATCCCCTAATTTCTTATGGTGTAATTTCTCCTAGTTTCCCACGCAGCCTGTCCTTTGTGTCGGTCATGCACCGCTTCCCTTGCGTGACCGACACAAAGGACCGGCTGCGCAGAAGACTAAATTTCTCCTGGTCTATTAAATATATTGTAATCATCCTAATTTTCCTTCGTAACACTTGTTTATTCCAGCATCAACTCCATCACCCTCTTATCAATATGGAAAATGGAGAACTCCTAGGACCTACCCACTGTCATACATGGACAGGAAGACATTGTATGGAAAGCCTGCAAACAGAGCACTAGAATATGGAGATGTCCTCAATCCTCGTATATATGCAGAAACTAAAAGGTAAAAAGTCAATGCACATTTTATGCCATCCCAGAAAATCAGTAGCAAAACATTTTTGTTCTTATTCTGTCCCAGTGTTCTACTACTTACGTTACTGTGAGCTACACTTCCTCAGATGTTTCTTGAAACTCATGTAGCAGCTGTATCTGGGATTTCCCATTGCTGCCCTTCACATTGAAAAAAGTGATGTTACATTAGGGATTAAGTTTCCCTAGGCCTGAGGAAGACTTCTAAAAATTCTTCTGAGGAACTAGGAGAAATTTAATCCCAATTTCCTGAGTGTGTTATGGTATTAGTTTGTAATAAAGTCACTATGATCGCCCAGGAAATAAATCCGTATTTGAGTGCAGGTTAGCTGGACATGTCGACATGGTTCAGTGACCAAGAGCTGTAATTTTGGTCTCCCAAGAGACCTTGCATTGGAGAACTGAAGATGTCTACATTTCTGTTCTGATCACATTATATGTTGCATGTACTGTATTCCATGTTTCAATAGCCAGTTCATGAACCTTTTTTGAATTAGGTGTCCATTTTTCTTCTCATCCCAAGTGTTCTTTTATAGAAAGCTTTTGTTTTTTTTCTTCTCATCCCAAGTGTTCTTTTATAGAAAGCTTTTGTTTTCCTTTTTGTTATTTAGGGTATCATGGCCACCCTCTCGTCCATACTCCCCACGCCTGTCATACATGAACCGACCTTCCTCCCCTCCTCCAGCCTGGTCTGATCCTAGGAGAATATACAAAGTCTTTCCAGAAGGAAGTGTGGCTAAAATGCCCTTACAAATACCATACATCAGTACAAACATTGACAGTGGGTTTGAAGAGTGGAAGAGGAGCATCAGTAAATGGGAAAAATCCATCAAAAGTCAAGCCAATAGATTAAAGTATTATTAAAGTCTTGCTATGAGTGTTGAAATCTGTTGTATATTAGACATTTTTAGAGTTTCAACAAATGATCAGAGAAAGGAAACAAAAGGAAGTATTTTCATTATAATATACGAAACAACGGATGAATCTTGTTTCAACACAGTGTTATACACACACACATTTTTCCAGTTTACATCATCTTGCATTTGATGTTATCTGGCCTGATCAGTGTATTATTGAAGGCCCATTACACCTTTCCATAATGCATTGCGTGCCGTGGTGTTTATGTTTTGAAAATGAAAAAAAAAAGATAACAAAACAAAAAAAAACTGTTCAAAAGCTTAAAGTAATCTATCAACTGGCCTCTCAATCTCTTTTCTTAGTTGAGATGTCAAGGATATCAACACCACGGAAATGCATTACAAAAAGGTGTATCGGGCCTTTAATTCTGCTGTAAATATAATATAGTTGATGTCCTATACACTATGTTTCATACATGAAATGATCATTCAAACACAGGTTTCTTTCTTAAAATTGTCTGCATTGGTTGTATCGACACCAAAAATATTGTATAGTTAAGAAAGTATTGATTATGCTAATCATATTTGACATTATATTGCTGGAGATTTTATAAATGATTATTTGTATTACAACTATTTGAAAAAAATGGACTAGAACTGTCCACTGTTACATACCTGCAATTATTTATGTGAGGCCAGTGCAGTAAATTATTATACAGATTTCAAAATGAAAACCATGTGTGTAGTTTATATTGGTTGCCCCTCTGTTAGCAATGGCAGGGCTGGAAATTAAGGGGGATTTTGGCCAGCAGTTTAGTTGCATTTTACAGAGTGTAGGTGGCAAAGTAACTAAAATTTTAGTCACAAATAAAAACAATTAAGCTTGACTTATAGAAGCACAATTTCCAGCCATGAATGGCAATGATGTTTGAAGTAAAAGACTTCCCAAAATAGATCTTAGATGAATCTTTGCTCATACAGTTTGGTTGCATATCAAAACCATCCTCATTCCCAGAGTCTCCTCAATTTTAGCAGTTGCTCTGAGGCTCTGGTGACATCAAAAGCCATTGACTGAAAGGACTTTGCAGATCATACTTTTTGCTTGCATGCATGCATGTTACAGTCAGGTCACTCAAACCATGAACACCTATACATTTCTTTTACATTTTTTTTTATGCGGTTTTGGGAGACTCAGATTCCGAACTTTTGCCATGATAATACAACTTCATTGCATTTTTCAAACGGTTTCAGTGAGAATAGCAAGCATAAACAGTAATATAAAATTTAGCCAAGTGTTCACAGTTTGAGTGTCTTTTCTCTAAGAACTTTGTCATGATCATGAGTGTTGTATAGCGAGAAATCAGTTTTTGACAAAGAATTATTGATTTTATTAATAATTAATGAAAATACCATATTTTGTGTTCTACTCTTCAAAAGCTTTAAAGTGATATAGAGCGGATTTCACATGACTGTCGTGTTTGCGATTGGTTTGCTTTCTCATTGGCTGCTTATTTCCATCAACCAATCAAATTACAAACTAATTACAATCAAGGAATTACTAGCCAATTGGTTCGGCTCCTGATTGGCTGGGCTGGAAACCATTCAACAGTAAGTTGTAATTACTCTTGTTTTTGATTGGCTAGTGATTGCACAATTGCGTTTACTTTCACGACGGTCATCTGAAATCTGCTCTAATGCAATATGTACCTATCTTAAAAACGTGAAATGACAACAATTTTAGCAAAAGACCCCTCTTGAACCTTGTACACACAGTCATTTCTTTCTAAAAAACATAAGCCAGAGCACTAAGTTTTGAAAATTTATATCTCATTTTAAGTAATTTCATATAACAACTATGCTGTCCAATTAAGAAAAAAATTGAATTGGAAAATTCCTCGGAACCCAAAATTAATTCGGCCTTCAGCCTCATACAATTTTGCTGTCCTCTGAAATTTCTCATCCAATTTTTTCTTAATCGGACAGCATGGAGTCCTATTATGTATTGTAAAGTGTACTAAAGGTCTCTTGGCTTAACCAATGAATGTTCTGCATGTGTGTTTTTGTCTTGTGTAAACTCCAGGTCTAATTTATCCACCAGTTTCAGAACCACTACTGTTATCATATAAGACCTCAGATTTGCGCAGTGTTCATCATCATCAACTGGTTGTAAAGCAACTTCTACTGGTACCGTATAATGAATACAATATCACATGCATTACATTCAACCATAGTTATGATTCAACATTCACATTACAAACACAGGAAGTGTAATACACGAGACAAAGATTACACTAATACAACTAAAACTATTGACGTTATATTAAACACAAATTACTTATGTACATGTAGGACGTCACAACTTACGAATGTGCCCAACAAAATCCTTCAGATTTTTGTAATCACTTCGACAGCATTGTGTCGATCATGTAAGGAAAACTGACTCAGTCATTTCAGGGCTACACAAAACAAAACATAGACTCAGCTAACTTAGTCATCATCGAAAATTCTCAGACTTAAACTAATGAGATAGACTTAAGAAAGTCATCATATGTTGATGAAAATGTCGAACAAAAAGACGAAACAACACACAACTGATACAACAAAGGACGCTTTCGCTTCACAGAGATTTACCGAATATGACCAGGCGTTCCTGACGCAAGGAAGAGTAGGACTGGTACTGAGGTTGACGCATCGACGCGCGGGACAAGGGACGGGAATGAAGGGGCGCTTTCCAAGCCAAAATTCAGGACAACCTCGCGAGGTAGTCCTAAATTTTCGAATACTTTTCCCGGGAACTGGCGTGTTCCATTTGGAATTCGTACCGAAATTCCCGAAAAAATCTGCCAAATCAGGAGCCCATCAAGCCAAAAGGAGTTTCCCGCGAAATCCGTAATGGCGCGGCTCGCGCGCCTTTGCAAAGTCTAAGAATATTACGTCGGCTTGCCCATGAGAGTTCAGCGGCCCGCGCAGGAAGCCCTGCTGATGAGGACCGATGACAGAGTTCTGTGAGAGATATCGAGCCATGTGGCAAATGACATACGACGTGTTCCACGATGTAAGCGACATTAGAGAATCTCTTCTTCCATGCTGTTGGGAAAACGCCCAAGTCGTGTACTGCCGGCGGGGACACAATTGCGCGAAGACTGAAGCAAGCTCACTGGGGGCCTAGCGAAGGGCTCTGGCTGGAATGAGTCCCGCCTTTGTCACACAGCAGCAATCTTGGATAAATTTCTATGTTTTCTCCGTAAAACTCGTAATGATGAGGCTGCACATCAAACACAAAAGATTTGTCCAAAATGGCTGCCGTGTGATAAAGGCCCATATGTCCGGCTCTAGTCATTCTTTTGAATTGCTTTACATTTCTTCAAACACAACCACAACAAGAGGCTGTTGAGAAGCACTCCAACAAAAGTACACAGGCATCCCGTGAAGACTAGGTGAACCCAAGTGATTCTTGCTGTATCGGTCTGAAACGAAGAATCAGGAAACGCAAAGTGTTGGTTAATATATTAAAAGATTAAACTGAGCTCTTGTTTGATAAGGAAACCCTGATTGACCCAACATGACCTCGAACTTAAAATGAGGATTACATATGTCGATTTTGTCAATGTCAACCGGGCTACCTGTGTAGGTATTTCCGTGCTCCTGGGGACCCAAATAAAGATGGCGGCCTACACGAACAACGTTTCTCGCCAAAATCTGCAAGTTTTGACGAACCTTTTGACAATTTAGGGTAAGAAATAAGCTAGGAAAACTTCTGGAACTCCAAATATGGTCAGTAGAAACTTCCATATAAGGAAATTTTAGAAAACGACATAATATGTTTCAACGAGAACTTTCTTGATGTCATCAATTGTTAAATGGCTTTGAAATGAGGATTATCATCAATCTGGTGACATGATTATATTCCAATTATCTTCGTTCCGATTAAAAACATTAATAGAATGATCCAAAATGAGTCCGAACCGAATAAAAACCCACCCACACAACGCCCTTTTAGTGCATTCGAACATATCTTTTAGCATTTTCGACTGTGCAATATAAGAATAAATTATTATTATTATGTCAAATAACCATGTAACCAGATTGATGATAATCCTTATTTCAAGACCATTTAACAATTGATGATCATCCTCATTTTGAAGTTCGATACCATGTTGATTGGCCATGGTAAGCAAACAAAGCGGGTCATCTGATTTCGTAAACTTTTCGAGAAAAAATTCCCGCTGGATTCCAGGCATTCCCCCTCCTACCCCGCAACTATAACGTTCTTCAAATTTACCCCGCCTTACAGTACCTCGGCCTCCTCTGCGTCAGCCTTGCACTGTCCGTGAGCGCACTTCCTGTTGTTAACCATCATCTCTTGAAACTCATCTTTGGTCATCTTGTAGTCATAACATGTAGGGAAGTGTGGTGGAGCCGGCGGCAAGCCCGCATGGGACTCGTTTAGGATCAAAGACATTCCCTCCACATTGTGTGATAACTGATGGCAGTGGAGAAGCCAGTATCCTATACAGACAATGGAAAGGCTCGTTGTTACTATAGTAGCTTTCAAAAGCAGAGCGCTCGTTGAAAGAAGTGGCTTAGTGCCATTGAAGTCATTATTAGCAAGTTTTTGTTTTTGGCTCTAGGTAAAATGTAAAATTTCCTCGCATAGGGTCCGGATGCTCATACAAACTTATAGCCGTTTTGGTTTTGGGGAGTGCTGTTACGTCCGACTTGACCAAATCTTTGTAAAAACGCCCACTTGATTTGAGCATTCAAATCGAAGTGAAACAAACGCTCGAAAGGAAAGGCTGAGTTTCCGATGTGGCTGAAAGGTAAATGGGTACAAGCAGGACAAGGAAAAACCGAAATGTAAAGCAGATGCTTGAAAAACTAGTACTCTCATTGGATGTTCTTGTGTTCCGAAACGGCCATTTCCTTCACCTGCTCCTGATCAATACAAAGAACCAAAACAAAATGAAGAAAGAAAAAATATCCTCCGCGCTTGGTTTTCAATCATGACAATGATGTGTAAATCTCTTTTAGCGCGGGATCCATTTTAAGAGCTCTTGATTAATGAGGTTGTTAAAAAGTTTAAGCTATTCACAAAAGTGAAATCGTCTTTAGTAGCCTTTTTTTCTTCCAAACGTTTCATGGCTCCATTTTCTGTTAAAATCGGTGTTGCTCTTTTTCGTCTTCCGTTTACTTATTTATTTAGAGACTTCAGACACACTTAAACAGAAGCCTGGCGAGGGTGTTGCTATCGGACGCAGAGGTCCTGGCGAGGCTAACCACCGTTGGATCAAACAATCGTTCATGACGTGTGACGCGCGCGACTGATGTAGTAAAGGGTTGTTGCGCGAGCAGATCGCCACCAGCTATATTTGTGAAACATGATTAGTAGGATAGGGATGCAATTCGCTTATTTGATTTTGTTTTGAAGGAACACGACGCTCCAAGTTTGAAACCTTTCACGTCCCACCAATCCCCAGGTACATTACCTGGGTTATCACTCTTAAAGCGTACAACAGCATATCCATAGGCAGGCACAGCCACGACATCTTTAACGGGCGGTCTGTCCGAAATTAGTCCGGAAGGGGCACCGGCTCTCCAACGCGCCCTGCTACACATTACATTATCACAGATGATATCATTATTCTTCTTTATTGGCCTGCCAGTTGATTGATTAGCTATTGGGTAACCAATTGTGAGTACCTGAAACGAAACGATGGTAATCTAGACACTTTACTCATCATATGGGTACTCACCCTCAAAATTAATGTATAGAAGATATTACATGGCCGCGCGGGATACGAATTAGAATCTTCGAGTGTTGAACATTTATCTCACGAATGAGCGCAGGGAAATAAAAAGAAAAAATATCTTCTGGTGGGGAAGCTATACAGAAGCCAAACTTGGACAAACTTATAAAGGCCATAAGAGAAACTCAAGGGGGTCATGGTCTAGAATTATCCTAAACAGAAGGTGTTGGTGATTAATGGGCGCTGGGGAGCGGTGATAACTAAATTTCTCTATAAAATTGACTGGTGAGACAGGTTTCACAAACAGATTTTCCGATACACATCTATACTTTTATAATCGAGTTGTCTGCGCAAACGTTTCTGATTGGCTAAATCAGTCTGTCCGAGAGCAACGATGAAATGGCTTCCCTGACCACAGCTTTGTGTTCTCAGTCACGCACAACACTGAAATGGCTCCCCTGACCAAGCATACAGCACTGTTTACAATTTCGATCCTTCAACTGTTGTGTTTTCTGAAGAATAGGAAATGCTTTGAAAAATGCATACATACGGGAAAATTGTGAAATGTTTTGCAATTGAGACATTTACCCTACCTTATGTAATGCCTATAAAACAAAATGTTATTCTGAGTCTTTTAGCGTCACGAAGTGACGGGCTGTTTTCTTACAATAATCTAGAAAAAGCGGACCAACGTGGTATGAATTTATTAGAAATTTACCAGAGAAAGCAAATATACGAAACTGGCTGTATGCCAAGTGACTGCAGTCGTCTGTTTGGCCCATTTAGTCACTAAAACAGTGTTTTCAAATCCTTAAATGTGGACCTTTTTGTCGCGTGGGGGGATGCTCCCCCCCCCCCCAATACATACCAAGAGCGCGGATTACTAAGAGTTTGAAACTTTTTTGCTTTGGGCCAAAGGTGCAAAGACGGAGTATTTTTTACAGCAAATTATATGTATGGAAACCTTTTTACTTTCTTTTCAGAAATCACACCACCATCTCCATGAACCGAGCACAAGCCCGGCTTAGGATACCTAGCAAAGGAACGAATCATCTGCGGTATGGGGGGAAGGGCCTGACCGAATTTGTCTGTGGAGAAAAAGAGCTTCAAGGCTCTTTTTTAGTCGACTCTTCCTTATTTCCTAGTGTAGTTATCGCTTCATACCTGGAAGCTATGCCCGTGCACGTGCACTATGTGATGCATGGCCGGCGGAAGGATCGTGGAATAGTTCGAAGTCGGATACGCCATGAACACCAACTGCACTGTTCGATTGGCTGGGATGTTGATCACGTGAGTACAGAAACAACCCTTGTCGGTGCAATCACGTGAACAAGGCGTGACTCCCCACGTGGACGGGCTCTGGAACAAAGGAGCACGTGGTAGCACATTCCGATGGGCATTTATAGACGATCCGATTGGGAAACCGAAATTCAAGAAGAGTTCAGTGGTATCATTATTAGAGGATCTGCTTTCCGAGGTCTTATGATACGTGGGATCTAGTTTGAGATGAGTGATAGGGACACATTCACGATTTGGATACCAAGTCTTGTGATATAACACCCATGGGCAGTTGAGGACTTTACAAGGGTTTTCTTTCCTGCATTCAACTGGCTGCGAGTTTGGCCCGGACTTGTTATCTGCGCCTGCGTAGTGAAGAATGGCAAGTGCTTCATATGTTTTCCCGTCAGGCACCGGGTTTGATGATTTCCCCGTGCGAATGACTGTGGCGCGAATCCAGTAACGGCCAACAGGTTGGTCAGCGGTTACATCAATAGCAAACGTTTCTCCCATGAAACCCTGTACAGACTCCACCGTGATTGGCTCCACGCGATGACCGTCCGTCTCTATCACTGTCAGGTTGTGATGGTCGATGGAGAACCTGAAACGGAATTAGCCGTACAAGTAATTTCGCCTGTATTCTTGTTAGTGATCGTCTCAGTGTAGGCCGCAAAGGCAGGCAGAGGTAAGCTTGCCCACAACCAATGATATATCTCGAAAATAAGAATGACCAAATCTTGTCTCTTCACCCTTTTACCCTCTGAAATACAACGCTAATATATAGACTATGGCACTGCCTAAAAGCGGAGCTCGAATCAATATTTTACTGTCATCAGGTATCAACTTTTCTAGTTTTGATGACGTCATCGATAACGTCATGCCACGCGACCCTGGTGGTACACCCCCCTTGCCTGTTACATAACTTAACCTAAGTTTGGTTGGCTAGCAATGTTTCGTTCTCGAGATATTCAATTTTTTCTTTCTTGATTGGAACCCTATGGTGGTACAAGGACGTCGGACGGACACCGCACGCGCGTTCAAAAATCAGATCCATTACCTTTACACTGTACATACTTTATTCTCTTAACTATGGAGCATCCGCTGGCGCGCTTCGCGCGCCGGAGCTCCGCTAATACTTCTAATATTAGCAATTTTTGGCAGATGTCTCACCGATAGTTGTACTCTAGTGTCGCCATAACAAGATGAAAACGATGCTTGGTCCCAGGCTTAACTGTGAACACTGTCAGAGGAGCGCTGTTGTTTCCATGCCTCCCTCGGCCATTGATAAGACTTGACCAGTAGCGCAGTGTACTCGTCTCAGTACCGTCAAATATGTGCTCTGGATGTGGTGTCAGAAATAAATCAGTAAATCGTCCTACAAGCATGCAGCACGTGCTGTAATTGAATACGTGGAACCATGGAAAGCGGATTCCACATGAGTGTCAAAAACTAAACTCAAAATAAATACAACACGCAGAAATGAATTAAACAACAACCGACCAATCAGGCGACGAAGTACGGTTTTCTTCGCTGTCTGATTGGCTGACTAAGTAAATATTCAAAAGACACCAACCAATAGGAACGCATACAATACGTTGCCGTTTTCTACGTGTAGCTATTGGTTGAGGTCTTGGGACTTTGTCTAGCCAACCAATCAGATGCGAAGAAAAAAACAAATACACGTGTTTTTTGGATCGTGACTAAACGCAAGTCATACTTACTTCCTTGCCTGAAGGAAGGAAGGAAGGAGTCAATCAATGGGTGATTATCGATATCCCTTATCCATATCCCTTAACCCAACCATCTGATCAATGAAGCTTCGTTTTAGACGTCATTGTGATGAGACTTACGTGTGTAGGACCAGTGGTCGAATAAATTTCCTGGTCCCCCGGTAGGCAAGTGAAACGGACTGTCATAATCAATTTCTGAAGCAATCACGGGGTACCAGTCGTTGATCGTAATGACGTCATAGGAAATAGGGGGTACGGGTGGGTGTTGTGATCTGCAGAGCAAAGGAAGGGAGGACATTTCTACGGTTTCTATTATGGTACCGAGACTGTGGAATGCAGTTTTTTAAGGGTGCCTGTCTGAGAGGTATCGTCCCGTAACGATGGCCAGCGAAGGCCAAAAACCTCCAAAACAATCTAGTTTATTATAAGTAATACCATGGCACCGAGGGAAATTTAGGGAGTAATTTTTCCCGAGACCCGAGAAAGAATGCCGAGGGCTCAAATATCGCCGAGGAAATAAACCAGCCCGTTTTAATTAATTTCACCCATTTTTTCATTTTAAATTTTTTCATAGCTGACGTTTTGAAAATTATGCGGAACACATGCAGAGAAAAGAAACTGCGGAAAGTGAATGTTTTATGGGTTTTTTAATTCAAATGTTATTTGCACTGGTATTATAACTGCTCTGGTGTTACAGAATTGTGCACTGGTGTTACGCGCAAATTGCACTGAAAAATACATATTTTGCCTGTACATTATTAATAATCCCCTTTACACACCTGTGTACAATAAGCGCACCAAACAGGCCATCTGCCCGCTGCATCGGTAAGTGGGAATGGTACCAATGAGTGCCTGCGGGATCGGCAATAAATCGGTACTGGAAACTTTCCTGTGGAAATGCCACGGAATATCGATTCACGAGAAAGGAAAACGTGCAAAACTCATGATCAGAAACATATAAGTGAGTTGAAACATGTAACAAAAATACATTACTTTAGTGCCAAGCTGCGGAATATTCGCAGAATAAACAATTGAACAGATTTTGAAAATAATGTTCTTGCAAGACTTCAAGATGTTAAATGTTAGTATATTATCACTTACTACTGTTGCTCTACTTTATATGAGCGAAAAATGAAATATTATGAAGAGAAAACCTACTTGGGTTAGCAGTCGAGAGTTCATTATTGACCAAATACGGTCATAAATTCATCTCGAATAATCCACAGCTTGGTTCGCCGTTACATGTTTCAACTAAGTTATATGTTTCTGTCATGATGTAATGGCTCAATTTGAAATCCTAACTGCCACTTGCGTTGCCTTTTGGAAGCTGTCGTGGACAATTGTTCTGCATCAGCTCGAACAAAGTTGTTCTGCGACTGCAACATATGGAAACAGGCGGCGTTCGCGACTACTGCAACACGATGCGGCTCTTGCAACTGCTGCAACTCGTGTCGCAGGAATCGCCGGTGTTCTATATCTGCGACAGCTGCTACTCGAGCTCGCGACTGCTACGACAACCGGCTTCCATATGTTGCAGCTGCAGCTGTTACAGAGCAACTTTGTTCACAAGAGCTGTTGCATCACAACTTTGTCCACGACAGCTTTGACAGCTGCAATGACTTAGTGAAGGGAAATAAACTTAGAATAAGTATAGGATACTGACTAATGAAGAGCATGAACACGGAAATGCAAAACCCACCCGTGGTTGTATAGTGCATTGACTAATGTACAAAATCAACACGGATGTGCCCCGCGGTGGGATAATGAATGAGCACGGAACTGCAAACCTACCCGTTACTGGTTGTATAAGACACTGACTAAATGTACAAAATGAACACGGAACTGCAAATCTACCCCTGGTTATACATAGGACACCGACTAATGTACAAAATAAACACGGAAGTGCAAACCTACCCGTGGTTGTATAGGACACTGACTAATGTACGGCATCCCGTCCATCCAAGTGTTATGTCTCATGTGCATGCCATGCCAGTGGATCGTCATAGTCTCTTGTACCAGCTCATTTTTCACATTCACGACAACCTACACGGAAAAAATCGACGACTTCAATCAACTAAAATCGAGTCGACATAAAAACATTGCATTGTCACTGATTTCCAGAGTCGGTACAATACCGAATGGAACTTGGTGTGCATATCATGAGTATATCAGCAAGACAATTGTATTGCGCGCCGCCGAATTTAATCAAAATTTGCAAAAATTAATAATAGAAAAGAAATTGTATCATACAGGTTAAACATGATTTCATACGGCAATATTATACGAGCTCAATTGTTTTTTTTTCGTCCATCCTTACCTCTGCTCCCTCCATCACCTCCAACGTGGGCCCGGGGAACTTGTCATTGATGATGATGACCGTGCGCATGTGACCATCTCCGGTGTGCACTTGATCCACGGGAATGGTGACGTCAGAGGGAACCTGTCTAATAATATGTCAATCCATAGAAATATTATTTCTCGGATGACTATAAGAAAATTGTTCAAAGTATATATATGCCTCCGATAGTCAGGCCATTGCTCCGGGAGATAATCCCCTACTCTTAAAGAAGAGTACAATGTCGACTCTTCGCGACCACGCGGTACTGGGTTATAGAGCAGATTTCGTATGACTGTGAAAAGTTCGGCGACAAAGTTGTACCACTCCGCGACCGTGTCCGTACCGCGACTACGCGGTTTCGTTCGGTATCTACAGCAGGCCAGGTTCCGTACCGCCACCGCGACAGTACCGCGCCGTGTCACGGTACTTTTCACAGTCATACGAAATCTGCTCTATTGCCTCGGTATATTGTCCGAAAGACTAAGTCTCTATTGGGTGACATGTACTGTTGGGGTTCACTCTGGGTGTTAGATTGATTTCATACTATACGTTGCTCTGATTCGGGCAAAATTGCTTTCGCTATCAATAATTTCCAAGTTTCAAAGATGTTTAGCCTGGTAAGAAATAAAAAATGCCAATTCGCAATCCAATTCCATCCGCTCGATAATTCACGGATTACTCCTTGTATTCTAACTGTGAAATCTAACACTAGATGTTTGTCTTCACTCATAACCCTCCTTCCCTCGCCTGAATTAATGTGACCTTATAGATGAACTTGTAATTCACACCTCCTCTTATTGTCCCCTTCTCCCACATACAATGTTGTCTCTTGTATTCTAATGGGTTGGGAACATTAAATTTATCAAGCAGCTGAGAGGCTATTTAACAAACGTAGATGATTATTTTGCTCGATCTCAATCGAATTTAAAAAATCTATGTAAATGCAGTTTATATACAATTTAAAAATTTAATGTTATATAAAGTGCAAATGTGTTTAAACCATATAAAATGTAATTGCACACGAGTTGCATATCTAGGAGCTCTAGCAGCTATATTGTAATGTCTCTCCTCCGTCATATCTGACACTTGAAAGTAGCGACGTTTTTCTGGGTGAACGTTTTCTACACACTTTGGAACCCAAGTAATTTAGTGAGTCCTTCCCATAGCTGGTTGTGGTGTGGCATTTTGGAAGATATAAATCTATCTTTTTTAGATTGTATGACGACTTGTCCTGATGGAACGAACATATTTGAAATGCTTACAGGACATAGGTTGTGCTTTATTTCATCAACAGATGTCCCGCAAGGGTGGGGAGCTCGGCTCTTTCTCACAGCTGCCGTTAACGGAACGGTGCCACGATTTTAGCACACTTTTGGTGATGTAAAAAACATCCAAATAACTGATGGATAGCCAAAATACTAGTCTAGGTTTGTTAAATAGCACCCTTAACTACAAATCGATCATGATTGTAGGCTTCATGGACTATTGCAGAGCGGATGGAAACGGATTGCAACAATGAGTTTTTGAAAAACTTGTCAGGATGAACAGTTTTCAAAGTTTGAAGTTACATCAATGATTTGCTTGTCTTTTTAAAGAAGGCTCTCAGCCCTCGCGCTCGAGAATACGGGTCACTTGCACCGAAATGCCAGACTGATGCATGCCAATAGGTAATAACGGTTTAATTAAACTTTGATCAAGTGTGTTCACTCCTATACGAGCATTCGAAATGAATGGGACAGGTACGGGTCTAGTTATCAGTATTTCAATTTAACACATCCATATTGTATATTTCCGTATTATATATCTCGGTCAGTATTCAACAAATCTTCAAGCAAATTTTGGTAAAGATTGGTTGAATACTGACCGAGATATAATCTTCCTAAATTGATGATTTTTACATGTACCTATCGTTCTAGGATCGCCCGAAAACGTGGTAATTTCCAGAGATTTCAATGCGATATTTACCTGATTTCGCTTGGACGATAGGCTCTAAAATTCCGGATAACATATTTCAAACCCGAAAGAATACGACAATTATCCCTACCAGTCGGGGGTCTCAAAAACAAGATTTTGAAAACAAAACTTTCCCCAAGTTTGTTCACTCATCGTTCGCGATGGCTACAAAGAATAACTTCTTAATCGCCATGGCCTCTAACCTGGTAAAAGTATTAGGTTGTAGGTAGAGCGTGCCATTGTCGTGTAAACCCAGTTTGTAAGTGGTCCGTTGTGCTCTGTACGTCATGGTTTTCGTACGCCGTACAACAAGGGTGAACTCGCACACTGGCTTGTAGCACATCTCGCCAGTAATCACACACACAACTGACAACAAACCAACAAGCAATAATTCCATCTGTATAGTCATTGTCATGTTGGTGGAGCACCTATACCTATAGTCAGATCAGATGCGATGGACGTCAAGGTACTCCGCAAGCACTATATTAATCTGATCTATAAGTCTTAATCAGGAAAGAAACAATGAAATTTGTAGAATACATTTTCTCCCTGAAGTGTTTTATTGTTTGGTTGCCCCGCAGCATAAATTCCACATTTCAGTTTAGATATGGTTTTAGTCACGTGGAAAGAGAAAAGGTACCAAGCTAGCGGCGTGATGAATTATGGTTCCGTCACGTACACGTGTAGACCCAGCTTCAACGAGGTTTTAATTGTCTGGAATATCGAACTGCTCTCGTCATGCTCTGTATCTAGCTTTACGAATGCAGTATGTCAAGCAAAAATAAATTTCACAACGCTACTCAAATTATAATGCCCATAATACCCTTCGTCAAGCTTTGTGCCTTTTCCTATTTGCAATAGTGGATTATGTCAATATATTGTCAAGCGCGCGCGCAAGCGACTCTATGCTCTTCGAGTGCTTATGAAATCGGGTTTGGCAACTCGCGAGGTTGTTCAGGTATACAGTGTACTTATCAGAACCATCCTGGAGTACGCGTCCCCGGTGTGGTCTGGATTGCCTGAATACTTGAGCAACCTCGTCGAATCTGTGCAGAAGGAAGCGCTACGTATTATTTTTATATCGCTATCGTATAATGACGCGCTAGTCTGCTCAGGGCTGCAGACTTTGTCCGAGCGCCGCAGGTAGTCATCCACATGCATGGCGAGTCTGCGCCCTGAACTGGCTAGCGCTTCAGGCGGCGTGCACCAATTCATAACCTGCAGCGCACAGATCGTTTCGTCACCCTGAATTATTGTTAATACTATTTATTCGTATTCCTATATATTCGTATATTTAAAGTGCTGACCCCTCTTGTAATTTAGCTGCCCAATTGAAGCTATAAAAAGAGAGAATAAAGATATTATTATTGTTTTTACAGAAAATTTATCAAGCAAAATTTCAGAAAATTCGTCGGAACAGAATAGCGCCAACGAGGTCGTCGGCACAAACAGAAACACGTGAAACCAACTGATGAAAACGAACATTCACTGCGCCTCGTAATAAGAAACAAAAAACAATTTTTTTTCATAACCTGAAATATATCGTGTACAGTCATGGAAAAAAAGGTTGAAGTTTAATGATATTGCTCTGAGGGAGAGTGAGTTTTCATTGTATGGCCTAGCGCCATGGTGATGTAAGATTAAAACTTGGTGCCATTTTGGTTGTCGCGTTACTGCTCCAAGGAATTTTTTAAAAGTTGGTTTTAATTTTAGACAACGTCGAGAGAAGTTTATTCCTAAAATTTGAGGTTGTGACTTCTTTAATTAGGTTTAAGAAAATCCCTGTATTGCTTTTCTCATTTAGACAACAATATAAAAAGGTACTGCAAAAAGAATAGTGCAAATGGAGGAAAAGGCACAGAAGTTTAAAAAAGTTGCACTTTGCGCCCGAGTCAAAGTTTGGTGCGTTCTCAAAACAAATGAGAACATGTGCTCATAAAATAAAATCGACAACCGCAGATTATGAGTGTGATCATGGATACTGTGGCATAGAATTTCAAGCATGCGCAGATACAGAGTAAGCATCCCATATGGATAAGAGCGGTTTAGGTGATCAATGTTCACGAAATCATGACCAACTCTAGTTTCGACTACTTTACTTTGGCAAGAGTCCGCTCTTGTACGCCCATGCGCGTGCTTTCACAGCCATTTTTATCCCACATCAAGTTGTTTGTCATGTCTTGCCTCGCAAACACAGCTCAGCAGTAGCATACCTGATTAGCAATGGTGGTAAAGATAGGAAAGCAAAAATCCCTAATAGACAAATCGAGGTACCGTGTCTTTATCTGCCATATAGACACTCATTTATTAAACATTCAGAGTGTCTGTATGATAGATACAAGAAAACAGCCCATCACTTCTCGTGACGCTAGAAGACTCAGAATTAAGATTTTGAACTTCTGAGTTGCTCATGTGTCATTGTTTTATTTTCCAAGAAACTGTCTCGTATTGCTGGTTTGCAAGTGACGTCATAGGCAGCCATGTTGGTGTACAGGAACAATAGAAAGTTCATTTGTTGCTCTTTGTTCTGTACACCAACATTTCGAAACGGGTGGTTTAGCTCAAGACAACAATTTAGTTTCTACACTTTATGTGTCTAGTAAAAGTTTTTTAAATTCTAGAGCTTTCGAAAGATAGAGAATCTATGTTTTGCTTTTTGAAAAGCACAAACTTGTTATGTACGTGACTGGAGGGCACAAAGCTGTGGTCAGGGAAGCCATTTCAGTGTTGCTCTCGAACAGACTGATTTAGCCAATCAGAAACGTTTGAGCAGACAACCCGATTATAGCGGAGCTCCAGCGCGGGCCGAAGGCCCGCGCAAGCGGAGCACCATACCTAAGGGAAAAACGTATAGTGTACTATCGAGTTGATTTTTCAACGTCACGGGCATTATGGATCATTTTGATGACGTCATTGATGACGTAAGGGCACGTGACTTTGGTGTAGAGTTCCTATTATGGTCTTTGAAAGTTTGTCCAAGTTTAACTTCTATACAAGCTACCCTTCGGGAGATATAATTTTTTCTATATTTTTCTGGTATTAAACCTATAGCGTACGCCGTCCGTCCGTCCGTCGTCCGTCCGTGTACACATGGGAACCCTGTGGTATGCAAAGAAAAAATTGTATCTCCTGAAGGGAACATGCTAAGACAACCATACTTGGAATATTTTGTCTATGCCACAAGGGGTTGCTGTAACACGGACACGTGATGTGACGTCATCGATGACGTCATCAGTGATTGAAAAATTAATATCTCGTGAAGGGAAGACTCTAAAACAACCAAACTTGGGTAGTGTAGTCTAGGCCACCAGATGAGCGAAATGAGGTGGTCACGTGATATGACGTCATCGATGACGTCATCTATGTTTAAAAAATCAATATCTCGTGAAGGGACGACTCTAAAACAGCCAAACTTGGGTAGTGTAGTCTAGGCCACCAGATGAGCGAAATGAAGTGGTCACGTGCTGTGACGTCATCGATGACGTCATCTATGCTTGAAAAATCAATATCTCGTGAAGGGAAGACTCAAACAAACAATTTAGAACGTCATTTACATAAATTATGTCTTGTAGATGCCACTTTCGTCCAACTGAATTCAAGGAGCGAATGGATGAATGGGCAAGCCGCTCATGGTATTGAATGCTGTTAGTTGCTAGAGTCAGCAAAAAAGGCCTGGTTGATTATTTCTGTAAAATGACCTTCAAATTAAAGTTTTGATGTGATAAACAAAAGAAATACCATCCTTGCTGCAGAAGCTGCTACCCCTTCGGAGTAACGGACACGTTACTGAACTTTAACGAATTTCATTCAACGATAGATGATTTTTGAGGGATATCATATTTACAGAAATATGACCTCTCAAAGTGAAATTCAGCATTTTTTGGGCACCTAACCCAAACAAAATTGACCATAAAATCGGTTTGAAAAACAATATCAAAATTCGCCTGTCATCAGTCCCCATCAGACTCAACGCGTTTTCTGTCTACACTCCAACACTCGTTTCGGGAGAAAAGACGACTGAAGGCCGACTGTTAGGTCCGTTAGGACGGTTAGGGCTGTTGCGACGGTTTGAACTGTTAGGACGGTTAGAACTGTTGGGGAGGTTAGGGCTGTTAGGACGGTTAAGGCTGTTAGGTCTGTGTAGAACGGTTAGGGGTTCGGACTGTTAGGACGGTTATAGGTTTGTAAGGGCTGTTAGCACGGTCTGTTAGCACGGTTAAGGCTGTTAGGACGGTTAGGTCTGTTAGGACGGCTAGGGCTGTTATAGGACGGCTAGGGCTGTTAGGACGGTTAGGTCTGTTAGGACGGCTAGGGCTGTTAGGACGGTTAGGCTGTTGAGACGGTTAGTGCTGTTGCCAGGAAGGTTAGAGCTGTTAGGACGGCTAGGGCTGTTGGAACGGCTAGGGCTGTTAGGACGGTTAGAGCCGTTAGGACGGTTAGAGCTGTTAGGACGATAAGGGCTGTTGGGACGGCTACGTCTGTTAGAACATGAGTTAGGACATGGGACCATTTCATTAGCACGTTAGCTTTCAGACAAGGTTAATTCCTTATCTCCACTCTGATGAGTTAGGACTGTTGGGACGGTTAGGGCGGTTAGGCTGTCGGGACGGTTAGGGCTGTTTCCAGGAAGGTTAGAGCTGTTGGGACGGTTAGGGCTGTTAGGACGTTTAGGTCTGCTAGCACTGTTGGCGCTGTTACCGCGCTTTAAGGTCTGTTAGCAGGGTTAGGTCTGTTAGGACGGTTAAAAATAATCACAGATTATATAAGATGGATTATACGAAGATTATTGTCCAGCGTATACATGTAATAAGTTTCTCAATGCGCAATTCACCTGTAATTCAGTTATTTAACTGTGAAAGGGAATATTAAACACATATTATTAGACGAATATAACATTGTGTTACCAACTTTATTTCGCTCTGAAATCCTCAATACAGCGCGTTAAAAGACAAAATAACATTAAAAACAACATAATTAGCATAATTACAGTCCAAAGACATGAAGCGTGCCCCCCTAGACTTGAATATTCAACTCATTATTCCATTCTTGATTTCATTATTCAATCCAAAAATGCATTTTTCAATTCAATATTAAAAATGTTAAATGTTCAAATTTTGATTTCCGAATATGTAATTGTTCACCCAGAGTACTTATATCAATTACAAAATTTTCAATGTTGAATTGAAAATTGCATTTTGGATTGAATAACGAAATCAATAATGGAATAATGAATTGAATATTTAACTCCAGGGGGGCACGCTTCATGTCTTTTGACTTTAACAATCCGTAGACTATCAGCCCTCGCGCGCCCATAGCCCCGACGCCATTTTAATGAGTCAAACTTCCGGTGTAATTAACTATAACTTGTAAACAACAAAAACTTGGTTAATGACACAAAAAGTGGACTCAGGGACATGTATGGCTAGCCGAGCCAGCACTGGTGACCTGGGGCCGGTTCCTGAAAGGTTGGATAAAGTTATCCATGGATAAAAGTTATCTGTTGTACAGGATTTATCCGTTGGATAAGGTTTATCTACAGATAACTCTTAACTGACCTTCTAGGAACCGCCCCCTGGTGCCTCCCATTTTGTTTATGTAATGGGCGGCAGTGATATTGTCCATTAGTAGACGTACTTTCAATTGTACTTTTGACTTTGCAAAGATCTTGATTGCAAAGGATCCTGCTAGCAATTCCAGGCAGTTGATGTGTAATTGTGCTTCCCCTATGGACCACTGACCCCCTGTGGAAACTGCCCATGCAAAATGCTCCTAACCCTCGACGGGAGGCATCGGTCTCTATAATGAGATCCAGTGATGAGGCTCTTTCCGTTCCATGCCTCCAGGTTGTCCCTCCACCAGACTACTTCCTGAAATGCCTGGGGCGATAGCTGGACTATAGAGTTGTATAACCCCTGAGTTGCAAAGGCTATATTTCTGTCTATTTGTAAACGAAGAAAGTGGAGGGGTGCTGGGGAAACTGCTTGGATCGAGGAAATGAGATGGCCTAATAACTTTGCCAGCTCCCTCGCTGACACTTGTCTGAGGACAACCTCGCATTCCTTTTTTACTTTCCTCACCTTGTCCCTGGGGAGAACTAAGTTCATTTCCTTGACGTCCACTAGAATACCTAAGAACTCCAATTGCATTCTGGGAATAAGAATAGACTGGTAGTTTATTGTAAAGCCCAGGTTCTCGAGCAGGTGTAATGCCATTGTGGTAAATTTTGCCAAGGTAGGAGTCTGGGCCATAATCAAAATGTTGTCGAGATAAATTATCATTCTGATTCCGGATTGTCTTAGAGAGGCAGCTACTGGTTTCATGATTTTTGTAAACACCCGGGGGGCTCTGGCGAGACCAAAAGCTAGGCAAGATAACTCGTAGGTTCCCTCCCAACAAAACCTTATGTACTCCTGGTGCTCGGGACAAAGGATACTGTGGGACTATGTGAATGGCATCCTTTTTCAACATCTCTTGTATTTCTGAACTTATAAGAGCTATATTTTCTCCTGAATGTATGCCCTGCTGAGGAATAAAATCTTGAATGGGTGGCGATAGGAAATTTCGATGTAAACCCTGCACGGTTTCTAATAGCCATGGGTTTGTGGTAATACGGGCCAAATTTCCTATACAGTGCTTTAACCTTCCTGAGGGGAAGGTGACATATATCTAAATCCTTGATATTTAGAATCATACATGGAACTAGGGAATTAAGGTGTACCCTCTACTGTTGGCCTGGTGCTAGAGCTTGGAATGAGAATCCTTGCACCTCTGCCCCGGTCTCTCTGGGAAGGCTGGAAGTGGTTGCTGCTGCCGTAATGGGCTGATAGTTATGGGTAACTGTGGTAAGCACCGCCCCTTCGACTTCCGCGCCTCCTCAAAGAGGTGGTGCGCCCTCGAAAAAAAAAACGGCTTAGACTGACGTTGGCTAACAGTGGCTGCTTGCAAAAGGGTCATTGCAGTTTCTGACCTTCTCTTGATGCGTTCCTCAAAACCATCACCAAATAGTTTCCTCCCTGCTTCAGGAAACGCCCCTGAGGCTAAGGAGAATGTTCCTTTATTTTTTAGACAGATTTAGATAGATTACCAAGTAGCCTTATGCTGTTGGTTGTCAGTGAGCCTAGATCTGACAGTTGTGCATAGGAAAGGCTAACATCTGTGCCAGGCTTGGTTTGTGACAGTAAGCCTTGGTTTCAAAGAGAACAGTCAATAGGCCTATTGCATCAATTAAGCGGTCTTGTAAAAGCCTGTGCTCTTTGTCTCCATTTTTTGCTCCTGGTTACCTATGATATGTGGTGCTAGGCCACTTGGGGTATCAAGTTACCTATAGTATCTGGCGCTAGGCCACTGGGGGTATCAGGTTACCTATACGCGGTCGCCCTATGAGCGGACCACATATCTCCGGACAAGAGTGGATTAACAAGAGTTAAAATCTTTCGTACAGTATTTGTCCACATCACAGTCAGAAAAGTGTCTATTTTTAGATTTGAATTTCGCGCGCGAAAGTATTCGAATGCTCAGGTTCGAATGCTCGTATACCCAATACACAACAAATAGAGAATATCCTACCTTATCTTTGCGACTTTAAAGGGTTTTTCGATTGATCTGCGATTTAATTTTAGGCTGGACCTCACAACTGTTGCGTGACGAGAGAGAGGGAACCCTGTGGATGACGAATTTTCGCGGGAATCCTAGTTCTAAAAATAGACACTTTTCTGACTGTGATTCGGGCGTACATAGTAAATATGGAAACTCTTGGTAATCCACTCTTGCTCCGGATTAGTAATGACGTCATAGGCTGTTTTTAGTAACATGAAGCACATACGATTAATTAAATTATATGGTTTATTCTCTTTATTATTCCTTACATTGTCCCTTATTTAGCTATAAAATAACACAATGAATATCTATTACATTAGATGTCCCTCCTACACCCACTAGTGGCAGTCAAAACAATGAACTAGTAACTATAAAATAACGGAAAAAATTTCAGTGTAGCGATACTCTGGGTTGTCCAGGCCAAAGGAACTCAAACGATTCCCCCCAAAAAGTATTGACGATGGGGTCATAAGGACGTGGAGGTAGCATTGTTTCAACGTGTCTTGCTTGAAATAATTCCTCACCGCAGAGGTTGAAGACCTGAAAAAACAACACCGAAAATAAAAATAAATATTTTCAACACACAAATATCAGCTTCCATGTGCCAACTGTGGGCTGGAGTGCAATATTTCCATTCCTGCAAATAGTCGTACTTTAAATTTTCAAATCGCCAAACCGCGGCAGTCTTTCGTACTCAGACTTATCAAAATAGCAGTGGCTGAGAATCCCATTAATAACGTAGTTGCTACTTTTCTATTTCCATTTATCCCAGTTTAGTTGTTTACAGGGATCATATGGTACGCCTGTAGCAGGGGGAAGGAGGAGATACCAAAACAGTACTAGCTAGCAAACACATAATAGTTTCTTGAAAGACCCTGTGATAAATATTGTTAGTGTCAAAGTTCACTTTTTCTAGGGTCTTATTGGTCGAAAGTGTATCACGTGAACGTGAAGAAATTCGACTGTTTCCCTGGAGACAACTGGGAGGGCACATTATACACTTAATGACTGCTCACGAGGGAAACAGCGAGTTTTGTTTCCCCGAGAATCTCGATGTTTCCCGAGACGAAGTCGAGACCTGTAGGTCTGCCTGCACCATTGAATTTGAGTGTATTTCAAGTTCAATAGATTAATCACGAAATAAATAAATAAAGTACCAATAAAGTTCGGTTCCCTTCATAAAGGCACTAGAAAAAGTATAATCATGATATGAAAGTTTGATAAAGTAGGCTTAAAGTACGAAAAAAGTATATCCAAGGTGTTAAGGTACATTTAAAGTACGCTTTCAGTATCAATAAAATGTCTTTAAAGTACACTGAAAGCATGTTAAAAGTATGAATAAACTTCCAATAATGTAGGAAAAAAGTACAGCTAAAGTTTGTTTAAGATGACACTTTCCTTTTTACTTACTTTCATTGTTTGTAATTCTATAAGTAATTCACTTTTTTACGGGACTAATAGCCAAATGTTTAATAAATGGAACTTTTAAAAAGTTGCTGGTCGTCGTCGTCTCCCTGCCTTATATAATCAACCCAGAATCAATGACATTGAATCCCGCTAAAATGATCAAAATAAAATAAAAATAAAATTTCATAGTCACATGTGAATACCAAACTACACCGCAATCTGTGTGAGTAAGATATAAAACCCGCACAACACTATATTGACATGGCGACTTTCGAGCGAATAAAAAGCTATCTTTACCTATATATCTGTTTTTGATGCAATCAACGCAGTATTCGGTTTTCCTTTCGCGTTCATAAAAATATGTTTATAAAATCGCTTTAATGTAGAAAAAATAACATCAATTTAGTAATTCCCGATTATTTTTGCTAGCCATAATAAAAGAAACCACTAGTTAATCTAGGCATACAGAGTATCGTGATCTTTGATCAGTTATCTTCCGTGCTTTAAGAAAAAACGTTACGTATGTAGCGATTTCATAATTTATAAACCGGATATGATATATACCACTCCCATCTTGGAGCTGTGTTAAAGCATGTCGAAATCGGCTTCAACGCGCTTTTAAACTGATGCGCGGAAATCGTAGCAGAAATCATACAGAAATGTAGCACTTACATCAAGCGAATAATGGCTACCCTCACACAAATTGGCGATGATATTCAAACACATTCAAAGGTAGACGATCAAGTTTGCGGGCTTAAGTACGCTCATGCTGGGAACGCGAGACCAAAATATTAACACATAAGCGAATTTATCGGCAACTAATAGCATACTCTTATACCCAATAAACATGACAAAAGTTACCCCACTCCTGTAATAACTTCTGATGCTCATATTTTCATATCTCGTTGTTGCCCCACTCCTGGATGTAGCCTAGCTGAATTTCAGCCGTCCCTTCGCTCTCGTTCGACTTTGCGAAAGGGGACGTCTGAATTCTCCACGAGATTTTCTTATCAAATCAAATCAACTTTATTTTCTCTTGTAGCTATTATAGTTGGAGTTATTACAGAGAACATAGGTATGGAGAGAGTTTGTATTTTGGTGAAAAAAAGTGCGAGCAGGGAGACCAAGTGAATTATTCTGTTTTCTAGTTAGCCTCCCTAACCATTAAAAGTTTGTTTTAGAGCAGATGAAAAAGAACGCTGAACCCTCCCCCCAAGAAGAAAGAAATATATATATATATACATAAGAGCTTATCCAGGTTATTAGTGCAGCAAATGAATGATTTTTATGGTTCTCCATTTTGTCCTTGAACAAACAGTAGATGATTCTTAGCAAGTTTTGGAAAAGCAAAGACGCTAGAATCCTTAATACAAGATGGTAATTTTTTCCAGATATCAGAGGCCATGAAAGAAATTGCTTGCTTGCCTATATTTGTTCTTACTCTGAGTTTGCAGAGATTTTGATTTACTGCATATCTTGTGATATATTTATGCACACTACTAGCATATTGAAAAGTATCGTGAAAGATTTCAGGAAAGGATACCTTTGTGCCATGAATGAACAAATTTCAAGGCATGAAGTTGATAAACATGATCCCGCCCTTGCATTTCAAGGCATGAAGTTGATAAACATGATTCCGCCCTTGCTTTTCCAGTTTCTTTCCCTTGAGTGCAAGCAAAGAACATTAGTCTTACTATATGATTTTGTTTTGTTCATTGAAGTTTGATCAGGTATGATTTGTAAGATAGATAGATAGATAGTTTATTAAATATAATCATTGCAGCCAATAGGCTGAATAATTATGAAAATATTATTTACAATGCTAAAACTATAATAATAATAACAATAATATTTACAAGGAAAATTTAAGATAAAATTACAAAATTTGTTCAAAAATATCGAGGCTTTAAAACTATTTACAAGATGGCATTGTGCGTTAAAAAAAGGTGCTCTTTGCCCTGTTTGTGTTGAATTTGATGTTATATGTTCTTGGATGTCTTAGCGGGTACGTAGAATTAAAACGAGGTGGTATGAGATGATGCAGGCGATGCTCTGTGTCGTTAACAATGTTATCAAAAAGAGACTTACAGAGCTCCTGGTGGTGTTCGAGTAACGGACCTTGGTCTGCCTGCACCATCGTCTCGTCGTAGCTAATATAAGGATAATTGATTGACAGCGCTCTTTTTTGGATCCGTTCGAGATCTTTGATAAGATAAAGAGGCAAGGAAGAATGGAAAACTGGAATGGCATAATCGCACACTGACCTTACGCAGCTCTTGTAGAAGGTAAGTACTCCCCCATGCAAGTATTCCATATGAGATATATGGATAAATAAGGTTATAGTATATCTGTTTCAGTTGTTGGATAGAAAGATAGTGCCTTAATTTCGAAATTATTCCTGTATTTCTAGAAATTCGAGAGCGAATAAAGGCAATATGATTGTTCCATGTAAGATGTTCATCTATCATGATTCCTAGATATTTAACATATGAGTCAAGAAATAGGACGTCAGGGAAATTCTTGTTAGGAGGGCTGCTGTTAGGCCTAACAGACCCAAACAGCAGCGAGGAAACATTCCTTACTCCCACCTCTAAAAAGACGGGGCACAAATTATGATAAACACCAACAGCCCTAACAGGACCCAACAGCCCTAACAGCCCTAACAGACCTAACAGCCCTTGCAGCCCTAACAGACCTAACAGCCCTTACAGACCTAACTAAGCCCTAACAGCCCTAACAACCCCGTATAGCCTGTACAGCCCTTGCAGACCGTACAGCCCTTACAGACCGCACAGCCCTTACAGACCGTACAGCCCTAACAGACCTTACAATCACGTGATTGATGATGTCATCAAGTTTTGATTGGCATACATCAATCACGATCCATATGCTTGTGGTTATGCTGATAAACTTCCATTTCGGTGTTGAATGAATGGCTTTTCGTCGCAACAAAACTGAACAATGCATAGGAATTTGGTTATAAAAACAGTTTATCTCAATCCTTTAAGTGCATGTATCATTCTTTCATTATTGACAAATCGGAGCCTCTTAAGGTGGCCTATGTTTAATTATTTCAGTGGCAGACGGTCACTTTGGTCGCACTTTTGGGTTCGTTTTTTACTCGATCTCTGTGATTTCTTCAACTTCAAGAAATTAGATATTGATTAGATATTGGTCCTGAATACACAGATCTGTAAAAACCCCAAAGTGACCAAGTGCGACCGAAGTGACCGTCTGTCCCTGAAATAATGAAACATAGGCCACTTAAGAGGCTCCGATTTGCCAATAATTAAAGAATGATACATGCACGCAAAGGATTGAGATAAACTGTTTTTTAAAAACAAATTTGAAATCAAAGTGATGTGCAGAGTTCCTATGCATTGTTTAGTTTATGTGTGACGAAAAGCCATTCATTCAACACCGAAATGGAAGTTTATGAGCATAACCACAAGCAATGGATCGTGATTAGTGTATGCCAATCAAAACTTGATGACATCATCAATCACGTGATTGTAAGGTCTGCTAGGGCTGTACGGTCTGTTATGGCTGTACGGTCTTCAAGGGCTGTACAGGCTATACGGGCTGTTAGGGCCGTTAGGGCTGTGAGGTCTGTTAGGGCTGTTAGGTCTGTAAGGGCCGTAAGGTCTGTTAGGTCTGTAAGGGCTGTTAGGGCTGTAAGGGCTGCAAGGGCTGTTAGGGCCGTAAGGGCTGTAAAGGCTGTTAGGGCTGTAAGGTCTGTTAGGGCTGTTGGGGTTGTTGGGTCCTGTTAGGGCTGTTGGGTGTTTATCATAATTTGTGCCCCGTCTTTTTAGAGGTGGGAGTAAGGAATGTTTCCTCGCTGCTGTTGGGGTCTGTTAGGTCTGTTAGGCCCAACAGCAGCCCTAACAAGAATTTCCCTGTCCTATTTCTTGACAGGTATATCTAGACTTGATTATCATGTAGTTTGTTTTTGTCATATTGATAGATAATTTATTTGCATGACACCAGTTTTTCACCTTCGCAAGCTCTGTATTTTAAGAAGTTAATTAAAATTAACTTCTAAGGCCCTCGGATCACCCGAAGAAGCGAAGATATTGGTGTCATCCGCAAACATTTGAATTCAAGTTTGTCAGACAAATTAGGCAAATCGTTTATATAAAGTAAAAATTCAAGTGGTCCGAGTGTGCTTCTTGTGGGATACCACACAGCATCGTTTGCTCCTCAGACTTGACCCCACCCAATTCAACATATTATCCATAATGTAAATCACAGCCAAGTAAAAACCGTTTTTACAACGTTTCCAAGACAACGCACACCTTCTTCAACAGTTGTGCTTGGGAGGCTTCGCATGCTTTTTGCTTGGGGGAACGTTCCTTCTCATGGAATCATTCGCCTTCACGTCCTACTAAGAAACTCAATCAATCAGATTCTACTGGCTGATTTTGGGTTAATAAATATCGTACTGGATGAGAAAATCTCGAGGTGAATTCAGACGTCTCCTCTCGCAAAGGTACGGCTGAATTAGTGTGGATGAAGCTCTCTATAGATCTATGATTCATACAAGGAGCTCGACATAAAACCATACAATACTCACCTACAGTAAATGAAAGCTAACTGGCGGTTCACACAGACCCAGGTTGGATAGGATGGCCGAGCTTAGTATCAGCACTGATATGTATAGAATGACTAACATCGGGGACCTTTCCGCAAGCATTAATGCATTGCGAGCTTTCTTGTAGTCAGCGCCTGATGAGAACACAAACATGTCTGGTTAGGCCTGGTGCACACTAGCGACATAACGACATAAGAAACATGTCACGCGAACAAAATTTACTGGTTTCAAGAAGTTGGAGTCGTCAAAAAATAACATAAGATTGCTTTGGTGAAGTAATCTAATGAAGATCCATGGAAAATATTGATTGTTTCAATTATTTCCCCGTACTTTTTTCGTTGCAACATAACGTCGTTATGTCGCTAGTGTGCACCAGGCTTTAGTCTTGTCGCTTTTATTAATCCGTGCGGGTTGCCTGTGGGTTTTTTCAAACACCTTATCAGGCCCTATGGCTGAGAAGAAAAAATGGCGACCAACAGAACGATGTTTCTCGAACATCTGCGAGTTTTGGTGGATTTTCCTGCCTTTCTCACTAAGATATGAGGAACAATACCAGACCTTCCTTATAAAGTAAGAGGATTTTTTAAAGAGGAAGTTTTGCATTGTCGACAATTCGACAGTCAATGTTTGCTTGCATTTCCCCTTGGATTGTGAATAGAGTTTTTATTGATTCTGAATTATACTACAGCTACTACCATCTTTTATTCCTTATAATAGTTGGGAGCTCCGCTTTTAGGCAGTGCCAAAATCTATATATTACCCTGATTGCCCATGATTCTCCTAAGCGAGCGAACCCGTCTAGGATTGGAAACCCTGTAATGATTACTGTTATACTTACCTTCTCCAAAAAGACGAAATTGAGATGTCAGAATGGGCCCAAAGAGGACACGAAAGAACAGGGAGGGATCTGTCAGTAGCTTCCAGTAGCACACCTCACAACCAAGAATTCTAGCCCAGCCTACCATTGTCTCCAGGTAACTGCACAACGTAGAAAGGCGCTTGTAGTCGTATGTAAAATTCTTCTCCTCATACGATCTCTCAGCAGCCATCGTCTTCTTCATGTCTGCCTCGCTTGGAAGCTCAACCCTTCCCGCCAATGCAAGGGCCACAAAGCGCGCCGTCATTTCTGAGATGGGAGGAATGGCGCCAATGTTTGGCCGAGCAAATCCGATGAATGCAATTCGTTTGCCAAATCGAGGATGGATGGTTTTCTTCCACATATCGTTGCGAAAGTTTAGGTTCCGGAACTCAGGTGGTAAGAAAGGGAAGCAACTTTTGTAACCGGAACAGTAGATGATGGCGTCACAGTCATATCTGGAGCCATTCTCCATGATAGCACCGGCCTCGTCGACTTCTCGAACGGACGTCTCCATGTATTGCCCACCATTTTGTACGACGGCCCAGACCCAGTTGGCTGTCTTTGTCCCAAACTTTGACATCCAGTGATAGCGTGAGAATTTCAAACTCTCTAAAGCCTTATTGAGTTCCAGATCCTCCTTTATGCTGTACAATCTCTCAAGCCACGTCTTTATTTTCCACCACGTTATGTCGTCACGGAACAACGAGCGAGGAAGGGAATAGTACAAGCGACTAGAGTCTGTATCGTTGGGCATTCCCGCTAGGTATCGAGGTATTACTGCACCGGGACCCTTGCGTGTGATGATGCACACATTGGCAGCTTCCTGGGATACATCAAAAGCGATATCAGATCCGCTCTCACCCAGCCCCATGATCAAAACATGCTTGCTTGCTAGACTTTTTGGACAGTAATATTCACTAGAGTGTATAATTTTACCCTGGAACTTGGAGTTACACAGTTGCTTGGGGATCTCCGGTTTCTGGTTAACTCCAGAGGAAACAATGACATGATCGTACACGAGCGACTTCTTTTCCTCCGTTGCACATGCTGTGACGGTAACTTTCCATTTGCCATCCGCCATGTCTTCCACTTGCTCCACCATGTGTCCAAAATTGAGATGCTTGTTCAAGTTGAAATGGACAACGAATCTCTTCAGGTAATCTTGGTATTCTTTGAAAGACCAGAAACGACTTGGCATGTCTTCTGCTGTGCAAGGAAAAGATGAAAATACGGTGAAAATGTTCGAGGTCGTCAGTTGACCATTTTTATATGAAGTGGCAAACACACCTCCCAGCACGCTGTCTCTTTCGTAAGCATCAACTTCGAGACCGTTCTCAATGCATTCTTTGACTGCTGCAAGGCCAGAGGCGCCACATCCGATGACACAAACCCTCAAAGGATGGCCTGTAAGGCCACGTTTAGGGCTAATCTCGAATTTTTCAACTTGGCTGCGGACAGCGACAATCCGGCAGATCTGGAGAATCCGACGGGCAGCATACGTAGCAACAAACAATATAAGGATGATCAGGCTCACAGGAAAAAGGACTGCAGTGAGTAACAAGACGATGATCTTCTTCAGTGCACTTTTTGGTTGCATGATCTTGTCGGTGATTGGGTATTCTTTCAGGAAATTTCTTTTCCTTCCAGTTATATTGTTATTATGGAGTTGCTTCATCTTGATAAAGATCTAAATGGCACTCGAAAACAGATTCGACTTCCAAAGGAGATCCTTGAATCTGCAACGTCATAAAAATGAGCGTAATTAAAACTGTAAACTTTTCATTGCAGTTTGCATGCATCAACGCCAGGAAATACCATATAATAAAAAACTATGCTAAGTTTTGTAGATCGAAAACCAGCTGATAAATTTTGATATCTCAGACGCTAGCGCACCAATAAAGGCGTTATTACGTTTGAGGAGTTTTCAATGCAGTTAATAACTGAAACCTCAAGCTAAAAACTTCCATTTCTGCCGCTCCGGGTGCGCTCACAAGCAAAATGATAGAAACCCGCTGGTAAGAACCAACACTTTCTACAATTAGCCTAAACAGGTTCTTATATAAATGGTATTTAGTGCAAATAGTGATTTCATGACTTCAGCAATAAAAGGTGGTATATGTCCCATTCCACCTTTCTGTCTAACAAGTCTCAATTCTCAATTGAATTACTGTACTGAACACTCATGGACATCATGGGCTTACATACAAATTAAGGTAATTCCCCTGAAATGAAACTTGTCGTAGAATTTTTTTCTAAATTTGTCTATTTACTATTTAGTATATAATAAATGACAATATGAAATAAAAAGAGGGGTGCCCATGCTCGTTTCGAAACTACCGCACTCTTAGTGCTAGAGGGCTATTTTATGAAAGATTACGTGAAACAAGAAAATTGTGATAAAACGGTTACTAATAAAGCAATCCAGTTCGCTTGCAAGTTTGAACATAACTGTTGGATGCTTCATTACTTAGGACGAACATTGGAATCTTTAATTTTCTATGTGTGTTGACGCTACTCTTCAAAATGTGCAAAAATGTGCGCACCGCTCGTGATAATTTGAGGCTCTTGGTACCTCGTTTTGGGGCTTTTTATGACGATAACTCAAAAACTTGTCGTGGGAATTTCTTTAAACTTTTTTTATAACAGGGAAATGATAGTCTTATCAAAATGGTAAAATAAAAAATGTGGCACTAATCAATGCGAAAGATAAAGGTGGTTTAAAAATGTCCGATATAGAAACGATGATTAAC
The DNA here is from genome assembly GCA_033964015.1 of Scolanthus callimorphus. Classification (NCBI taxonomy): domain Eukaryota; kingdom Metazoa; phylum Cnidaria; class Anthozoa; order Actiniaria; family Edwardsiidae; genus Scolanthus; species Scolanthus callimorphus. The sequence continues at coordinate 21,175,696 of CM066918.1, read as the reverse complement.
CATTATCCTGCAACATTGCGCAGAACTTGGCCGGTCCCGAGTTGGCTAAAATCAGACGATATTCTGCAAAATCGAGTAATGGTTTTATTATTCACCACATCGATAGCACAATCTATCCACAGGTTTATTTTTGCATTCTCCCTGCTTTGATTCATTTTTCGCGCCTTTTTGTGCAACGCGCGCCATGTTGACTAAATATGGAAAACAAAAGAACTGCTGAAAACTTACGCTCGTAGATTTTTACTGAACGAACGAAAAACAAGCTCAAATAATTATCAAAAACCTTAGTGATGTTCTTCAGAAACGTAACCTTTCTTTAAATTGAGATAAGAGATAATGGCAAAGAAAGAAATAGATCAACAAAGACATGGGGTTTTGTTGCCGAAACTGGAGGGTTTTTAAACCGAGAAGCAAGCGAGTGTAAGGTAGAAAAGAGCGTTTAACGGACGGATCCACAAAACAGAACATGAACTAAGCTGAGCTAAGCTGAGTTTCCAAACTGACTTCTGGATGGAAATTTAAAAGAACCTGGAAAGCTAATCACGACATTCTGGTAAGTCACGAAGTATTCTTAAGCCATTTTTATTTCGGTTTCCTTGCTGCACAAAGATTTGTGTGTCTTCGGTTTGCTGCAAGTAAGCTTAACAGGGGCAGGCGGGGCACCCTAAAAAGTGGCGGTGCCGAAGAGGCAAAAAATGAAGTAGACACGTAATTTCGTTTTTTCATGTTTTTACATCATATACATTTTGATGAAAATATGTCACAATGTATCTCACCTCCTACGTTCTCTTAGTTTCGAGAAAAACAAAATCGCCGAATCAAGATATGGTGAAGAATTATAAAGTAATTTTTCTTTTTTTTATATTTATTTCTATTTTGCTGAGAAACTCATGTGACTCATTCTAAAACTGTTATCAACGTACTTTTGGAACCTCGTTACAAGTACTTTTAAGCAAGCACAGGCCTTCAACTGATAATTTCTAAGAAAATAGGGCTAAATATAGGGCATTTTTCCAAAATATATAGGGCATCTAGAGAAAATATAGGACAAAAATAGGGATGTAGGACATTGGTAAAACTTTATATTCTCTACACAATCTATGCACAATAAGACTTTAAGCTTCAAGACTTTCAGCACATCGATGATTCATATGACAATAACGATGCAGGGCCCGACATCAACTTTTTTCAAGAGGTGCCATTGGCGCCAAAATAAAAAAAATCTTGTTGGCAAATAGTGCAGTTTGGTCGCCAAAATAGTAATCTGGTCGCCATCGTCTTCTCTTCTGTTTGTTATAAGAAAGAGTTTTCTTCGTTGACTCTAAAAGTATTTGAGCTATTGTAGCAGGTTTCAGGTTTGTCCTTTTTAAGGCCTTCCCTTCGCCTCAGAATATAGTACAGCAGATTGGTGCAAAATTGTGCAAATTGATGTTACAAGCATGAAATTCGGCAGAGTGGTAGAGCTTGATGTCCTGAGTAATTCTATATAAAAACCACGCCCAAAAGTAAATACTTCCAGATAGCATAAAGATGGGTTGATTTATCTTTATTAAAAAATCAAGAACGTCTTAATTTTACACAAAAGCCTTAATATGCTACTTTATTCACAAATAGATGTCCTACATTACTATACATATTGAGTCACGCCCTCTTGCCTACTTACAGCCTTTATAGATGTACTCTTCGCTATTTTGCAAAATCTATTTCTTGAGTTTCCCTTTTCTCCAAATTACAGGTATTGATAAGAATTTGTATGCCGAGTTATTCTTAAGTTGAACCACACCCCGTAACAGGTACTTCCAGTTGTGAAAGTTATGAAATAAAAAGCCATTCAAAGCAAATGTACTTTTCAAAAGAAGTTTCAATTTGACTGATCTGCCACGATTACCTTGGCCTATGTATCAACAAAAATTCCATATTTTGTAATATGCCTGTCTGAAAAGTCTAAACATTATGAAGTCTTAAACAAGCAATGAATATTAAATTAGTATTACTGTCGTGCGTAACCTTTTCTGCACTGCACATGGCAGTGCATTGAAAGCACGCACATTTGACACATTTACAGCGCCCGCGACACCCCTTATCAGGTTGACAGCCGCATTGCACGAGTAGCTGGCACGCTGTAGAGATCTCCGGGAGTACGGTCCAGATTAGCTCACAGCGTTTGTTACAGACTTGGTTTGTTGGTCAGTGCTTGTCCCCATAGGTATCACATCCATCTTTGGTCTTCTGGGAAACATGTCCGCCCTTGCAACTCAAAGGCTTACTCCTTCCATACGATGTTTGGGAGACTGGGTCAGGGCCAGAGGATTTGTTCACTTTGATGCTACAGAGCTGTAAGCCCTACCAGGGGTTACTAGGAGCTCTTGGGGGACTGAGTGAGTGGAACTGACGAAGCTTGATGACTGGTCATGCAAGAACACATTGAAGTGAGCTCTCACATTATTCCTGGATCAGGAAGGAATATCATCGTCAACCATCTGTTTCCAATCACGAGTCAGTGCTGCCACTCAAGGACTTGACGTCTTTCCACCAACGGGTAACATCAACAGGCAGTTGACAATTGCGAGTATAGTATTTAGATTTAGATGATCTGCATTAATGCACTTTTATTCCTTGGCTCTGAGAGAGCAGTTTGTCTTTGAACGATCAGAGAGGTCAGTCTAGGTATATGGCTCTCGGGCTTCTGCTCGTCTTCTTATTCCTTGACCTCGTTTATCTCTTGCGCCTACCTTCAGAATGTTGTTGCCACGTCCCAGGCAATGTCTATGTTCTTCATGTTGTTTGTTAGCAATGGCGCACATAAAGAATAAACAAATGATATGTTTAGTGCTATCCCTTTAAAGGTCTTACAGTTCCCTTCTTTGAGCATATTAACCACGGCGGTTCCGTCAATCACCTGCATCGACTTCAGGGGCTCACTCTGAACAGTAGGGGCAACCATCTCCAGGCATCCTGTGAGGTATGACTTGCTGCAGGTACAGGTACAGCAGGTCACCAAAGTCGGATAGGGATGGTGAAACTAAATATTGAAGCACTCGCTACAAGGAACGTATGCTTTCAAGACTGAAGCAAGTATGTGAAATGATTTTTTCCACGCTCGGGTGATCACGAGAAACGGAGTTTAGTGGATTGTACATCACAGTTCACCCCTTGCCTCCCTTCGCCTGATAGCAGACAAAAAATGCTTCAAAACAACAACTGACCAAAAAGGACATTAGCCGTATTCACACTAGAGGACGGAAAACTCTTCCTGAGGGGTTTTCCGTCGGACAAGTTTTCCGTCTGATATGAATTCAGTCGATTTCCCGTCAAAAATCCGTCTCGTCCCGGTTTCACACTAGACGAGTTTTCCATCCCAACGAAAAACTCGTCTCAGACGAATTTTCCGTCTCTAGTGTGAATACGGCTATTGAATTGCTTAAAAGCAGTACAGCGCTTTTCTAGGCAACCTTTATTCTTCTACGCCTGGCGGGCTAGTGGGGTGCTCCTAGGTCTTACAGAGCGTGGAAAAACATACGAGAAGTTATATAAAAGAACATCATTTTCCTATAGAAAAGTGTACTTGCGAGAAGTAGTGGTAGAATTGAAGCAAAAAAAGTTTATAGCTCAAAAGCCAAGAAGACGTTTTGAACGTGCCAAGAGCAGCCACTTTGGGTGTGGTTAGCTGTGAAGGTGCTAGATAATTTGTCTGTAATAGATTGCAAAAAGATTTCAATAATAACTATCATGTTTAATTTTTGTAAACAGTTACATTCGTCACTGTAATACCTATAAGTACCGCTATTGGGCGTGGTTTGTCGGCCTAAACTTGAAGGGCATGCAATCTCAACCATTATGTGAAGTTTTGAAGAATTTGGATAGAGTTTAGTCAGGCTTAAAATGTATATATAAGACAATTAATTCCACCTCTGTAAAACGGAAAGTACACACGTTTGGGCGTGTTTTTTGCATAAAGACTACTTAGGGTATAAAGCTCTGTCATTGTGCCAAATTTCATGCTTGTAACATTAAATTGCACAATTCGACCTAAATTCTGCACCAATCTGCTGTACTAATACAGTGATTTGGCTGCATGTAGCTCCTGGTCTTACGTTTTTCATTAGTAGTTATAACAGGGCCGTAGCATGCCTCCTCAAACTGTTTAGGGAAAGTTTTAACTCTTTTGCGCGCAAGGCGCGCCGAAAATTTAGAGTCCAGCATGTGAAATTACCGCATGTTTAAGAGAACTTTGATATGCAGGGTGCAAATCGCATGCCCAAATTCCACTTTCAATCTTTTTCAAGAAAGGGTTCAAGAAAGGATTCACGTTTTTGTGCAAAATATCCAAAGTATGGGAAATATAGGGCATTTCAAGACAATATAGGGAAATATAGGAGAATCTCAAAAATATAGGAAATATAGGGCCGGTTGGAGGCCTGCAAACATTTCCAGGAGATTATGAGGTTTTGCTCGGATGACAGATATCGCAGGATATTTGCCATGTGCAGGTGATACATATCGGGGTTGCTTTGACCTTATTTGGGCAGTGCATCGATGTGTTGAATAATTATAATTAGATTACGAGCTCGAGATTTCTATGAGCTGATAGTTGACGGAGTCTGCGACAATCGAGATCGAGTAATCTAATTGTGTTAGTAAATTCACACTCACACACTACCTTCGAATAATGAAACTTTTTAGAGGTAAGGCCGCCATCGTTATTTTTCTTCTTCAAAACGCTGGCCTTTTCTCAAAACTCACTATCTTTAACTCAATAGACAGGATTCGTGACAGTGTATATCGTTTTAAAGCTAAAAGATTGCTTTATCTTAAAAAATTCCCTCACACGGCTTTTTAGGTGTTATCATTTGCTAACGACACAGAAAATTTGACGTCGATATCTTAAATAGTACGAGGTCAGGAGCTTCACGAAGGTGAAAATTTTACCTCAAATGACGCGTCAACTGTTTTCCTAGGCTTCAATTGCCCATTCTTTTGTATTGCTTGCCACTCATTTTCTGTAATTTAAGGTAACTCGCTCGAAATGGTTTGTACGCGCATTGTGTCCAGAGCTGGACTACCAGGTTATAGATATCGGGCTATAACGTTTGCGTTTTTTTTGCCGATTCCAGTCATTCTTTTTGTAAATCAAACACAAATGACCCTAGATTAGCTGCGAAATCTCCGATCTTTGCAATCTTTTTTATCTTAGTCACAATTCTTAAATTCAAAGATGACCCTATAGCTTTTAATGCCCTCTCATAAAAAAATGTTGCAGATATTTTCGGCTGAAATCTTGGCGATGCTTATTAGAAGACTTGAGCTTACATTTGACCAAGTTTCAGAAAATTCAGATGTAAGCTCAAGTTTTCTATTAAGCATCTCTAAAATTTCAGCCGAAAATATTTGCAATATTTTTTTCTGAGAGAGCATTAAAAACTATAGGGTCGTCTTGTATTTAAGAATTGTGACTTAGATAAAATAGATTGCAAAGATCGGAGAATTCGCAGCTAATCTAGGATCATTTGTGATTGATTTACAAAAAGAACGACTGGAATCGGCAAAAAAAAAAAAAGTTATAGCCCGATATCTATAACCTGGCAGCTCTGGACACAGATGAGCGCACAAACCATTTCGAGCGAGTCACCTTCGTGAAGCTCCTGACCTCGCACTATTTACAGCGCGAGAAGCCCAAGTATGGCCACTCGATAATTAATTCGCATACTTTCGCCCGCGTTAGCCAATCACAGGCGGGTTTTTTTTACAAGTGAGCCGGGCTTAAACCACAAAACTGTTCGAGTCACGATGAGTGTTCAAGTCATGAAATACAGCGAAACTTTCTAGGTTTTCTATTTGCTCTGAGCGGCTAAAAGTTATCTAAGCTGATGTCCGTTTTCTGGCGGGTCAAGCACGAAAAGCCGTCGACTGAGTTTGTCTCTCCGCTAGTCGGAGGTCAAATCATTCGCCCGCATTTCCCATTTATACTCGGCACTAAACCTGCAGGCATCGATACATGTAATAATTTATATAATTTAGAAATGAGCTTAGAATCTCAAAAATTATAATGTTCAAATAGCAATTTACTTTTCAGATCCTGGGATGATAAATAAACTCACATTGCGATCTAATTTTGCAAGAACCCGCCGACTGAGGTTGTCTATCAGATTATTCGCGAACAAATGTCAAATTATTCGCGAACAAGAAACTATTCTCTTTCGGAAAATGGTCAATATGTTTTTCGAAAAGGAAATTTCTCAATTGATTTCTAAATTATATAAATTGTTATCGATGCAGGTTTAGTGCCAAGCATAAATGGAAAATGCGGGCGAATAATTTGACCTCCGACTAGCGGAGAGGACAAACTCAGTCGACGGCTTTTCTCGCTCGCTTTGATTTCCTACTACACCTGTTTACTTTGTCTTTGTCGTACTTGACCCGCAAGAAAACGGACATTTTATATTTGATTTCAGCTTGGATAACTTTTATCCGTTCAGAGCAAATACAGCAAATAGAAAACCAAGGAAGTTTCGCTGTATTTCATGACTTGAACACTCATCGTGACTCGAGCAGTTTTGCGGTTTGAGCCCGGCTCACTTGTAATAACCCCCGCCTGTGATTGGCTAACGCGAAAGTATGCGAATTAATTACCGGGTGGCCATACTTGGGCTTCTCGCGCTGTAAGATATCGGCGTCAAACTTTCTGTGTCATTAGCCTATGATAACAAAAAAAAAAAACGTGTGAGGGAATTTGTATTTTATTACTTGAATAAGATTTTATGATAAATTTTGCGGACACAAACTGTAAAAAATGCGACTTTCAACTTCGCGACCTAATATTTTCGTAAATATGCAAAATATCAAAAATCGCTTACCAGGTTTTGCAGTTCATTTCTCCGAGACTAAAATCCGACAAAGTTTGAAATTGTGCAACAAACCGCTAAAGGTGTAGAGCTTCTCAAGTAAACAAGGTAGTTTTTAGTTCGGGCTCTTTAAAATACAATAAAAATTCAAGCTTCGATAAACTAAACAGATAGCTGATTATCACAGCATAAATTGCGATGCGGCGAGAATTTTTTCCGAAGAAACCTCTCACGGGTTTACAGAGATCTTAAATCATATCCTCTATCTCTGCCCAATCACCTTTAGGTTCTGGGGTCAGGTATCTAATTTTCTTGTAGGTCACTTTCAGATGGAATCCTGATCTCGAATCAGTCTTGCCTAATTATATATCATTCTAGAATGTAAGTATTTCTTCCGAAGTCCGTGATGTCCATTAAACTATCAATGAGTAAAATGAAGAAAACTTTCGACGCCGAAGAACATATCGCGAGAGAAAACTACAATATGGCATTTCATGAAAGCAAATGGAAGCCAATATCTCATATATTCTCATATAAAGTGTGCATTCTTCCTCATCTGTATACAGTTTAATATATTATTGTATTTTTTGTCTATTTTCTTTTTCCTTTTTGTAAATGTGTAAATTTAATTATTCTGTATAAATTGGATAAAAATGCCTCAAAATAAAAAAAAGCAATGCAAAGTGAGATCCGGAGTTTGTCATGCAAAAACAATGTACAGTCACTCGCGTACGAAAATTTAGTAATCTGATATCCTTGCATCTTTCGTATCTTTGTAGCTTGTATCTCGAAATAGTTCAAACCGAAGTTTGTACATTGTGTTCCGTAAAATGAACTTAAGCAAAAGGTCGCGAAATGTGTTGGTGTTTTTCTCGCCGCTATAATTTCACACAGGCCTTGAATGAAAGTTATTGCCTAGACTCGCCCACTGTAGCTGAATGGATTTGTCGCGACGAAAGCAAGACAACAGTCTAATCGGGTGTCAGCACGGGATGAAAAAATTTGTTTACATCTGAAGAATTTTCAGGTAAACTTGAATAAAACCTTAAATTTAACCGCGTTGATACGTGTTTTTCCTTTCTGAAAATGTATGATTAAATTGCGTTTTCTTAAGTGCGCATACAACAACAAAACTGGGGAAAAATCTTAATGGGACGATGAACGTCGTGAAAATGTGCTCATTGATATAATTCCGTTTTAATTTGCCAACTTTTCTAGCGATCCAACTGAAGGTCCGCGGCTTTACAGAACATGCGGTGACAGGCAAGGCGACACTTTCCATGCTACGCTAAAATTATTCCTTGCTTATAGACAATACCAGGCGCGTAGACTTAGCCTGGGTATCTAAGGCCTACGGCAAACGCCGTGCCAGAGTCGCGCCGTTCCAATACAAAACAATAGAAAATTCTTGATTATAAAGTCTAATGAAGCGGCATCCTTTGAAAAAGGAAAAGTTCGACAGAAGAAGAGCGGCTGAAGTTCGGCTTTTGCCGTAGGCCTTAGTCTGAAGCATCACGAGAGAAGCTTGGCGAACTAGTCGCTACCTGTGCGCATTTGCGTACCTCGTGAAGCCCTAATAAATATACAACACAAAACTGAGATGAGCTATGAAAAACAACGCACCTGAAGAGCAATTTTAAATAAAGATCACGAAACTTCAAAAATAAAGATTAATATTGCGCGACTTACGTGAACTGTGCAGTTGTGTGTAGTTTTATCACAGGCAGCCTAAGCTTACAACCTGTGCCGTTACTACGAAATCACGAAACCGTCCCAGACTCGCCGTCGCGGCACGGACGATAGGTCGGTTTTTTTATTTGTCAATCGTTTTTACCCGATCGATGAAATAATCCCATGACGTTGTAATCGCATCTTTTATTATATACTGTGACCAGATACCATGTGATAACACCAGTGAATAAAAATCGTATCAGTGAATGATACGATATCATTGACGGCACGAATAAAATGCAACTTTTCTTTATTTTTTTGCTATTTTATCAGACTCAAAGTATATAATAAATGCGGTACGTCACGAAAACTCGTGAATAAAAACGATATCAAGTTCTTACCATGTAATAATCTCTATATCTATACTATTATAATCGGGTTGTCTGCGCAAACGTTGCTGATTGGCTTAATCGTTCGCACTCACTCCGCTTAGGCCTGAAGCTGTGTCGCTAAAAGAAGTTCAAAAACTTGCAGAGAAGGTGGAAAACTTGACAGTGAGCGTGTTTTGGTTGGAAAAGATTCACCATGGGCTAAGTTCTTATTCAAGCGATTTCTTAAGCGAGGCCGGGACAAAGCTGCCATCGCCGCCATTTTGAAATCTCCCACAGAAACTAAAAAAGAACTCAGTTCGCACATAGTCATTCAGACCTAAATGGTTCTGTCACAGATTACTGTCAGGAATGTGCAAGGATAATTGTTATTCGAAAGCTTTAAGTTGAGAAAAAATTTCATCCAGCTTGAACAAACGTACACCAGTGCCTTTTTCCTGTTCGCGCGCTAAGGCGAAATGAGTGAAAAAATTAAAAGAAAGCAAAGCCATGAATAATATTCTCAAAGTGTAAATCCTTACGCTGTATCGCAAAACGAAAGACACACACCCGAAGAGAAGAAGAAAAGCTCTCAAGTGGGCGTGTTTTTGTTGGAAAAGATTCACCTTTGGCTAAGTTCTAATTCAAGCGATTTTTTCAGCGAGGAACAAAGCCGCCATCGCGGCCATGTTGAAATCTCCCACATAAACTAAAAAAGAACTCATTTCCCTCAGCCGAATTTCCCTCAGCCGCATCATAGACATTCAAAACTAAATGGTTCTATTACAGATTACCTACTATTATGTGCAGGGATAATTTTAATTCGAAAGATTTGAGCTGAGAAAAAAATTCATTCAAGTTTGAACAAACTTACACCACTGCCACGGCCTACAGAGCGCACGCTAAGTCATGAATGAAATTCTCTAAAAAAAACTATGAAAAACTAAAAATTTCTTAAAACAATTTTACTTTACCTGTTTCTTCTCTTCCCTTACTGAGAAATAATAAGCATACAAACAATTCCGAAGTCAAATGTTTTTTTTTTTAGCGGGTTCTTCGACTCGGAGGAGGCTAGGACTTAGACAGATTTGAGAGCCGTACTGACTCACACGACACACATACCAAAAAGGCTCTGGGGCTCACTTCATTTATTTCCTTAACAGGGTATGTTTTACGATTACCTCTCTAGAACAGCTAGTCCAGCTTTTATCAATAAAATACTTTTAAATGTTAGTTCATATTATTCGACTCGGGGTACCCTTTTTTTAAAGTTTTCTAGAACAGGGTATATATTTTTTTGCGGATTTTCGCAAAATACTCTAGAACAACAGAGCCAGGTTCTCAGAGAGCCACGCGACACATCCCTACCCTTAATTTCCGGGAGTGTCCCCCCCCCCCCCGACAATGTGCCAGCGCGCGACAACGAAAAATTAATAAAGAAATAGTAAAACAGAATACAGAATATAGAACAGAATACTTTCAGATTTCAGGCATGTTACATAGCAAATGCTATTTAACATAAACTGCCTCATAAAACGTTTTTCGACGAAGAGACGAATGCAGTTGGACGCCTTTCGAAACAACGTCGACTTTTTTTTTATTTGATCGTTAATGAAGAAAGCTTTTGAGAGCTGAGTCTTTGATTCAGCCCTATATTTCGTATGGAATCACTGTTTGGGGACAAGCAGTGCATTGCGCCTTATTAATTTCGCCCCTAATAGATCACATGCAATACCATTATTTATCCATCATAACATTCTTCCTCTACACTTTCACTACTTTAAATCTGTTTGTATACTAATGCACGATATTATCAATAACGAAGCACCTGTAAACATATCTAATCTATTCACCCACACGTCTGAAATACATAGCTACAATACGAGATCATCAGCGATGGGGAAATTATTGCCCCCGCAGGGTTTTGGCCCAGAGGCCAAAACCCGAGGAGGCATTATAGAATCCCCCGCGGAAAGAGAAAATATAAGGGTATATGGTACATATGGCAGAAAAATCTCGATCCGTCGGAGCAGGGCCCGCAAAAGGTATCGGGTAACGTTTATGATTGGATGATCAGATCACGTGACTCGCAAAGGGCCCGCAAAAGGTCTTGGGTAACGTTTATGATTGGATGACCAGATCACGTGACTCGCAGCGTGGGTTTGAGACCTCTACTGTTGTCACTGGCGGACAATAAAAATTCTAAACATTCACAACAAACTGGTCGTGACATTTAATAAATCACCAAAAACTCTAAGGAGACGCTCAGCCGAAGTCAGTCAGTGCAATCCATAGTTCAGAATAAGCAAATGTTGAGCTGCTGTGGCTGTGTAAACTTGAATGTTCACAAAGCTAACTAAGAGCTCTACCTCATAATAGTAGTAAGCATTCAAAATGGTTGCTATTGTGCTTAACAATAGGTCCGCTACGAACGAATGTGATAATTTACCGACAAGATTTCCTTTTTATAAGTTCACAAAACTTAGAAAGAGGACTTTAGAATTATTATTTTTTGCATCAGCACAAGGGAGAAGTAGGCGTTTTTGTCTTCTTCCGATGTGTGCGCTGTCTGCTGTGTAATGGTTGCCTCTAAAGTATACTAAGTAGGTTAAAATAGTACCTTTGTTGACCGGAAATCTCGCAAGGGCGGAACGCGTTTTTTGTTCTGTTAAATTAAGTTCTATTATAAGCTCTTTAGGAGATAAACTAACAGTCAAGTTAGGATTCGAGTTAGGATTCGAGTTAAGATTCGAGTTAGGATTTGAGTTAGGATTCGAGTTAGGATTCCAGCTGTTGGATTGCAGTTACAGTCGCGTTTTTCATAGCCTGTGTACATCCGCTACAAATCCTATTGTAGGTTAGTAGCGGATGTACACAGGCTACGTTTTTCAAAGACGGAATAACCTAATTTCATTTCATTACCTCAGTTTGCTTAGAAGGGTGACATCTTAATAAATGGGAAAATTATCGGAAACTGTCGGCTGAAATGACCTTTATATATGATCTTGAACCATATAAAGGGCTCGCCGGAAAAAGCACAATCGAACCAAGTTCAACCACACCAATTTACCTAATAACAGTTTCCAAAGAGAGGGGAAACGGAAAATGAGGCCATAATAATCGCATTGCTGAACACCGCGCGAGAGCAACCTTTGAAATAGTTGTATTCGCAAAATATATACATATATACAGTGGCGGATCCAGGATTTTTCAAGGAGGGGGGGTCCGTTTTTTCACTTTTCCCAAGATGCAACAGTATGATTACGTAGATACCCGCGCACGGTCTGGGTACTGGCATGTTTATTTGAGATAAACTAACAGTCAAGTTATGATTCGAGTTAGGGACGTGTCATTATTTAGCGGGGGGGGGGGGGGGGGGGGGGGGGGGGGGTGGGAGGGCTCCTATTTTTGTGGGGAGGGTCCTAATTTTTTTCGCGTGTCTAAAGGGAGGGTCCAAATTTTTTTCACTCCTGTTTGGGGAGGGTCATAATTTTTTTCAGCAACATTTGGACGATGAAGAGGTTAAAACAAATAGCGATAGTGGCTATTTCAGCAACTTCTCCATAAAAATTTCGCGCGCAGAAACAATAGCGTCTAATATACTCTTTGAGCAACGAAGACACTACCGTTGACAAGAACAAGTTATCTTGACGAGGATCTCCCAAAATTTCCCTGCAAATGATAGGCCTGGAGGGCATGTCGCTATATGTTTGAAAGAAGACCCCTTAGGTAAGCGTGAGTTTTCGACGTTACAAGCATAGAAATTCGTCCGTTGAACCGCGCTTCGCGCACATGAATATTAATAACTTCGTCATTTGCGTTACTCGTTACAAGCATAGAAATTCGTCCGTTGAACCGCGCTTCGCGCACATGAATATTAATAACTTCGTCATTTGCGGAGCGCAGTTGTGCGCATGAATAATATAACCTAACCTATATAGTTGAGGTGGTGTACTTCCTGAGCTCCTGACAGGCTTTGTTTACTATGCCGCAACGAGTTCTATATCAACGCAAGAGATTCCAGCAACGAGTTCTATATCATTTTCTAGTTTTAATTTACTCATTATGTTGAAAATTTTGGCGCGCTTCGCGCGCATAAGGAATGACATCTAATCTAGTTTTAGAGAACTTGCCCAAAGAAACACTTAGTGAATGTTAAATCGGGGGGCCGTGATGTCAATTGACTGATGCATGACAGAAGTCACTTGGACAATAGTCTATCTAACAGGTTTTTCAGAAATAAATTGCACGGGGGAGGGTCCCAATTTTTTTTACCTACGACTGGGGGAGGGTCACATTTTTTTTGTTATGTTCAAGGGGAGGGTCCTTATTTTTTTAGCCTTGTTTGAAAAAAATGGAAGCTCTCCCCCCCGGTAAATAATGACACGTCCCTAAGGTTTTGGCTGTGGTAAGCATATCTTGAACCCTCCTAAAAAAAACGGAAAACAAAAAAACCAGGCGAGCGGCTACTCAAACTCGAATCCCAGTGGAATCCTAACTTGAATCCCAACTCGAATCCCAACTCGAATCCCAACTCGAATCCTAACTCGAATCCTAACTCGAATCCTAACTCGAATCCTAACTCGAATCCTAACTCGAATCCCAACTCGAAAGATAGGTATCCTCGCTCTTTAGCAGCTTTAGGTGATAGCTGGTATAAAAACGCAGATATAGGTTATTAGGGAGCAGCGATTGAAAAAGAGCAAAAGCAGAGAAGTCGCGAAGCAGAGACAGCCAACGAGAGTCTAAAGTATTGTGTTCTGTTCTCCGTTGTAAGTATTTCCGGAAAGATCAATTGGCTTAAGCTTTCAAGTATTCATAGAGTTTTCAAACAAGATTTTTGTGCGCAAGTGTTTCTGAGTAAGAATGTGTATTAATAGTCGTTTTGGAATTGTGACACAATAGTTTAAGAATTTTCGGTATTTCGCTAGAGTTTCGTAAGAGGTTTGACGGCTTTTCGTAATTTTGGTTAGAATTGTTTGTAGAGTTTCGGCTTATAGAATTTCACATGTATCTTAACGGTTTTGTAATACAACTGACAAACTCCAACAAGCTGATAACGGTGGGTTCGCGTGTTGTCTGAAACAGCTGTAAAAATGTTAATTGAATACTTATTACATCTGCAGTTTAAAAAGCACGGGGGCAGCTCTAGTGAGAACTATTACTAGTATATTAAGCATTCTAGAACCAATCATCTAAAAATTCATTTTCACGCATTGGCTCTAGAATGTGGAACAGTATTCCCAATTTTATTCAGATTTCATCAAAATATAAATTCTCATCAATCCTTCAAGAATATTTATTGAATATCTTTCGTTCTGAGGAAACTTATCTTGATGTATCAAGTTTAATTGATAAAGTATCAAAAATGTAAAAGAAACAAAAATATATTAGCTTTACAAAAATAATACTAAAGTAGCCATACTTCCTTTTTCTTTTCTTTGCTTTGCTTTGTAATTTTTGTAATTCATTGTCCTATATTGTAACTTTATGTTAACCCTCTGCCCGCCTCGTTAGCTAAGCTATTTGCGGGCACTGGCTATTTATTTTTGTTATATGTACAAAATAGAATAATAAAACCTAAAATAATAAAACCTAATAAAACCTTTGCGGTCACTAATTAACCGAAATATCGACGAATGACACGCGAGCCTTGCGAGATTGGGACACGCTCAGTTTTGAAACGCAGACAAAAGCAAGCGACACGTTTACCTCCCCCCACCCTAATGAATATGCAATGCTCCATTTTATCGATTTGAATAACTTCGTCAAATAAGAAATACATGTTTGACCTTCGCACGTTGTGACAATTTTGGAATCATTTCTAAAGTTTTGAATTTTGGGCTAGATTTTTCAAGCATTTCTTTTTTCTGTCAACAAGCCTGTTCACTTGTTTTGATTAGGGTTTTGTCAGTGCTAGCAACGCCTTTATCATTTAGAAAAGAGTTAGGCATTCGGCTTTTGTCACGTTCATTAATGAGCATTGACTAAATTACTGGCATTACTTGCTTTTTGAAAGGTAAAGGAATTTGGGTTTGGCCTTGCCAGAAAAGATTAGCTCTCTGTATCAGTAGTTGTATTAATTCCTGGACATTGTTTGACATTTTTATTTCCTGATTCAGTGAAAAATATCTTTCCAGTTTTGCCTTAGTTTTTGTAGAGTTTAGTTTAGAACGTTCTAGTTTTGCTTCTAGGTATTCAAAAGTACTTTTCAGATAAGTTTTATCTAATCTGTTTGACTAGCTGATGCCCGTGAAAAATTCACGAAGGGAAAGGGGGAAATTTATCTTTCTAATATCATTCTCTTAAAACAAACGGAAAAAAGAAGAAACTCACAACGGACATAGAATATGATTTGCTTTTTGAAAATATGTCATTTCCATTTAGTTCGCGCTCTGCGAAGCAAGGAAAATTATTCTCAGGTCAAAGTTTTCGAATTAGAATTATCGCTGCACATAACTGTAAGCAATCTGTAACAGAACAATTTAGGTCTTGATGTCTATGGTGCTTTCGGCTGTGCGAACTGAGCTCTTTTTAGTTTCTGTGGGAGCTCCAACATGGGCGGCTTTGTCCCTCGCTTAAAAGAAATCGCTCGAATTAGGACTAACCTCAATGACAAGGTGAACCTTTTCCAACAAAAACATGCACACTGTGAGATTTCCCTCTTCTCTTCAGGTTTGTGAACTTCGTTTTTTCGGCTCTAGCATCCCTGTTTTTAGTATAGATTTCAAACGTTTTATACCGGGCTCAAAAGGCTTTCAAACCTCGTTGCTGTTCGTGAATCGAGTGTTTATTTTATAATAATATTGATGCAGAAATTTATCGATTCTGATTGGTCGAGGGCAGTGCAATTACAAAAGTAATTTGCACTCAAATGAGTGCAAGTGTTTCGTGAAGCTGATTGGCTAATAAACAATGGATTTTGTATGAGCCAATCAAATGCGTGCTAGCTATGGATGGAAGGAGAAAATCGGTTTCTTTTCATGAAATTCGTCTTCCCAAACTTGTGGAAAGCAAAATATGAAATCCTTATGGACTTGAGCAAGACTTGTTTTAGTTTTCATTCTTTATTATGGAAGGGAATGTAGGGAAATCTTCGTTGACTGTGAATCTAACGGGAAAAGCCAGCGATGAATGGGAGAAATACGGAAAGATTCCCGGGTTGGCTGAGTTTCCACTATCAATAACAGTCCAGTTGCCTATATTTCACAGTCGTGGATAGCAAACTTTAGCTTCCTAATTCTTCAAACCATATGGACGAAACACGCTCAAACTTACTCAGGTAGTTTACTAATTGTTATTTTCCGTTGCAATACCGAGGGAGGGCTTAAAATGACGTATTTGGCTCGCATGAGTAAAAGTTACTTGACCTTAGGAAATCGAATAATTTGGCGATAAATTTGTATCTCTACAAAGCATGTTCCTGTCGCATCGCGTTCGCTTTATCCATTTGAACACGTACGTCCAGGATGAATTGGGAAGGATTGGACTATTGTATGGTGAGTATTGATTTTGACCTCAATAATTTGACCTACTCTTACATATTCATAGCTCAAAATTTCTGGGTTATAAATTGTCCCTTGATTTTTCCAATAGATGCAAGGTCCCAATTCGGCAATACGTTTGTCAGATGAGAGTGCAATTAACAATGACCACATACACGCAAAATGCAGTGGTTTGCAACTTTAGTATTTTAGAAACTGACCGAAAACCCAAAAACGAGGTTTTGTTGCACGTGCATTGCACCTGCTTAATTATAAAAATCTTATATTTGTTTCAATATTCATAAACAAGAAGCAGCAGATGGGTCGGATGTTTGCAAGGGGCGTAAAATATGATTTGAAAATGAATGTTTTGTTTGAAATAATTACCCGCGGGCCATCTTAAGCGAGAGACAAAGCCACCGTGCCGCCATGTTGAAGTCACTCACACAGAAACTAAAAAGGAACTCAGTTCGCTCAGACAAAAGCACCAGACATCCAGACCTTAATGGTTCTGTTACAGATTACTTACAGTTTTGTATAAGGATAATTTTAATTCGAAATCTTTGAGCTGAGATAGATTTTCATTCAAGCTTGAACAAACGTCTTCGATGTCAGCTCAACTTTTTTTAGCACCATTGGGGAAAACATTGCTACTTTTGCACTAGGAAAAGGCCTGTAATAAATACGGAAGAAGAGTTAAACCTGAAGAAGATATTTCACAAGCTATCCTCCAGAAAATTGCGATCGTTATTTTAGCCGGCTTTTGTGCAAAAGCAAACGTCAAGTAAGAATGAATTTAACTCGAGGAGATGGAGAGAGTAAAGAAATCAACGACTTCACTATCAGTTATCGATAAGCACAAAGTTTGAACTCGCTTTCTGTTATTATTTTTAGCTCTCAAGTTTATTGAATTCCCAATAAATTTTGACTTTACATGTGAGAACAAACGTGCTTGAACACTGGCACTGCCTTGTTTCGCACTGCAGCGCGCGCTTAGACCATAAATAAACAAGACGATTTTACTTGACCTGTTTCTTCTCTACCCTTGCTGGGATATGCTACATGTACAAACAAAATATTCCAAATTCTAAGGGTTTTTATGTAATAGACTTGCGTTTTCAATTTTAGCGGGCTCTTTGACCGATTTGATAAGAGAGACGCGCGTGATTTTCGCACCAAAATCAGGGACGGAACAGTGCGGAAAAAAATTATTAGGGGGCTCACTTATTTCAGTGATTTATTTCAGCATGGAGCGAGGAGGTTTCATGTTAAGGGGAGGGGGGAGGTTGTAAATGTTGTTTTTAAGGTTTGAAAGAAGAATCCCGCAGGCCAAAAAATCAAATATCCCCCCCAAAAAAACACTGGAGAGCCGGCTAGCAGGCTTAAGGTTACAGGATACATTCGCTGGGTGTGCGTTTTCAAAACCTTGTCGCGGCGCAAATATTCATCGCATCGCCATAACCAATACATCATTTTAAAGATAAAATGTGAAATTTATCTGCTGTTAAGCTTTTGTAGCAGTTTCATGAAAATTATTTACGGCGCACAGCAAAAACCGCGTTTTCGACCGCCCCTGATAAACGCTTTGATAGGCCGCGGCAGTTTACAGGCTTGGCAAATCTGACTGCGCAAAATCAATCAGCACATTGTTGTCTCTAAAAGTGTGTCGGGCTTTTTCAATTGAAGGCTTTGTTTAGGAATGATCAAACGATCAAGTTGATCTTGTGTTTAATAGTTAACTGGGACCCTATCGTGATGAATAATTTTTGAAATACTGCGAAATTCACAAAAGCCCGACACACATTTGATCCCCAACCATTTATCTATCTCATGGCAAAATTTCAAAGCATTCCATTTAAAACCTGTTGGTCTATCAAAGCATTTATACACTAGATTTAGCGAAATCTTAGAGGCGAGTTTTGGGCTTCTAAAGTTGTGTAAACATAAGAGGGATTAGTGACGAATCTGTCATCACGCACTTCACTTCCAGCCAATCACGGCAGGCACCCCCGGTGTGCCAGCAAGAACATACTTTTTCGCGCGGAATAGATAATGAGGCTTCTTTCCGGTCTCTTGTATTATATTGTCAAAGCGAACATTTATTATCGTCTTGGAATTCGAAATCAAACGGTATGGTTGAGCCGCGTCCAAAACCGAGTTCTAAGAAGTGCCCATACTTTGAAAAGGGAAAAGCGAAACCAAAGCAAAGGCGCGCGCCGAGAAAAACGACAAAGACAAATCGCTTTGGCTTTCAGACGATTCTTTATCTGCATCGAACTTGATGCAATTGGTGGATCTTCTGTCCGCTGTTCTTCGTCTTCAACATTTTCCTTGGATTGGGTTGATCGAACATGAGCCTTTGTCAGACAGAGCGAGTTGTTATTTCATGTTCTCCTGAAAGCTTAAAGATTTGGCTTTTTTTACTCCTTTCGCACGCTTTGAGACCCAAGGACTGCGGTTAAGCTTTTTTCGCTTTCCCATGATTGAGAATAGAGAATTTTCAGAAAAATCGCTTCTAAACGACACTTATACACTAAACCAGAGAACAACAATGTGTGACAAAATATGGCGGACCATAACAGTCACCTAAATGTCCCGTATGTTACGCGAAAATGCTAATGATGTGTGCTAAACCGAGTAGACATCACAATAGGATTAAAGGATTATCTCGCCTGTATTGAAAGACATATTTCTAGGGCATTTCTAGTTTTCTATACATTTCTCACGCTGCTTTTAAGATTTCAAGAATTTTTTTTCGAGAGAGTAAAGATCAGGCCTTGATGAGGAAGAAGTGTGATTTTCGAAAATTTCGCAAATAGAAGGCCGCGAATGTATCCTGTAACCTTAAATTTCCGTGAATTTTTCACGGGCATCAGCTAGTTAATAAGATTACTTATTATATGGCAACGATAGTACGCGCGCTCTGATTGGCTAACGAGCGGGCGTAACTCTCCGTAATGCCCACGAGAATTATGGAAATTCTTAATGCCCGCTCGCAGTTCACGACTGACAAGCATTCATCTCCTTGAAATAACACAAATTCAAAAGATTTTCAGCGAAATTCACAACAAGGAATACTTGACACAGTATAACACAATTCTAACTTGTGACAAGAGGAAAATAAAGGCCTGAATATCAGAAATGACCTGTTTACAAAAGCAAAGCAGAGCCAAAAAGTTACTCTAAGAAATTCGAGTCTATCCGGAGAAATGAGAACTTAAGGGAGTCAAAATAGCTATCGCTCGGTCGATACGCCAAACCTCAGTTTGATATTTCACGTAATGCCCTCACTCTCGGTTAGTAAATAGTTAATACGACTATTCTCGTTCAATTTGGGATTAATTCGTGAGTTTTTCAAAAAGCTCAAATTGCACGAGCCCATACTTTTTGAAAAACTCACTCGTGCAATTAATCCCAAATTGAACTCGAAGTCCTATGATTACCAGCAGGTGGGAAATTTGTAAAGAGCATGCGCTCGTCAAAGTGAGGCCAGGCTTGTGAGTTTATGCTGGCGTCGAAAACTTCGCATTTCTGGCAAACTTTCGTGCGGGCAGGTTAATTCGTTCTTTGTTTTATTGCATCGGCACGGATTATTTTTTGCGGTCAATACCGCCTAACAAAGAGGTTTTGCATGATTGAACGTCCAGAAGTAAACTAAGCCCTGTCGAGTGAAGGTATAGACGGCCCACAAAATATACCTAGACAATTTTTTCAGCCGATAAAACTAGCAAAAATACTTCGGTTTCAATGCAAGGATGACCCTGTGAAATTTTGGTTCTGGTGCAAAAGCTAGTTTCTCGAATATGTTCATATTTTGTACTTTTACACGCAGATTGTCTGGAACAAACTAATAAGAACATCATAATTGTCAGCCATACGTACCCTGATCACCCTGGGGACTGAACACATAGAAACCTACATTTAACGCGTAATAATATATCCAGGGCGATCGTGGTTCTTAAGTTTTGATACTCAGATCTTGAACTTGTATCACGTACCTACTGTAGTTCCCGGCAAATGTTGCGGAAAGATTCCCGGGTTGGCTGAGTTTCCACTATCAATAACAGTCCAGTTGCCTATATTTCACAGTCGTGGATAGCAAACTTTAGCTTCCTAATTCTTCAAACCCTATGGACGAAACACGCTCAAACTTACTCAGGTAGTTTACTAATTGTTATTTTCCGTTGCAATACCGAGGGAGGGCTTAAAATGACGTATTTGGCTCGCATGAGTAAATGTTACTTGACCTTAGGAAATCGAATAATTTGGCGATAAATTTGTATCTCTACAAAGCATGTTCCTGTCGCATCGCGTTAGCCTTATCCATTTGAACACGTGCAGGATGAATTGGGAAGGATTGGACTATTGTATGGTGAGTATTGATTTTGACGTCAATAATTTGTAATTTGACCTACTCTAAAGGGGTCGCACTAGCGGAATTTGTGTTATTTAGAGTCGTATTCTGTCATCACTCGACAAAAAACTAGTGCGACCGCAATTTGTAATTATCCGTTCGTTTTATTTGACAATCATTAATCGAGAATATTTACAGAGGTTTATTGGTATGTCTTGATCCGAGCGCATGCAGACGAGAGAGAGATCAAATATATAGGATCCGGTTACATAACACACATGTTGCGTGATTAATTCTTGCTACGTTGTGTGATATCATGACATCCCCCTTTCCATGATTAATTTCAACAATAATTATAAAATCGTCACTTGCTGATAAAACTGTAACGTGCTAAAATAATGTTCAACTTATGAGTTCGTTTGTGATTCTAGTATCTATCAATCTACACAAATCTGTCTGGTGGTCTAACGATCCTTCCGCTGCGCGTCACAGTCATACCAGCAGGCTTGTCACTGGCGAGGTTGTCGGTCGCTACCACTGGCTCTGAGTTGATACTGCGTGGCTGCATGGCATCACTGTTGTTGCTGGATTGAGTTGTTGCAGGGATGCTTCTGATGTGTAGCCTGTTGCGCCTAAGCTCTCCTCCTGTAGGTGTTTCCAGACGATATGATCGTGGTACGTTGGTAAGCTTCTCTGTGATCACTGCAGGTTTCCATGTTTTCGTCTTGTGGTCTTGTAGCGTCACAGGTTGTCCTACGTGTAATGGCGGTAACGGTTTTACATGTCGGTCGTAGTAGAATTTCTGAACATCCTGTCGGTATTTGAGTCGGTCTATGACGTCGTCACTGTCGGTTTGTCGCTGTATTGCACGTGGTAGGTTATCTTGTACTTTCCTACCTAGGAGTAACTCGGCTGGTGATGGTAACTTGCTGTCGATTGGTGTAGCGCGTAGACACAGAAGTGCAATGTTCAGGTCTGTGTTGTTCTCTTTTGCTTTTATGAGAGCGTTCTCCACTAGCTTGACTTGGCTCTCAATGAACCCGTTGCTGCGTGAATGCTTGGGTGAACTTGGTATATGCTGGAATCCGTACTCCTTTGCAAATTCTTCGAACTCTTCACTCGTGTATTGTGATCCACTGTCAGATCTAACGACAGCAGGAATTCCGTGTTCGCCAAACACCTGTTTCATGGCGTCAATTACAGATTTGCTCTTGCAGTTTACTTGGGGCATCTTCCTCACGAATGGGTACTTGGAGTAATAGTCGGAGATAAGCAAGAACTCCGTGCTGTCGATATGGAAGAGATCTGATGCGATGGTATGCCATGGGCGCGGTGGTACTTCTGTTTGGATCAGAGGCTCCTTGCATTGAGCAGGTTGGTAGTTCTGGCATGTAGGACAAGACTGGGTGAGTTTATCTATGTCCTGGTTTAAATTTCTCCAGAAGACGGATGCTCTTGCACGCAGTTTTGTCTTCTCTGCTCCTTGGTGGGCGGAGTGTAGCTTTGCAAGAATCTCATCCTGGAGGGCTGATGGAATTATGATGCGTTGCCCTTTCATCAAGATTCCGTCGTCAATAGAGATTTCGTCCCGGTATGACCAATAGGCTTTTGCTATGGGTGGGACTTGCTGGATGGTGGTCGGCCAGCCTTCGTACACGATCTTCTTAAGTGTGTTCAGCTCCTCGTCCGTGCTTGTCAGGTTTGTTATCCGATAGATCATGTCGTCGCTGAATTGCGGGCAGACTTCGTGGATCTGCACGTCCATATTGTCGATGGGACGCTTGTCTTCGGGCGATAATCTGGACAAGGCGTCGGCTATCAACATGTCCTTTCCAGGAAGGTACTTGATCTTGATGTCATATGGCTGCAATCTCAGCAGCATCCTTTGTAAACGAGGTGGCGCTGCTGTTAAGTGCTTCAGATGAATGCTTTCCAAAGGCTTGTGGTCGCTCTGGACTGTAAATGGTCGGCCAAACAGGTAAGTATGGAAACGTTCACATCCATATACCACGGCCAGCAGCTCGCGTTCGATATTAGCATATCGTGTCTCGGCCTCTGTTAACGACTTACTTGCGAACGCGACAGGTTTACCATCTTGGAGTAGCGCTGCCCCAAGACCTTTTGTCGAGGCGTCAACTTGTAGGGTCACTTCCTTTTCCTCGTCGAAGTATGTGAGTGTCACTTCCTCGCTGATCGTGTGTTTTATGCGGTCAAATGCTACTTGGTAATCAGCGTTCCAGTCGAATGAGCTTTCGTCTTTCAGTAGATCTCGGAGTGGCGCTGTAAGGGAACTTAGGTTAGGTATGAATGGACCCATGTATGTGGCGAGACCAAGGAAAGTTTGCAGCTCACGGCGGTCTGATGGGCTTTCCATGTGCTTGAGTGCCGATACTTTCGCTGGGTCTGGCTTGACACCATCTTCTCCGCAGATAACTCCAAAGAACTTTATTTGCCTTTGCTTGATATAGCACTTGTCAGGGTTTAGCTTGAGACCTGTCTGTAGGCATGGTGCCAAGAAGTGGGATAGAACATCCACAAGAGCGCACGCCGAGCCGGTAAGTGGCAAAAGACGAAATAAAAGCAAAGAAGCCAGAAAGACGTGTTGTGTAATCTTCGAGTCGTAACATAATCACCTGAGACGATGACTGCAGCAGGATTTACACCCCCTAGCATGAACTGGGAAGCAAAAGACACCCCAGATGAATTCAAAAGGTTCAAACAATACTGCAATCTAGTTTTTGACGGGCCTTTC
Source organism: Scolanthus callimorphus (assembly GCA_033964015.1). Classification (NCBI taxonomy): domain Eukaryota; kingdom Metazoa; phylum Cnidaria; class Anthozoa; order Actiniaria; family Edwardsiidae; genus Scolanthus; species Scolanthus callimorphus. The sequence continues at coordinate 21,152,225 of CM066918.1, read as the reverse complement.
TCCAAAAAGTCTGAAGCAGAGAGAGCATCGTACGTCCTACTTTGGATAGGCCGTCAGGGGGTAGACATTTACAATAGCTTTGTCTGGGATACCGACGGAGACAAAACAAAACCCAGCAAGATCTGGAGAAGTTCGAGAAACATTTAGCCCCGAGAACAAATTTCAGACTAGCAAGATACCAGCTGCAGCAATTCAAACAATTACCTAGCGAAACAACCGATGATTTTATGACTAGATGTAGAAATCAGGCCGCTAAATGTAAATTTCGTGACCAACATGAAATCAATGAGCGCCTTATCGAACAACTCGTGATTGGCACAAAACATAAGAAAGCCCAAGAGCGAATCCTAGAGAAAAGCGACGAGCTAACCCTAGATCAGGCCATTGATTATGCCAGAACTTATGAAGCAACCTTAGAACATGTAGCGCTGCTTCATAGCGAGCCTCAAGTAAATGTAAGTGAAATCAAAGGAAAATTCGGAACCAGGAATAAGAAATGCGGAAACTGTGGTTCGGAGCACGAACGAAGGAAATGTCCCGCGTACGGATCGACTTGCAATAACTGTTCTAAATTAAATCACTGGAGCAGAGTATGCAGGCAAAAAGCCCAGGGGAATAAAGCGCAAAATAGTGGGCCCCGAAACTCCCTTAATCACGGTAGAAAACCAGCGATAGAAGCACCGCGCCAAAATCGGCAGAGGTCCCAGGGGAAAGGGCGTGTCCATGCACTTGAAGCGGAAGACAGCGATTTCGATTCCCTGTTATTTGAGACTATCAATATAAACTCCATAGACCCAAAGCAGTCGGGAGGCAGTCCCAAAAATGAAGCCCTTGTAACAGTAGGCGTAAAACTACCGAGAGCGAGCAATCCGGATGCGCGACTCAAGGCAAAGCTTGACACAGGTGCGCAAGCGAACATTCTCCCGTTGAAAATTTATAAAGCAATGTTCTCACAACACATAGGAGTTGACGGGTACCCTAAGCCAGGTGCACTCACTAAATCAAACACAACACTAACCGCATATGGTGGATCTCACATAGCGCAGTTTGGAATTTGTGAGTTACAATGCACGCACGAAAACAAGTCAACAAACGCACGTTTTTACGTCACGGACGCACCCGGGCGAGCAATAATAGGCCTTCCATCAGCGCTAGACCTAAGCCTGATAACACTTAATTGCGCCATCGAAAAAACATCAGAAACTGCTGACCCGCCAGTCGCCAAAGTCGCCCCAAACTCCTCTCCGGAACCCGTACGAGATCGCGAGCATCTAATCAAGCAATACCCGCAGTGCTTTGACGGCATTGGAAAGTTCCAGGGTAAATACCACATTACTCTCGACCCTGACGTGACGCCTGTCATCCACGCCCCACGGAGAGTTCCCATCAGTCTGAAGAGGACATCAAGCAAGAACTGGATGACATGGCCAAGCAAGACATTATCAAGAAAGTGCGCGAAGGCGAGCCCACAGCTTGGGTAAACAGCCTTGTTTATAGACGGAAGCCGAACGGAAAACTTCGCATCTGTTTAGACCCCAAAGATCTAAACGCAGCAATAAAGCGTGACCATCACGTGACACCGACATTAGAAGAGATACTCCCCAAGCTTAGCGGAGCGAAATACTTCTCAATCTTAGATGCGCAAAGCGGATACTGGAATGTTGAGCTCGACGAAGAATCCAGTTACCTCACGACATTCAATTCGCCCCTCGGCAGGTTCAGATATTTACGAATGCCGTTCGGTTTGCGCATGTCACAAGACGTGTTCCAGGCCAAGATTGATCAGACCTTCGAAGGCTGCGAAGGCACAGTGGGAATCGCTGACGACATCGTCGTATTTGGAAAGACCACTGAGGAACACGACAAAAACCTACAAGGAATGATCCCACTTCTGACACCATGTAATGATTCGTTCGTTTTATTTGACAATCATTAATCGAGAATATTTACAGAGGTTTATTGGTGTGTCTTGATACGAGCGCATGCAGACGAGAGAGAGATTAAAATATAGGATCCGGTTACATAACATACATGTTGCGTGATTAATTCTTGCTACGTTGTGTGATATCATGACACAATCTGTAAAATTTTGTAGGTATGATAAAAAATTGTGGAATTCCACAATTCTTCAAAGGCACCGCGGACCTGCTTCTGAGCGGGGTAAATTTTTGCCAAGCCAGCAAATCTTTTGTTCTAGAACGTTAAGGAGGCTGCCTACAATTTTTTCTGCCCTCAACACCCAATCTTTGTATGCCTGCTGTTCAGGCTCAAAAACCTGTACCAGTCTGAACTTTCACATGGTTACCCTGGAGGGTTTGAACTTTATTGTAGTGTGCATTTTGTTGTGATCGGAGTTGCTATAGCAACGTTATAAGCACACCCTTGTTTATAATTAGCAGCTATCAGACGCGTTGCGCGACCTAAACTTTTAAAATGACACCCCTCGCACTAATCCCTGAGTAGCTAACATTAATCACAGCAAGTTTGGAGAGAATTCATTGGGCCGATTTTATGTTACTCGAACGGACTTTTCCAGCCTCCAAAATGTCAAAGTTAATTATGCCGCAAAGTATTTCCTTGAAAAATAATGGCTAATATCTGCGGAATTAAGAAATCCTTGCCACCCGAATAATCTACAAACCCAAGGCAATGTACCAGCCAAATTTCACTTCTTAGAATGCTTCCGATTTTCTTTGGCATGTGTTCAAGCAAACTGCAAAATTTGAGAAATTATATTATAAATCTTACGTTTGTTATAAAATTTACACTTTTCGCCTCTGACAAAAATCTCATATGTTAATGTTTTTGATACTTCCGTAAATTAATCTTGAATATATACCAAAAATAACCCTCCAAGTCTCGAGTTCATTGAAGTATTTTAAGGCACCGAGAAAAATGCTAAACTTCACCACTCTTTCGGTTTGCTCGAGCCAGTTTTTGTCATTTACTTTGTTTTCTCCTGTTGTAGCTTTCACGTGGTTTTCCCTGTAATCAGTGAAGCGAACTACATTCCAGCGTGTTGTAGTTTTCATGGGCCATTGACTCTAATACGCTTTGCCGCTTCCCTAACAAGCGTGACGGCAAACTGCGCGGAGAAATCATTGAGCCATAGAAGCAATCGTTTGATTCACATAATAAAATGTAGTTCGCTTCACTGATTACAACATGCCAAACACATGCCAAACAAAATCGGAAGCATTCTAAGAAGTGAAATTTGGCTGGTACATTGCCTTGGGTTTGTAGATTATTCGGGCGGCAAGGATCTTTTAATTCCGCAGATATTAGCCATTCTTTTTCAAGGAAATTTTTGCGGCATAAATAACTTTGACATTTTGGAGCCTGAAAAAGTCCGTTCGAATAACATAAAATTGGCCCAATGAATGCTCCCCAAACTTGCTGTGATTAATGTTAGCTACTCAGGGATTAGTGCGAGGGGTGTCATTTTAAAAGTTTAGGTCGCGCAACGCATCTGATGGCTGCAGAAGCTCATAAGTAGGAGCGTGCATCCTACGAAATGGGTGGGTCTCACATGTGTTTTATAGCTTGAGCTATTTTTAGAAACAGTTGCGCGGGAAAAATTAGCCAATCAGAATTCTTCCTTACATTTGACGTCACGCCTCATCAAAAATTCAGATGGAGCTCTGCTTTTAGCCAGTGGCTAGATCTATTTTTACTTGCAGTTCTTTTCGAGATGGAAAACCGGGTGAAAATGGTATCTCTTTGCACGGTTTCTGACTGTACAAGCATGGCTTCAGACATCAAGAAAAATTACTTGAAAACAATCTAAACGACTAAGGGAAAGCAGAAAAGAACCGCGGCCTCGCCGCTTCTTCTCACGGTTCTCGCATAGCAAAAGTCCATGAAGGACTATAAGATTTATGCACTAAAGCTGATGAATTTGGTGGCTACGGATGGATTAGGGAAGCATAAAGGATTTACAACGAAGTACCAGGACTATGTGGATGATTTGATTTCTAATTTGGTACACTGACAGATGAAGTTCGCTACATACAAACTATCCAAGACCAAGCAGGAAGACGAGAATGAAAGTTTGTCAAAAACTTTACAACGTGTTCGCCTAAACAAACTGAACACATATACAACTCGGTAAGCCGGGACTATGAACTTTTTGAATTCCTAAGTCTACATGGACGTTTTTAGTTTCTTCTTTTTGTTTTCATTTGTGTGAAATTATTTTTTTGATGCACGAAATTTGTCAAGTTTGTTTTTTGTTTGCGAGAACTGGAGTCGGTGATATAAGGACGTAGTAGCGTTGAACTTGTACGTGAACTGCTTGAATGAAGCACGACTTGAAAGAGTTTGATCAGGCGTTTATTAAAAAGGTATACTTTATAAACGACAGAAGTTTATTGCTTACATTCTATAAACTATTTGAAAACACAATAAATTGTACCGGTGCGAATGGTGTAAGCACTGCATGATGGCACTGCGAATCGACAGGAAACAGCAAAGGTTTTCTAAAATTGTCGGCCAACATGTGCCAACGGAGCACTGCTTTGATTTCCGTGAAATACATGGCAGTCGAGGATGGCATCTGCTTCACAATCAGTCAGTCTGGGGCAGAAGTTAGCTTATTTAGTTGTCGATGTTCCTCTTGTAGCGTACTGCTTTGGTCTTTTTATTTGCCTATTCATTTGCTGTTCGCTAACAATCATAACAATTTTTAGCACTTCGTGGATATGTACGCCTGCTAGCTTGGCACTTCATCGTGTGCTTTGCTATTTTTATGCACCGTGGCTCTAAATCACTAGACTAGTAAAAATATTTGCTTCATTTTGGCAAAGGAATAAAGTAAAAGCCGTTCTTGTCGGTCGTGTCAGAGGAAGATTTTGTATTTCGTGCGCCTGCTGCGTGTATGACGTTATTTGTTTACTTCTCTCTGATTGGTTGATTTTTCGCGCGAAAATCTAAAAATAGCCCAAGCTATAAAACACATGTGAGAACCACCCAATAGGGGATGCACGCTCCTACTTATGAGCTTCTGATGGCTGCTAATTATAAACAAGTGCGTGGCTATAACGTTGCCATAGCAACTCTGATCACAACAAAATGCACACTTCAATAAAGTTCAAACCCTTCAGGGTAACCATGTGAAAGTTCAGACCGGTACAGGCTTTCGAGCCTGAACAGCAGTCATAATATATAGATTTAGCCACTGGCTAAAAGCGGAGCTCCTGGTTACATATGTTTTCCATCTGAACGAAAAAGTACAATACGTTATTTGACATGAGTTTTTCTTGTTGAAACCATAAACATTAATGAGTCATTCCATAATCTGGGATCCTACAATTAGATTACAAGCGCAAAACGTATATAGTGGTTTCAATAAAGTTTGTCACCCAAAAGACTAAAGCCTCAAGCTGTCGGCGCCAAGCCTTGTGAGTCATTTATTGTCTCACGTGCTAATCAAAATTCAATTCGATTTACGCGCGTGTTGGGAACAGCGCGACTTTTAATTTATAGTGCACTTCAAATCTCAAATTGGAGGGCGCAAGAACTTTATTCTTAAACGTGAACGACAGTAAAGCGTACTAAGCTGTCCATTTTACTTTTCACGCTTTTCCTTTGTCAAGAAGGAAATCAAATACTGACGGGGTATTTTGTAAGATGATTGCATGAGACCCGAACTACTGAAACTCCGCTGGAATATTCTGTAGAACAAATATCTACAGAAAGAAATATTTCGCATTTTGTTTTCCGTCTGTCCGTTTTTGCTAGTCATCCTCTACATCGAAGGTATAATGAAAGTAAATTATCGGAACGCTCGCGTAAAAATTCAAAAGACGCGCTTATTAATAATTAGTAATACATCTTCAGAAAGCTTTCTAGGCGCCCAAAATAAAATTTCAATTGAGCATTCGATTGGAACGAAGTACAATTATTATAATTGTGAGTGTCTTGATTTCATTTATTTGAGAAGCGAACTCTTTGAGCAAAATAAACACAGAATGCTAATTGTACCATCCAAACAATTTTGAGGGAAATTAGATTTTGGGTTGTGACCGTGAAATGTCAAATTTTGCTGAGCTTTGGCTGAAATTTTTATCAGCCATTCGCTCTAAAGAATGCACATTTTTAGATGCCAGTGCAATTCTCTCACTCGAATTCGGAAACAGCTTAAGGTCGACTTCGCTCATCGCGCGCGGCACTTTTGACTCATGGAGAATATTTGTTATTCAAAGCACGAATGACCCACAATGCTTGGCGCCGACAGCTTGTAGGCTGTAGTCTTTGGGGTGACAAACTTTATTGAAACCACTATATGTAATTTAGACCAGGATTGCGTGAGCTAAAACTTGAACAGTCAAATTTATTTCTCGGGTATGAAGGAATGGGCAGTCCTGACCTGTTGAGGACCCCAGTCACAACTGGATTGTTTAAATTTGAACCACCCACCCTTGGAGTTCCAGTGATTTTCTCATGACCACCCTGGGAATTGCGCTTACCCACCCTAGAATTTCATATTTAAGGGTGTCCACCCTGGAATTCCAAGCTCTACTTCAACCACCCACCCTGGAATTCCAAGGAATTCCTAGGGAGGTGCGACTGCCCAATTGGCATGGGGTGGGGCACTCCCTCGCATATGGTAGATGGGCATGCTAGGGTGGTATGTTTTTTGCACTCCTGAGGTCTGACATAGGCACAAGGAGTATAGGTAACAGGTAGGAGGTCTGCCGTAGGTATAGTTTTTGTTGTTGTTGCTGATAGGGTATGTATTACAGTACGGCTACCCGTACTAAGCAATAAAGACAGCTTATTTTATAACCTTTTACACAATTAGCAAAATTCTGCTTTGATTGAGACCAACTGGACCAACCAGGTTACCACCCCCCCCCCCCCCCCCCCCGAACAATACAATACAAACGAACAATACAATAGAAACACAATAAGAATAACAGGCCATAGCATAGCATCCCAGGGGGGGGGGGGGGGGGGGCAACTCCCTATTTTTGGGGCGCGGGTGACGTTGTACCTTCTAGGGTTTAAAATCAGGCTTCTGGTACCTTTTAGGGGGATAAATTTGAAAACTTGCAATTTTTTCCAGATAGGTACCTGTTAGAGGTCCATTCTAGCAAATTAATCAAATTACACTTGTTGGTAGCCTGAATTTCAGACCTATTTTCACTTGGGAATAGTGTGCGACATATAAGATATAAATTTACATAATCAATTCAGTTGGTTTTGAGATCTCGCGCCAGATGCCGCTTTCTGGTTCCGCTCCTCAACACGGCCAAGACTTCCTTCAAATCCACCTTCAAGAATAAATGTCTCCTCCTTCTTCGTTTACATCTCTTCTCCTTTCCCGTGGGTTCAAGTTAAGTATTATTTGGTGCTATTTTGGCCTGGCTTGTGCTCGCTTGGCTCGGTGCGTTGTGTTAAATGTGCTTCACTTTATGTTATTCGGCTATTAGCTTAAAACCGGAGTTTGTTCTATTTTGTTTGATAGGTTTCCAGTGGAGCCCATGTGCTTTGCCTGTCGCATTTCACTCTGTTCACTCGTTCTTAAACTGTCCTGAGTTCGTCAGAGTTTGGCCAGTTATTACGCAAGATTACGACCACACGCGTCTCCCGTCGGTGTTTTGGGACATTTCCACTCTCACGAGCTCTACTTGTTTCTGGCATCTTTCGTCGTTCATAAAGAAACTCGCCGGAACAGAACTCGGCTACTGCTCCGGGAAAAGTAGAAGTAACGAGGTGTATTTAGTGTGGTAGGTCCTGCATTCTCGTGTCACATTTCCTTATCCGCGTCATGAACTTTTATCCGGAGTGCTAGTCAGTTTGTTTACATGTTTGGATTGCAACATCAGTATATCGTTTGCTCTTCGCCTATACATGGAAATATAGATGTCTGTGGGTTGCAGATTCGAGAGCCTTTTTGTACATAACGTTGTGTGCATTTATGTCTTCTGTTTGCTTTGTAGTTTGTTGGTTTTGTGGCTTCTGTGTGTTTGTCCGCGTTTTGCTGGCAGGCCCGACTCACTGGGTTGTATCGTGATTTTTTATTGTCAGTCGCCTGCAGTTAGCGTTAGGCTCACTTTGTGTACGCTGGCTGTTGTATGTTATTTTGGTAATACCTCGTCGCAATTATGTCCTTATGCCGTAATTATGTGTCTTATTATGTGCGTTACGTGGTGCGAGGCAATTTATATGGCATGTTTGTGTCGCGGACCGCAAGGAGGGGGGTACAAGAGGATGAACGTACCGCACGTAGTGCGAGGAGATTTACCGCACGTGGTGCGAGGAGATTTACCGCACCTGGTGCGAGGCAATTTATATGGCATGTTTGTGTCAGGGACAAAAATTTTTAGACCGCAAGGAGGGGGCACAAGAGGAAGAACGTACCGCACGTGGTGCGAGGAGGTTTACCGCATGTGGTGCGAGGCAATTTTTATGGCACGTTTGTATCAGGGACAACATTTTCAGACCGCACGGAGGGGGGTACAAGAGGATGAACGTACCGCACGTAGTGCGAGGAGATTTACCGCACGTGGTGTGAGGAGATTTACCGCACCCGGTGCGAAGCAATTTTTCTGGCACGTTTGTGTTAGGGGCACAATCTTTAGACCGCAAGGAGGGGGCACAAGAGGAAGAACGTACCGCACGTGGTGCGAGGAGGTTTACCGCATGTGGTGCGAGGAGAATACCGCACGGGGTGCGAAGAGGGAGGGGGAAGGACAGGGTGGAGCTATACCGCACGTGGACGAGGAGGATACCGCACGTGGTGCTAGGAGGGATGTACCGCATTGGTGCGGTGGGATATGTGCCATATGTAGGAGGGATAGTGTCGCACGCGGTGCGTGGAGGCATGTACTATATACATCTGGCGCGAGAGGATGGTGTCCCACGCGGTGCGTAGGGGTCATGTACCGTATGGCGTAGGGGTCATGTACCGTATTAAAAAAAAAAAAAAAAAAAAAATGGAACCTTTAATCCCCTTCGATGACTGGGGGGGTCTGAAAACAGGATCTCTGCAGACATAGTCTGAATCCTGGTCATCGAAGGGTTGGGTTCCCTGTGTTTGGCTTTTCTTTGCTATATTATTCATGTATGCCATATCTCCCTTTGTTCGCCAAGTTATCCAAGTTAGGAGTTGAGTGTTCATTCCTTACACAGGGAGCCCAACCCTTCGTTGGACCTGTTATAGGGTATATATGCGTCGACCCATTCTGTCATGGTTTTCCGCGTGTCCGTCGTTGCACAGGCAACCCATGATCAGTTTTATAGCGGAGCGAAATGAGAGGTTTATATCTTGGGAAGGGATGAACCTAAGACAACCGCGCTTGGGTGAAGTTCCCTAAGGAACAAGGGGGTGCAACAGCACTTGGTCATGTGGTGTGACGTCGTCACCGGACAAACATGTATGGGTATGCCAAAGAGTGGTTTGAGTTTTGGGTGTGCTCAGAGAAGCTTTGACTTATGGGTGCGTTCAGAAAGGTTTTGTTGAGTTATGGGTATGTTCTAGAGAGGTGTTGAGTTATGAATGTGTCCAAGAGGAGCCTCGAGTTATGGGCGTGTCCAAGAGAGATTTTTAATTGGGGGTATGTCCTAGAGAAATGTTTAGTTATGGGTATGCCCAAAACCGGTTTTAGTTATCGGTTATGGGTGTGGTCAAGGGCAGTTTTGAATTATGAATGTGGTTACGAGAGGCCTTTGAGCTATGGGCGAGGTCGCGAGAGGTTCTGAGGTATGGGTGTGGTCGCGAGAGGTGTTTGAGTAATGGGTGTGGTCAAGAGAGGCTTGGGGTTATGGGTGTGGTCAAGAGAGGTTTTGAGTTATGGGTATAGGGAATAAGGTTGGAGAGGATTTAGGATATTTTGGGTTAGGGGTTGCATTAGGATGGGAAGGTATCTGAACACTGTAAGTGTCAATGGGGCGGAGCCAGGTCTCCTTCCCATAACTTATATCATATGGAGCACAATAGTACCAAGTGAAAATATACGACTATTTTCACTTGGGAATAGTGTGCGACATATAAGATATAAATTTACATAATCAATTCAGTTGGTTTTGAGATCGTAGCGCCAGGATGGCGACCCTGGTGTAGGTCTGCACATGGGAATAGTATGTCTGTGTGTAGCAGGTTAGAGGGCCTTATTGTGCTCATCTAGAGGCCTGGTGGAGCCAGCTTTTGCCCACCCACCCACCCTCCCTCCCTCTTTGCTAGTAATTGCCTTTTTGAGCTTCGCCAGGTCTCCTTCCCATAACTTATATCATATGGAGCACAATAGTACCAAGTGAAAATATACGACTATTTTCCTTGGATTAAATATGCAAGAAAATTATGAGGGAAAATATGTCTTGCTGGTACCTTTTAGGAGCCAAAGTCAACTCAGCGACGCCATGTATGGTACCTTTTAGGGGTGAAATTGAAAGTTCCTGAGGAGCACCCCCGCCCGAAAAATGGAAGAGTCCCCCCTGGGTGTAGCATATCAAGTTTCGCTGCCATTTTTTTTTAAACAGAGGGCACTAGAAGGGAGGATGTCTTCTCCAAATTAGTAGTTTGCAACATTCGCATCAATTAGCCTTATGCTCTCTAACCGATTCTATTGACAAGTATTTATAGTAAAAATACACTGTATAGCAGCTTTCACATAACTGCCGTGAAAGCAATCCATGAGTAATTCACTATCCTGTCAAATGCAATAGAAATTTGACAATTTTAATGAAAACCAATCAGAGAGCAAGGTGATTCACAATCTCTCCTTTTTGTGAGTGATTTAATTAGAAGTAATTGTGTAATTATGTTCTCTACACGATCTGATTAGCTTAAGGATCAAAGACCATGCTCTTAACCAATCACAGCCCAAACCAATCTCAATTACCACGTTATTTGTAATTACTCATGACAGTTATGTGGAAACTGCTCTAATTATGTTTTACTTCTGTCATGGTATGGTCTGTCCAAAAGCCACCTCTGGCTGCTGTTGTCACTGAAATTTAAAGAAAATAGCCAATAAGTCTTATGAGCCTTGAAGACAGATCTTTTATTAACCAGTCTTATGTAAACCAAGCATGGCTATGGATACTTACAGGAATTTTAGTAGCTGAATATACTGGAGTACCATTGTTATTATAAGAGCCACAAATATTAAATCAAGTACAGTATTAATGAATTATATCAAACACTATTATCTTATGCCTGTATCAGGCACTCCTATCACTATTTATTTTTTCAATAATAATGAAAAATACTTAACAAATTTATTTACCACGCTTTATGTCATTATTGTCGTCAAAATGTTGTGGGCACACGAGCCGCAGTCGTGCTTTTTACCATGAAAAAATTAAATATTTTGCTCAAATAGACATTTTCCGTTGGGAATTGCACACGGATTGGAATTGTTTTCCGTTGGTTTAGAAGCGTGCGTGCATGCTGATGCAAGCAGCATTGTCTGCAATCTTATTTACCATGGCAAATCAACCATAAACAATAAACTTTGTAAAAGGTGATATGATGTAACCAATATGCTTTAGCAATAATTAATATATGGATAATCAGATGGAGGGTGTTATCCATTGGGGCAAAGGCTGATGTGGATAACACCCCGGAGATGTTATATTAGTATCCATAACATACAAAGCTGAATTCATTGATTGTTTTATTATTCATTCAAACTTTCAATTGTATTGTTGTTCATTCAAAATTACAGCTAAAACCTTTGCATCGTGACCCGCATTTTCAAAACATCGATTTGTTTTTGGCTTTGCTGTTCTGCCAATCAAACTATCTGAGCTAATGAAACTCTTGCCTAGTGCAGTTAAATGGCTTTTCTCCTAACTATAACCAGACAACGTCGTGACAGAATGCCAATCAGAAGCAGGAAAATGTGCTGAATGAATAATATTAATTTATTTATTCATACATAGAAATAAAAAATAACATGTTTCGATGTATTTTTTAGTATATTCAAGGTATATTCCATTCACAAAAAGTGATAAAACAAATTAACAAAGAGATCTGCAGCCAATTGACAACCCCGCACCCTCCATTCACGCATTAGCGGGGCATTTCGATGTATTTTTTAGTATATTCAAGGTATATTCCATTCACAAAAAGTGATAAAACAAATTAACAAAGAGATCTGCAACCAATTGACAACCCCGCACCCTCCATTCACGCATTAGCGGGGCATTCACCTTTTTGGCAAGTGAAAGGCAGTGGGTGCCTAGGTTTGCGGGGACAATCTGAGAGGTGAATGCACCGTCCCCAGGGTAACAATTAAGAGTGAATGCGCTCCTTGCCCAACGAATTTAGAAAAATAACACAAAGGATTTTTACTCACTGAAAAGAGTCATTTCAATGGTGCTCAGTTTTCAAGCAGCTGCAGCCGATCGCAAAGCGCAATAAAACCATATTTTTCTACTTGTATGTACTTTCGCTAGTGTAGATTAAAATTTAATATGTGTAATTCAAGTAACAAAAATCTGTATTTGTCACGTCTTTTGTAAAGTAAGGGGCTGATCATATGGAGGTGAGACAACCCGGAAAGCGGGCTGGTTTCTGTTGTGTTATGTCCCGGGGAAGAGAGTGACTCCCTGCTTGATGTACTGTGTGGAAGCCGTGAAAGAAAGCGCATCTCCCAACCAACGGGGCAGTAATGTAGTGTGAATTCTATACGAAAGCCCCGCTAATGCGTGAATGGGGGGGGGGGGGGGGGGGGGTGCGGGGCTGTCAATTGACTGGTGCATAAGATTGAGGGAGAATTTCACTTAATTTTGGGGGGTTCCCAAAATGCTGACGCATTTCCAGCTTCTGGGATGCAGATGATCCAATGCATTTTAGGGACCCTCACAAAGTAGTCTTCTACTAGAGATCTTTCACATAACTCCAACTCCACATGCTAATGAGTCACTATAGTAGAAACGGCCACTAATTATGCAAATGACACGTTGTTATGCCCGGGCAAGTGTTTTATTCACTACTTCCATTTTAAATCCCACATCTTAAATTTAATCCGATTCGTTGCTTACATCAAATTTATCAAGACTTGTGTCAATTTTGTCCATCATTTTAACTGCCTTGGTACACATTTCTGTGTGCGCCCTTTGTGCTTTTCTTGATTCCTTTTCCCGGAAAGTCTTTTTGCCTCTGCTACGTGGAATCATGGTGGGTTCCCCTGCTTCGGGTGCAGTAGCATCTTCCTCAACTCGGCACCGTTTCTGTGTGGCGTCAGCGATACTTACTTCATCGCCACTTGAGGACGCAGAGGTATCCAAGTTCCCAGCATAATCGAACTTTGCTTTTGCCCTTTCGTCTGGGAGGCGCTTTTTGGAATATCTGGTCATCGTGTCGTGTATGGTCATGGACATACGGGCACTAGCATGGCTAAGCTTTCCTTGGTCTCCTTTGTTGGCGCCTTGAACATTTTTTGTTACGATCCGTATTCTTTTGATTGCAGCTTCTCTTGAGGCCTGCCTGTAGTAGTCTGCGAGGGCTTCATTTTTTGACCAGTTCCCTGTCCGGTGTTTTGAACATACTTTTTCCTTTATTTCATCTAGAACTTCGTCCCATCCAGAATTTTAGAGTATGCTTGCAAAAAGATGTCTGTTTCTTTAGTAGAGACGTGTAGTCGGCGGGTCTTCGGCGGGGCATGGTCTGCTAACAAAAAGGTTGAGTTGTCTTGACTTCTTGCGAATATTTTTTATGGTAGGGGCAGCGAACGTAAGAACCGTATATACACACAGTCAAAACCAGTTATGCATTCATTGGGTTTCAGGACTTATTTTGAAAATACCAGAATCCCAACTCATTCGTAGCCCAGGGTATTATCAAGGATAGGGCGTCACCTTCCTACTCACCTTCCTTATTTGCAAAAGGTTCTCCGTCCTCTTCTGGGTCAAATGGCCGCCAAAACTCAGTCATGTTGGATAGAGTTGTGGAAGCACTTGAGAAAAACGAGGCACTTTTATAGGCAATGGTTACAAACAATAATCAACACAGGCCCCAAAGGGGTACACGAAGACTTTAATTAACCGTGCTTGATTTTGCCGCTTGTTCAAAATTGAGATCAAGAACAATGAAATGGGAGGAGTGATAGTGCAGTGATTTGAAAAGAAAATAAGATTAGTTTCACAAGTCGGCCTGGAGTCGGTAATGGGCTTTCCAGCAATTGTTGAAGTGTCAAAATGTAATTATGAAATGTCACAAGGCATAACACTTTTGTTATCAACAGACAAGGGAAAACTTCACAAGTCATAGTGACCATAGTTTATAAAGAACGGTAATCGCGAATATAAATGGATGTAAAGGAAAATGCTCCAGTATCATAGATCAGTAGTAACGTATCTACGATCATGCCGAGAGCAACTCCTGGAAGGTTTTTACACTCTGTTTGCATTTTTCTAGCGTTACTCACGCAGCTCCAACCACCAATTCCAATAACAAACTTAGATCAATCACAAGAGTTAACTCAGATTATAATGCTATTTTTATTATTCCTTTCATCACTGCCGACGATTTCACCGCCCTCTCTTCAACGAATTATGGAGCGCCTCGACCCAGAATTCCGCGGTTTCCAATACAGAGGCAGGAATCTATTTGTTCAAATTGAAAATCAAAGGTATCTTTTTTGGCTGAACACGGGAGAGCTACCAGAAACTTTGTTAGAAATCATAACAAGAGTATCCGTACAATTGTCGCATGTGAACAGGAGAGGGCAGCGAAGACAAAGGAAAAGAAAATGCACTAAACTTTCAAGCACCAATCAAGTGTTGCTGACGTTTATGTGGCTCAGAAAATACCCCTGTTTAGATACCCTGGCACTGATGTTTGATATCAGCCCATCCTCAGTTTCGTATATTGTTCACAGCGTGATTCCGATCTTGTGGAGGCATTTTCACAATCAGGTAACCTGGCCAAGTTTAGCAGAGTGGGATGCCTTGCGAGGAAACTGGCGTGCGTTTCCAGACGCTGTAGGATGCATCGATGGAACACCTCATGAGATCTATAGACCTCAAGTCGAACCAGTTCTACAGTGGCCATCGTCATTACCATTTAATGAACTCGCAGCTTGTAGTAGACAATATCGGGAATATTGTATTTTTGCAGGCTGGTTTTCTCGGATGCCTGAATGATTCTGGTAATTTTAACTTGATGGAGCGGATTGGTCCAGGAACGCATTTTGATATGCCAAATAATGTTGTGCTTTTGGGAGACAGGGGGTATGGGGATATTCCTCCATTGTTAACGCCTTTTCGCGCCGCCCAAATCAGACGTTTGCCAATGCATCAGCAGCGAATGGCAAGAATATTCAATCGAAGACTGTCTAGATGTAGAATTATTGTCGAGCACACGATAAAGCACGTTAAAACGTATCGTTCTGTAGGAAGCATTTGGCGCCACCCGAGGTGGTTCCAGCCAATAGTAGTGGAACTTTGCACTTTTCTTACTCAGCGTCACGTGGTACTGTTTGATGATTTATAATAAATTGTTTCCAGGGAATCTTATTGTTACTTCAGTATTTTATGAGCTCACCTGTGCGTGACAGTGGCCATAGTTGGACTATGACTATAGTGACTATAGTGGCTCATTAGCATGTGGAGTTGGAGTTATGCGAAAGATCTCTATTGGAAGGCAATATTTGTTTATTATTATTGAAAAATGATAGGAGTGCCTGATGATTACCATGTTATGAAATTATTTCAGCTTCCTGTCAAAACTTCAAGCAATATTTTTTAACTAATAGACTATGAATTGTGTCTGTTTTGAGCAAAATTAACATCTATGTTGAGCAAAATTTACTCATTTCCACTTCTAAGTTCATGCCCTCTAACAAGAGAAAAAAAATGCTAGTGCATTGAGAGCAATAATTATTCCAAGATAGATCTCCACTTGCCTGTCATATGAGAAATACTCTGTGAAGCCTCCCTGCAGCCAGGAATACATCTTGGGAATTTCTACAAAATTAAATTAAATACAAAAGTTTTAGAATCGGTCCGACGCTCGTAAATCAACCCGTCTTTCTCTCTCCTGCTCTCCTGAAAAATCGTTGTACCCGAACCAAATTGAAAAGTCGAAAATGTCTCAATTTTAAGAATAAATAGCTTATAGATACATTAGAAAATCAAGAATCATTGTACCATTATCTAAATCTGAAGCAAGGAGCCGCTTGGACTTGGAGATTATAACCTTTCACTGATGTTTTGCCCTTCTATGACGACCAAACTCGCGAGTTCAAGATGGCTGCTATGCGCCGACACTAGTTATTTTCTTACATGACTTTCTCCCGAGTCTCCCCGCCAAAAGTATAAACACAGCCACGCCAGTTGTCAGCTCTACTATATATTTTTAAAGCATTAGAAAGTACGGTATTGTGATTGCAATCGAGAAAAAAAGCTTAAACCACAATGCCAATGGTCGAGCATGTAAAAACGACTAATTTCCCGAGCGGACACTGGCACGATCGTCGCATTCAACTTTCTCCTTTTTCAAACTAGCGTAGCGAGCGAATCGATTGAAAGACCGCAAAATGCGGAAAAGAACTCGAACGAAAGTTTGCGATAGATAAAAAAATGATTACTACTGAATGCCCCCTTTATACTTTAGCTACAAAGTTTAAGTACCTACCTTGAAAATGGGTTTCTGGTCGTTGTTTGCGTCTTTCTCACGCGCGCTAAGCCGCTAGCTCTTTCTTTGTTCGTCTTCTTTTTCGGCTTCCCTCTACATGTACTGTGGTATTCTTCTCTACTCGGTTTGCTTCTTTCCCTCGACAAACATTTTTTTCGTAATCATGACTTCATTCACTAAAATCGTGTTGTCAACTTGATCAAACGTTTCACTTTTTGGCGAAGAGTAAAAACCGTCGCGCGTTGTGTCGTTTGTTCACTTTGCATTTCATGCTTTGCCCGGCTTCTTCCCGTCGCTGTTTCTAGCTCTCTGTTCGTCTTTCTGGTCTTCTGTTAAAATTCTCTCTTCATTTTTCTCGTCTTGTCATCGATTTTTTAACAGTTAGAAGAAGAAAAAATACTCTATACGGAGGTACAGACAGAGTCCTGCAGAAAATTGATCTAAAGGTTCCGGGGTTCCCTGTGGTGGGGCACGCAGACCGACACGCACGGACGCGCCCGCGATACCCAAATGGGAATACCGCTGAACCATGAAAAATGAAGTCGATCGTATACCTGAGTTCTATTTTGAGCCTATTGTATTCTTCCTGCGATACCTATGGTGCTCCGCTCTGCGGCCTTCGGCCGCTAAGGAGCTCCGCTACAAAGATTGGGTGTTGAGAGCAAAAAAAATTGTAGGCAGCCTCCTTAATCCGACATGGCCTGTCGTCACTTACTGCAAGCTGGTCGGCCAAGATCACAAGTTTACTAGACCTCGCTTCTCAACGATTATAGTGGAAGCCAGTTTTAGGATCCGTAAAGCAAGGTGGCCGCATGTCGAAACAATTCCTTCTTGTCTAGTTTTCATTTTCCGCATCGTTGTTTTCGGCTCTATCATCTTTATTCTCTGATTGACAACTGAACCATTTCAAATATATTTTGAAGGTGTAGTGCGACCGTGACAAAAAGTTCGAGCTGTCACCAAATCTAAATCGAACATCTTAAAAGTTCCTGGGCTAGGTAAACACAAACTCCGCTAGTGCGACCCCTGCCTTAGGCCTAGTCTAAACGTCGAGCCAGCGTCGTGCCGAACCGAATCTAATTTGGCTCGACGTTGGCACGGCGCTGGCGCGGCAGCGGTTCTAAACGTCGAGCCGGCAATGCGAAGTTTTGGGGATTCCTGTCGCCACGTGACAGGCCTGGATTCTTAGCAAAACACTTTTCGCGCGAATTTCAAGATAGGAGAAAAATGTTCCGGAATCGAAGGAAATTCAGGGCCTACGCGCTTCTTACTTCAAGAAGACGAGCGAGGGAAAGGAGAAATGTGTTGCAACAATCAGTGCTCATGTGTATCTTGAGAAGAAAGCAACTTCTCGCTATTATTCTGCCTTTTTCTGGGCGCTTTGCTGGTAACAATATCAGACAAAGCTAAAGAATCGAGGACAGTGACAAGATCTTGCCGCCGTCTTGAACGAAACCGTGGATGGTGGGATACAGTGTGGAATGCCTACTCAGACCAGAGGTTCAAAAAAACGTTCCGCGTTTCGAAGGCCACATTCAAATTCATTTTAGAGCACATTCGACAGGATTTAGTTCGTGATACCCTTGCTGAAGAACCCATCTCACCGGAGATGAGGTTGGGCATTTGCCTTTATAGGCTTGGTAGAGGAGACTACTATTACACAATAGCGGAGATGTCTGGCATAGGTGCTAGCACCGTTCCTGTAATTGTGCAAGAAGTTTGCGAGGCATTGATAAAAAATATGCGGATCCGTAGTGTTTCGTCACACTTTCCAAGCACAGAGAATGATTTCAAACAAAAAAATGCTTGACCATGATGAGCTTTGGCAGTTTCCATGCTGTTGGGGAGCAGTAGATGGCTGCCACATACCCATAAAGTGCCCGCCAGGAGGGCTTGAGGCATGCAAAGAGTACCATAACTTTAAAATTTTTTATTCAGTGGTACTCATGGCAATAGTTGATGCGAAATACCGGTTTACATGGGCCAGCTGTGGGTTCCCGGGAAATTCTCACGACTCTACGATTTTCCAGGCTACCACACTTTGGCAACAGTTAATAGGTAGGAAAATTATTCCTGAGATGTCCAAGAATATAAATGGAGTTGATGTGCCACCTCTTATAGTAGGCGATTCAGCTTTTCCTTTTGAGCGCTGGCTGATGAAGCCTTACACAAAGGCAGTGTTATCCCCCAAAGAAACCTACTTGAACTATAGGCTCAGCCGTGCCAGAATGGTGATAGAAGGGGCCTATGGCCAACTGAAAGGGCGATGGCGAGTTTTGTTGAAAAATGCGAAAGTTCTGCAGAGAATGTAAAAATGGCAACCCTTGCTTGCATTATTTTGCATAATATTTGCATTGATAGAGGGGACAGCATTTCCAAAAAGCTTGATTTGTCATTGGATGAGCGCGGTGAGCGACCTGATAGAGATAAGTTACGTGAGCTTCTTCATATGACATACTGTAGACCCATCCGAGAAACGAATGACCAAGCTAGTGCTGTTCGTCGATCTCTAACACACAAGTTCTGGGAAGAGAAACAAGGACATGGGAGTCTGTTGAAAGTCCTGATGTGTTCTGATTGCCTGACATATGATAAGTTCCTTACATCCTACTCTACATCCCTCAAGCAGATACTGTTATATTTTATATATAATCAAACGTTGGTTGTGTTATGGCATATAGTTGTAGCAAGAAAGCATTGCATCTTAACATTGCATCAATCCTTCTGTCAAGAAAATGTGCGGATTTTAGGAGAGAATGGTTCTGGTAGTTGTAGTAAAGTGAAACCATAACAGGACAGTGACAGCACTAATTCTAAGAGGCAGGTCCCAACTCTTAATAAACGTATTGTTTTCTTTTGGTGATAATTTAGAGAATACCCCATATACTCTGCATGCATATCCATGTCATATATTTCAGAATGTGATCAGCCAGACCAGAAGTCCAGTGGCATGGCTTCCCGCCCTGGAATTATAATTCACTATGGCCACACATCCTGGAATTTCAGGAGGGAGGGGTACCAAATTGCAAAGGGGATGAGGAGAGATCTTTGGGAAATATGTGGGTGTTTTTGGGGGGACAGCTACATTTTTACGCTGCCATTTTATGCACACATCATAGTGAGATAATACAAAAGTACAGGTTCTGTGTATACTTGTTTAATGTAAAAAAAATAGATTTCAGCTTTTTAAAAATAAAGGTACATGTAGCCTCCAAGTTAGCTCTCCCACTGGGTTTCTCAAATATTTGATTTCAAGTATGATAATCCATAAAGTATTGGGAATCCTTAAGTATTGGGAATCCTGCGACAAGATACATTTCCTCTCAGCTTCCCAATAGGCCAATATTAATGTATAGTTTTTAATTCTATACATTAATATTAGTAAAACTGCATAGTTTCAAAAGAATTACTTGAAAATTGGCTGAGATATGAATTTTCAAAACTTTCATATTCTGGCTTACCTTTTACAAAGAAATGTTTGGGCAAATACGTCAAGTGGAGGCTGGACGGCATCCATGCCTGTCCACCCCGTTCTGGTGTATTTTATCCATACATTTCTTGCAAAAGAATAAGCCCCAATATGAAGTTTTGAAAATTCATATCTCAGTCAGTTTTCAAGCAGTCCATCACCAAACTTTGCAATTTTACTAATACGGATGTGTAGAATGCAAAACAGGATTTTTTTTCTGATAACTATTAAATATTATTAATAAATTTTTCATGATAACAGCATATGGCTGGTTGCATTTTTAAACCGCACCAGGGGGGTTGAGGACCTCCCTTAAAATGACCCTGGAATTTCCACTTTTGAAAGTTGCCTTTTTTACCCCTCCCCCTCCCATGGAATTTCCAGAGTCCAACACAACCCCCCTAGAAAATTTTCTGTAGCTGCTCAACCCCCCGGTGCAGTTTAAAAATGCAAACAGCTAATACCATGGAACAATTTTCTTCTGAAAACCTAACCAGACAACAAGTGAAATTAATTTAAAGTTTAGAAACCAGTTACTCTCAACATTGCTCAAGATCCCAACTTCTGATATAAACCATTCAGGATTAATGCCTAATATAAAAATCCCAACAAAAATGCCTTAGTACAGGAGTAGTATACACAATGGGGATTCTCGGACATGACGTCAATGAACAATGACATAATATTCGATGAGTCAGTTCTTTTTTTGGTCCAAAACAACACCATCAGCAAACCTGACAACAATGACATCATCACCCTAATAAGCCCCCACTTTCTGAGTCACAAAGAATGACATCATGTGATTCTAACAATATAATAAGTAGTATAAATGTGTTTGTCACTATACAATGATCATTTTCGCATTCATGTTGCTACTTATCGTTCTACCGCTGATCTACTGTTTAACACAAGATTACTTTTACCCTTTGAGAGCTCTTGATTCTCACATCAAAGATCATGGTGAACGCTGCACCCAAAATTGTTCGAAGTGTAGATGGATTGGGGGTCACGACTGTCAGTGACGAAGTGGACTTTGCAGCACAGAAAAAACTTTGTCTGTTCGCTAAATTTCTGTATGTGGAGATGTTTACACGGAAAATTATGAAGATGGCTAAGGAAGATTGTGATGGGTGTAAAGAGAACTATTGTAGTCAGCGAGATCATACATGTCTGATGTATGACACAGAAGAACTCTGGGAGCTCTATTTTGGCAAAGTAGAAATTGATATCAATTTGTTATTGATTCACGACCTCTGCAAGCAACTAGTGCAATTGACAAGCACTTATTATACAGAGGAACTAGAAACATTCATTTTTACATTGCCTACAACACTTGCACAAGAGGCGGAGGATATATACTTTGAGATGTGCGTTCCCTCCACCCCTCAGAAACGCTTGACAGCGAGATTTGTCAATAACATTTGTGACACAATTGGGTGTCCGAACAATTGGTCTACTGATATATATTTGGACTATGTGGCAATGTTAAAAGACCGTGCATTTTAACTCATTGATCACTTTGAAGACGTTATTCATAGAGCAAAGAGATGGGTTGTGGATGTCTAAGTGGTTTTCCCAACTTTAAGTTGCAAGACATATTCAGAAGAGTGCGTTGTATGCTCGCTTGCTGCGGGGGAAAAATAACAATTCAAAGTTCTGAAATAGATGGCGGACAAAGTGAACTCGCTGCTGTCAGAGCTGTACTACAATCTGGAAAAAGGGGAGAGTCTCAGGGGTGTGGCAGCTTTACATCGTGCTGCAAAACAAAAAAATAAAAACATTACAAAACACCAAGTTCGCGAGTGGTTGAACGGACAGAGGGCTTACACCCTTCATAAGCCAGTTAGAAAGCGCTTCACGCGCAACAGAGTTTATTCAAGTGCTATAGATGCAATATGGGAAATGTACTTAGTAGACATGCAGAGTTTAAAGAAGTACAACCAGAATAATCGCTTCATTTTAACGTCTATTGATATTTTATCAAAATATGCATGGGCTATACCACTTAAAGATAAAACAGGGAAATCAGTCATTACTGCATTAAAGAAGATTTTCAAAATGGGTAGAAAACCCCAGAAAATTCATTTTGATCGAGGTTCAGAATTTACCAATAGAGAAGTTCAATCTTTTTTCAAGAAAGAAGGTATTGAATCGTATCACACCTTTAACGAGACAAAGGCATCTATTGTAGAAAGGTTTAATAGAACTCTCAAGACCAAAATGTGGAAATATTTTACCTGGAAACGAACTCTTAAGTATATAGATGTGTTACCTAAACTGATGAAATCATATAATAATTCTTATCATAGAAGCATCAAAACAAAGCCTAGTTTAGTAACTAAACAGAATGAGGATCAAATTTGGCATGTATTGTATGGTAAAGAAACAGGTAGAAAAGCGTATAAGTTAAATGTTGGAGATGTTGTTCGCATTGCAAAAACAAAGAAGACGTTTGATAAGGGATACTTGCAAAACTGGAGTGAGGAGATATTTACAGTATCGAAAAGAATTCCCCGTAATCCTCCAGTCTATAAGTTAAAAGAATATGATGGAAATGAGATCGAAGGCTCGTTCTATTTTAGCGAGTTACAGCCTATTTCTAAAGCAGATGATTTGTTCTTAATCGATAAAATCATCAGAAAGCGCAAACGAGGTGGGAAGGTAGAATATCTTGTGAGTTATCTGGGTTATCCAGAAAAGTATAACGAATGGATTTCTAGTGATCAAATTGAAAAACAATGAAGTATAAAGAGTTGCGTCTTAGTTTTTGTGTCTTATTCTGTATCAGCTAAGCAATGGCAAAACAACGACAATTTTACCTCCATCTCCCGAGCAATAGCTCTATGAAACTTTATAAAGACAACACACTTACGGAATTCAAAGTAAAACTTCCTGAAACAATCACTTTATCAAATGACTGGGAAGTGGGGCTGGCGGGAATCACATTTCCCCACACATGGTATAATATCAGAAAGGACTGTAATGAATTTCTTTACGACGAAAATGGCCGCGGTGTTTTTATCTTGTATCGTATCCCCGTTGGATACTATAAATCCATCGCAGACGTCCTCAAGGCTATGACGTCACAGATGAAAAAGAGAAAACTGGGTGTGAATGTGACTCTTGAACTTGATCAGATGTCAGAGAAAGTAACTGTTCGATTGCAAAATCAAGCTAGAATGTTGATAAAGAGTGGTTTAGCTATCATTCTTGGATTTGGGGATAAAGATAAGACACTAACAGAAACTACAACCTCACCATACATTTCAGATCTCGATGCTGGCTTTCAGTCGCTTTATATTTATACAAATATTGTGGAAAGTCAAATTGTGGGTGATACTCGAGCTCAGTTGTTACGCATTGTTCCCGCGCAAGGGAAAGACGGACAAACAGTCACCAAAACCTACAGCAATCCCCATTATTTACCATTGGCCCTGAATCAATTTGAGACGGTGGAAGTCTTTTTAAGAAATGATTCTGGTGATAAAATTTCATTTCAACGTGGTCGCGTAGTGCTCACGTTAGACTTTAAAAGAGCTCCGTATTTTGTATAAGATGAGAAAACAAACAGGTGATGGACTTGCGGTGTTCCATGGTGGACGGTTCCAGAGGGGCTATGGCCAGGTTGGCTATGGTATTGGTTCGTTTTTCAAATCTCTAGCGAGAAAAGCGATGCCATTTTTACACTCTGGGGCTAAAGCCGTAGGACAGGCTGCAGTGAATACAGGGATGAATATCGCAAAAGATGTGGTCTCGGGTAAAAACCTAAAAGATTCTGCTAAAAAAAGGAACTACAGAGCAATGCCATAACGGAGGCTAAGCGTATTGGGTCCCAGATGATTGGCGGTGGTAAACAAAGGAAACCTACTAAAAAAAGAATAAAAAGGCCCGTCAAACGAAAATCGAACACTTCAACGAAAGCACCCAAAGCGAAACGAGCTAAGAAAAACGATCAAGTTGGAAAGTGGTTTGAATAGTTATAAATGGCCTATCTTCACCCACACTCAGAGCCCTGTTCGAAAAGTGAGCTGGATTTATTCACGGTTCCTCCCACTCAAGTAGCTATAGAAAAGGGAAGATACATAGCGCACCACACCAAATCGACTATCTCCGACTCGTCACCACTTGAGTTCGAAGTGTCTGGGACGGAGGATTATTATGATCTTAGCAAGTCGTTTTTGCTGACTACTGTTCAGATTCTGAAAAGTGATGATACAAAGACTGCTGAGGAAAAAGTATCTTGTATTAATTACTTACACGGTGGACTTTTCAAAGAGGTGAATGTATCTTTCAACGGCACACAAGTCACCCAAACATCGGGGATGTATGCCTACAAAAGTTATTTTGAGGCCCTACTCAATCACGACACAGATGCTAAGAAATCGCAGTATACTGCAGGGATGTTTTATAAAGACACGGCTGGAAATATGGACTCAAGCGACCCCACTCTAACAACGACTGCAGCTAACAGTGGGTTAAAAGATCGCTACAGTCATACGAAGGGCAGTGACATCTTTGAGTTGGCGGGACCGATTTTTTGTGATGTGTTTTACACCGATCGTCTCCTCTTGAACTATGTGGATGTTGATTTAAAACTGACACCAAACAGTAACGCGTTCTGCCTAATGTCAAGTGAAGCAAACGCCAGCTACAAGGTGGTGATCAAAAAGGCGGTCCTGATGATGTTTGCCGTGAAAGTTAGCCCTGTTATCAGGCTGGAACATACCAAAATGTTGGAAAAGGGCATTACAGCTAAATACCCTTATCGCCGCACTGAAATCAAGTCGTACACCATTCCTGCAGGAAACCCATCTATTCACAAGTCGAACATTTTCTCAGGCGCTGTACCCAAACATTTGATTGTTGCAATGACCAAGAGCACGAGTTTTAATGGGAGTTATACCGAAAACCCCTACAATTTTCAACTTTTTAAAGCGACGTCATTTAATTTAACAGTTGATGGGGGACAACTACCCCAGAGGCCTATTGAAATTAAATTGCCCGCAACTGGGGGGAAAACGTATCTGGAGGGTTTTCTCACACTATTCTCGGGAAATGGGATGCTCTTCAAAAATGCGGGGATAGATTTGGATCGCTCGGATTGGCTCTCTGGATACTCTATTTTTGTTTTTGACCTTTCTCAAGATCATTCTAGCTCAGGAGAGCATTTAAATGAAAAACTGAGAGGAGACGTTTCAATTGATATACAATTCAGTGCAGGTCTTTCATCTGCTATAAATCTTATAGTCTACGGCAGCTTCGATTCTCTTT
Source organism: Scolanthus callimorphus (assembly GCA_033964015.1). Taxonomy (NCBI): domain Eukaryota; kingdom Metazoa; phylum Cnidaria; class Anthozoa; order Actiniaria; family Edwardsiidae; genus Scolanthus; species Scolanthus callimorphus. Next base: position 21,126,897 of record CM066918.1, on the reverse strand, counting down.
GTGAATTTTCCAAAGGGAGGCATCTGACTCTTGACAATGCAAACTAAAGGGATGACTACTGGATCGATTGAGCGAGTGGTTAATAGAGACAAAATTGCACAAAGAAGTTTTCTGGGGTTTTTTGCTAGAGATCGCCTCCCTCGACAAATACAAACTTATCCAGCTGGAATAATTGTTAATGATGATGGTCACAACAAGCCAGGAAGCCATTGGCTTTTAATTTATATAGAATCACCTTATTATGGGGAATTTATTGACAGCTATGGAAATCCTCCAAGTTATTATAGCAGAACATTTACTCATTACTTAAATAAACACTGTAAAGAATGGGCGTATAATCACATTAGTCTACAAAGCCCCTTTAGCACCGTTTGTGGTGAATATGCAGTATTTTTTCTTATGCATAGAGCAAGAGGTGTAAGCATGAATATGATTGTAAGCTTCTTTTCAAAAATAGAGAGCAAAATGATGAGTTTGTATATCGTTTTGTATCAAAATACTTTAATGCATAATCAATAAACAACTACTTTAAACATTTAATGTCTAGTACTAAATACACATAAACACGCATGCACATATCAAAAGTTAACCCAGATCAATTCTTTTTTCCTTGATGTGGAGGGGGCAAGTTTTCTACTCATGGGCTGCCTTTTTCCTGCTTTCTTATGTGTACTAGGTGGAGTGGGTGGGAAAACCCCACCCCTTTTTGGCGTTTCGGATTGTGGGGTAGTAATTGAGTGAAATTCCGTACCATGCTTAGTCATTTTCATTAAGCGCCGACGATCTTCGTTTCCAACGAAACTTTCAGGAACATTGACTTTGCCTAAGGCCTTAGTGAATTCATCCCTTCCCTCCGGTTGAAAATCTTTACGCGATCTCAAAGCGTCATGTACCAAATCCATAATATTGCTGTGTTCCACCGGAACCCCATCAATACTAACTATTCCTTTGTCATTCCAGCGTATCGCATTTGAATCCTTTTTTAACCAGTTTAATAATCCGCGTCCTTGGTTTTGAAATTTTTTTGGAATGTTAGCCAATATGTCTTCATCATTCATTGCCCCGCTTACAGCTTGAGCATCAGCCTCACCGCTAGAGGATTGCGGCGTGTTGGCGCCTGTCAAACTTTGTTCAGTTTGAATTTTGACAGTAGGCACGTAATTCTCGCGCTGACTCTGAACATCTAAGTATCGCTGTAACATCTGATCATAGTTTTTCATTCTTACTTCTGCTGGTATACCCTCGTCGTCCACAGTTTTTTCCATTTCTCGATCTATTGAAGCAAGACTTTCACGCTTGGAGAAGTCTGTATGTCGTTTTTCCTTTGATAAGAATTAAAAACATGTTCTGGAACTAGAAACAATTTTCGACTGTGTTTCATTTTGTCAGTAAATTCCCCAACACCGATAAGACGGGAGGTAGGATCAAACTTAGCAAGTTGTCTCCTGATTGACTTAACTTCTCACGTTTCTTCTTGAGGGGTGTATTTTTATCAATAAGTAGCCGTAGTAGTTGCTTATATCGTTTGAGCTTCTTCTTCTGTGCAGAGGTAACAGGAACAACACCTCTCACAAGATTTAGCGAGATTTCCGAAATGCAATTGATAAAATCGTTATGACAATGCTCTAATATAGCTTTCCTCTGTTTCTTGTTGCACTTGGATAATACTCGCAGATAATCAGCGTTGTTTTTCATTCGAGTACTCATTGCAAAATGAGGACAAATCACGTCAGTTTATATGCAACATGCATAAGCAATCTGCTGTTCTCCAGGAAGAATGCGAGTGCGTAGCCTCAGTTTTCGGGGTGTGAGAGGGTGTAAGTCAAACAATAAATACGAATATGGATCCACGGTTGCATCATTAAAACTTTCTAAGACAAATTTGCTAGCACCAGGGAAAGCCTGTCTTGCGAGATTAGAAATCCCAAGACAATCACGTGGGTTTTTAAACGCAAATATGTATTGACAGTTTAAACTTATGGTGCGACTGTGCTTCCCTCTTCCAAACAAGTTTTGTGTTATAAAAATAGTTGTGATCCCCTTATGGTGAGTATTTTTAATGATATGGTCGAGGAAGCGATCATCGCTTAATAATTTTGGTAAGTCATCCACTATCATTATGCCCGTCTTGCCTTCGAACAAATCACAGACAGCATCCGAGAAGCCTTCAAAAAATACTAAATCGGGAATTTCTCGTTGCATTTTAAGAAACAGAGGTTGCCATGCTCCATAGCAGTACACAATCTTTTCGATGGGCTTGTCAAAGACGTCTTCTGCGTGTAGCAAAAGCTTTCTTGTAAATTCAGATTTACCTGTTTCAAAGATAAAATTTTCAACTTTAATAAAAACGAATGAAAAAATATATAAATAAAAATAAATGAACTGACCCGACATTGTTGAACCCGAGATAAGAATATTTGAAGGTGTGTTAATAGACACATCATAAGATTGATCCATCTCGTTCAATTGTTGGGCATCAAATGAATTTTTAGAACCACAACTCGTGTCTTTAACTTTTGCTAGTTGCAACCAATATTTTCTATCCTCACAGCTCATGTTATGTACATCGGCTAGGTGATTGGAAATCTTCAAAAGGTTTAGAGCATGACAGATTGGAACGGGACAGTTTCGGCGTTTTCGCCCATGCATTGTTTCAAATGAACTTAAAAAGTTAAAAACGTTAGAATTTATATATATGGCTCAAGGAGGATAATTTTTGTCTCGAATGTGCAACATTTTTCTAGACATTCCATCATTGTTGGAAACATCCGACCAATCAAAAGAAACCATTTTCAACACCCCAAAACGCTTACATTCAAACTAAAATTTCGTTTTGAAGGCAACTTTAAAAGCAGTTGAACGAAAACAAAAAACCTTCGTAGAAAACATGGCAGTTTTTGCTTTTGCTATATTTTTGTCACTCTTTATGTTAAACGCGAATGCGATTAAGTGCCTACCTAATGGTTGTAGCTGCTACAAAGAAATCGAAATGGTTGAATGTGCAGCTCTCCATCTAAAGGTCGTACCAGATCTTAGTGGGATCGACCCTACAACGAGAAATCTGTCCTTCCAAGACAATGATCTAAAACACATCAACCTAACTGTCATCGCCAACCACATACCATCACTACAAGTTCTTATCCTCATCGACAACCCATTGGACTGTAATCATCTGCCCTCACAAAGCCGCCACCCAAATTTAACTGTCATCACCGACTGTTCAAGACCCACGTCCACCTCAACACCTCCTCACACTCCCACCTCAATAACCAACACCAAGCATTTCACATCGTCTACTCCACCAGCTACCACATATCTACACAACATAACCACCGCCGTAAGCCACAAGAACCTATCAACCACCACTCCTACCAAAACCGCAAGATCAACCGACCTGTTTCGTGCTACGTCAACACTCACCTTCAACCTCGTATATGTGTATGTCATTGTGGGAATTCTTGTGTTTGTTATCTGTCTTGTCCTAATTCGCTGTGTTCGTCGATGTATTCGA